>SJYV01004999.1:129546-216561 GCA_006410875.1 Neotragus pygmaeus | reverse complement strand
AGTTCAGTTCAGTCGCTCATTTGTGTCCAACTCTTTGTGACCCCACAAATTGCAGCACACCAGGCCTCCCTGTCCATCACCAACTCCCGAAGTTCACTCAAACTCATGTCCATCGAGTCCGTGATGCCATCCAGCCATCTCATCCTCGGTCGTCCCCTTCTCCTCCTGCCCCCAATCCCTCCCAGCATCAGAGTCTTTTCCAAAGAGTCAACTCTTCGCATGAGGTGGCCAAAGTACTGGAGCTTCAGCTTTAGCATCATTCCCTCCAAAGAAATCCCAGGGCTGATCTCCTTCAGAATGGACTGGTTGGATCTCCTTGCAGTCCAAGGGACTCTCAAGAGTCTTCTCCAACACCACAGTTCAAAAGCATCAATTCTTCAGCTCTCAGCCTTCTTCACAGTCCAACTCTCACATTCATACATGACCACAGGAAAAACCATAGCCTTGACTAGACGGACCTTAGTTGGCAAAGTAATGTCTCTGCTTTTGAGTATGCTATGTAGGTTGGTTATAACTTTTCTTCCAAGGAGTAAGCGTCTTTTAATTTCATGGCTGCAATCACCATCTGCAGTGATTTTGGAGCCCCCCAAAATAAAGTCTGACACTGTTTCCCCATCTATTTCCCATGAAGTGGTGCGACCGGATGCCATGATCTTAGTTTTCTGAATGTTGAGCTTTAAGCCAACTTGTTCACTCTCCTCTTTCACTTTCATCAAGAGGCTTTTTAGTCTCTCTTCACTCAGGTTAACACAATTAACAATGTCAGAGCTCAAACTTATTATAAAATCTGAGATATCTGTCTTCTGATACCATGGTACTATATATCAGAAAATTACCTAATATTTTTATTACCAATTTTTAGCAGAGGCTTTTTGGAAACAAAAAAATATATATAATGTTGCCCATACATGGCCACAATTCCAACAGCTTTATCTGCCTTTCCAGTAACTTCCTTGCAAGATGACTTAAGGTCATAAAATCAAAGAGGAGAGTAACCTGATTTATAAGATGGTTGGAAAAGCAACACTGACTGCTCTCAGGACTTTTTTGAACCACCAAATCAACATGTAACAAACAACATTTTTCTCAACATTGTTTTTTTTTTTTTTAATTTCATTCTGCATGTCAGGAATAAACAACACCTTCAACTATGTGGTTACACAGCATAAAATCTGAGCATCCTTCTCCATTTCTACTGTTTCTTCTTATCCTTTACCCTTTAATCTCTTAAACCTCTTATCTGCAAAATGTGGTTTCTGCTGAATCTCAGCTTCCTCGCAGCTCCAACCAAACTTCAGGAGACTGGTATTAAAAGTCTTCCAGAGTAGGAAGTGTGAGAGATGAAGGGAGAAGAAGGCAGAAGCCATCACATTTGGAATTCATCACTCCATGATCCAACAAACTCCTCAGGTCTCTGAGTGCTCACTTTTAGCTCTAGCCTTCCATGGTCTGCGTCTAGTTCTCCTGGCCAAGGTAATAGTCCCTAGGGAAAACTTCAACAATAGCTTGGGGAACAACTTGTGATGGGGAGGCCTTTCTAGCATCTTCATATCTCATTGCTGATATAGCAACTTTTTGGTCTGTATGCAAGGTTTTCATTATGATATCTGTAATATGCTCTAAAATATGTCAGTCATGATACTGAGTGAGTACATACATGTCAATATATTAAAAAATATCTCTAATGGTCAGTATCATAATCCAGAATCCGTGTTGGAGGGACAGCAAACCTGATATGAAGAAGACCAAGTGCAAGTCGCAGAGCTATAAATTCATTTATCCACATATATGATGAACATCAGAAAAAAGATTTTTATTCATTGATTTGTTTGCTCATCAGTCCGATAAAACGTTAGAAATAGGCTTTCATTGCAGACATCAAATTTATTCAAGATACGGAGTTACTAAATGTATTTTAAAAACTTCTCACATTTGCCTGAACATGTCATTGTAAGAACTGAGTGAGGTCTTACTCCTTTACCCGTGGGGAGACTAGGCTCAAGCTAAATTCCTAGACTGTCCTGCTTCCAGGGTTTAACTCTGTAGGACTCTGGTCACCTAATGCCAACACATAGAATATTAATAGCTTGAATCTGGAACCTTGGTGTTTAACTTGAGCGAACCTTCCATACAAACAGAAAGGACCTTGAGAGTGCAAAGTAAGTTGTGTGTGTATGTGTGTGTGCGTGTGTATGTGTTTTCTGCTTACTTTTTAGTGCATGTGTAATAAATAAATGCCTGTATTAATGGCAGAATTTGGTCTGGAGTGTGCTTTCTTTATAGTTTTGAAGCAAGGTTGGAAGGTGATTAGTTAATCTTACTCTGCAAAACTTCTTTGGCAGCTATTGTTAACACCTAAAAAGTACCCAAAGTTGTGTAAGAACAGTTCTGCAGGTCACTTTACCTTTATATTTGCTGTGTGAGTGACTGAGTGTTCATAATGATGATTCTTATAATAATATTTCTTTCTAGATGTTATACTCCAATTCAAGATTACTTTTAGTTTCTTGGGAGTATAAAAAGAAAACAGGAGAAAACATACTCATTAACTAAAATCAGGGTTAAGTTGATTTAGCGATAACATTTATATTAATTTTATATTACAATTGATGAATAATAAAATTTTCCTTGTTTTCTTTGACAATACCTCATTTGAATTTTTTCTTCTGAAGGTATTTTTGAGATATATACTCTGTCCTTATATTTGATAAGTTTTCCGTGGTGATGGTATTTCCTTTGACATTCTGATTCCACCCCCTCCCCTTTTAGGGAACTAGCAGCATAAACAGGTTTTTAAAACATAAAGTTTCAAAATTATTTTATCCCTTGTAATTCTATTTTGTCAGTATCTTTTATAGTGCTCTGGAGTTTTCTGCAAATTTTCTCTTAAAATTACTTGAAATCTCAGGATTGGTTTATATAGAATGCATACATCATGATATATATGTGTATATTATTTATATATAAATATATACACAGAAATATATATATATACAAGCATATTCTGCATACGGCATAGTCAGCAGACAGCAAAATAATTTTATTCTAAATGGGTTTGATTTTAAATGAGGATAAAAGTAGTGGTAGTTTGATAGCACCAGGATATTACTAGTAAGGCCTGGAGAGAAAGGAGGGAATAGCTTGCTCATCTCGACAAAGGATTTGATCATATGTAATTTCATTTCATTTCTAGCATCTTATCTTTGTAGAAATAAGTCTGAATTGTCAAACAATCAGTCACAGAGGACCTGTAGACCTAGTGTATAAAGAATAATGTCTTCAGAGGATCGGTCACCTTCTAATCTTTTTGGTGATTCGAGAACAGATAACAGACATAAAGGCATTTGTTTTCAGGCTAATTACCTGAGTAATTTTCAAGTGCATTAGCATACTACTAATCCACAGCGCACCAATATTTTCCTTACACATTGCCCAGGTACTGGTTGAACCATTAACTTGGTTCTTTATCTTATTTACACTGTTTGGACTACCAGACTTCTCAGACAAGTCTTAGAACAGTTCCAGGTCAGTTAGCTCCCAGTATCAGCAAGAGAAGAAAATTTGATCTGTTTCAGTTCTTAATGTCTTTTCTGGCTAAAACATTCAAGGGGCTATCCTCTTAGTCTAGTGTTTCTTAAACTCTCATTCTCTGTGAATTTGTATGAGCCATCTGAAGAGTTTATTAAACACAGAGATTTTGGGAGCTTCTCCAAGGTCACTGGGATCAGAATGGAGACCATGAACCTGCATTTTAAATATATAACCTCTTTTAGTGATCCTCAATAAATGTTAAGACAGCTATATTCCAACAAGTCTAAATGAGCTGCATTTTTTTTCTATCTTAAGGACCCTAAATATCCCTCTACACCTTTCCAGAAGGCAGATCTAGGGCAAACCTTTCTACAGTAGGGGACTCAGTTTTGCAACCTTTTGGCAAGAATCACTTCTTTTCTCACCTCTTTCTGTCCTCATAGGTTTCAACCACTGGCATCCCCTTTCTTTGCCTCTCTTCTCTGCTCTCTTCTCATTTTTCTCTCCTCTTCTCTTGAATCCATTCTCCATCTGTTCTACTGTCAGAACTCTCTTCCTTTCATTCTCGGTCAGGAAGGAAAGATTTAGTCTGTACATTTTGATAGTATAAGTTTCCAGGAGATTAGTGAAAAAGTGTGATCCATGAAGAAGACAGTCCAGTATTTCAGGCACAGTGATTCTGTGAAATATGTATTGAGAGACCTATATTCTAGGAGATCAGGAACTTCAGGGAGGTATTTTGGAGTCTCCAGTGAGAACTACCCTTAAACCCTGAGTTCCTGGATCCAGATATTGAAGCCAAGAGAGGAGCCACACAGAAGCCTGAAGACTGGTACTTAGGAGTGACCCGTTCTGGTTGTTTTAGGGCCTAGGTCATCAGTTTGGGAGTGAAATGCCTTTCTCCAATCACGTAATAAGATAATCTAGCTTGACAAGCTTGACTATGTAATTGGAATATTGATATACATAAGACATGTATCTTGTCCACATTTTCTCACATGGGTAGGCACTGCTGACCTTCCAAAGTTCTAGCTGAATTCAGTGCTTCATGTAACCAAAACAAAAACCCATTTTACCAAGTGCTTAGTGAGAAATGATTTTTTACTGAAGATTTCTTTGATGAAAACAAGAAGGCTTATATAAAATGTTACACAGCAAAAATCAATACAAATCCCCATTTGTCACTTCTATTGCTTCCCAAACGTGTACTTTCTCCTTCAGACCCCAATTCTTCTCCACGGTCACTTTCAGAAGAGCCTGCTTATTTTCCCTCTTAATGTTCTGGGTCTTAAAATCAGGAATCTTTCATTCTGGATATTTCTATAGTTTTTATTTTATATTATTAATAATTTACATTTGTGTCATTCCTTACCCACTTTAACACCCAAATCCATTAACTTTTGATTCAAAATAAACCAATTCTTTTGTTATGATGATCAACCCTCCTTAAGAAGTCAATGTTGCTGTTTAGTCTCTATGTCCTGTCTAAGTGTTTGAGACCCCATGGACTGCAGCACTCCAGGCTCCTCTGTCCCTGGTATTTTCCAGGCAAGAATACTAGAGTGGGTTGCTGTTTCCTTGTCCAGGGGATTTTCCCAACCTAGGAATTGAACCTGTATCCCTTGCGTGGCAGGCAGAATCTTTACCACAGAGGCACCTGGGAAACCCTAAGAAATGAATAGCAAATTGCTAACATGTCGCTTTTACCATGTCACAAATGTGACACTTCTTATATATAGTATATTAAATAGCACTCTATATACCCTATTATTTTTCTTGAGGCTTAGAGAGGTTAAGAACCTTGCACAATATCGAATAGCTGGAAAGTAAACTAGCTATGTGATGTCATGAAAGATCTTTAATCTCTCTTGGCCTCGGGAAAAAAATTAGTACTCATTTCAAAGGGAATCACAAGAATATATATATATATACAGAGTCCAGAATAGTGTCT
The DNA here is from genome assembly GCA_006410875.1 of Neotragus pygmaeus. NCBI lineage: Eukaryota > Metazoa > Chordata > Mammalia > Artiodactyla > Bovidae > Neotragus > Neotragus pygmaeus. Next base: position 211,079 of record SJYV01004999.1, on the reverse strand, counting down.
GGCCAAATTCAGGATATACAAAGTACATAAGAAATATATACTGTTATTTACTTTTCATTTATCATATATATAATACCACAGAAGTTTACTGGAGGAGTTTTTAAAAATAGAAGTCTCAAAATGGAAAAGTGAAGCTTAAAATCTAACTCACAGCAGAACATAATGCAAATATTTAGAAAGAGCTATAGTATGTTTTTGCATCTGCAGAAGATTTGACAGGACTCAAGTTTAGCTCTTTCATCCTGTTTTGCAGTATCATCCACATACCCCAAAGTCTTATCTTCATCAGAATCTCTGCCTACTTTGTAGTTGTACTTGGAGGCAAGGATAAGATGATCTACTCTTTCACTTGGTAAGTGTCAAAATTTACATAGGAACATAATAGTCAGCTGCCCTTGCCCTTGTTCCAGGCGTCTTGCCAGGTTGTGAGGCTGAATATTCAGTTGGGCTTGTATATCGTCATTACAGCTATGGCCTTCCAGGAAGGGCCCAAAGGGCCAGACAGAGATGAATTAATGAAGCTCTGTGGGAAGTCTAAATAGAGACAAAAGTTTTCATCTATATTTGTTGAAGAATTTTGAAGTAGAGACTACTTTCCAAATGCCATGTCTAATTTAAGAGCAGGCCTGCAGTGGTAATAGACCAATATCACCATGTCTCCACCGCCTGCTAAAGCTGATATCAGGCGACATCATGCTGGGGAAACAATTATATCAACATAATTGGATTTTTTTTGGGGGTGCAGTTATGCCTTAATTAAAGCTCATTTTACATCTTGAGGAAGGAAATGTTTTCTTAAAACTTTGGGGTATATTCAAATATCTTTCAAAAAAACAAAGCCTGAATGAGGCACACACAGGAAAACTAATGTAGATTGTGGATACAGAGAATCAAATGGCAAGATTTACATCAGATGATCCAAGTTTGAATTCCAGTCCTGTCACTTACTGCCTATATGACCTTGGACTCATGATGTCCAGCCTATAAATCTAGGGCTTTTTTTTCCTCTGAAAGTGCCCATGAAAAATATGTGCTTCTGAGTATCATTGTGGGAAAAGATAACTTGCTCATGAAAGTAGTTTGATAAACATAGCAGCAGAATGTGCCATCCTGGTGAGTATGGAGGTAGCAAACCTGTTCTTCATGAATAAATGAGAACAAATGGTTTTATGTTCCTGAGAGCAGCATAAAAAACAGCGAGAATTTGAAGCGAAAAAGGGGAAGAGGAGAGCCGTTAACAAAATGGCAGAAGGCTGGCCAATGAGGGTTCATGTATTTCAGATGGTCACCATTGAACTTTTAGAACACTAAATAACAAGAACATCTAGCATACAATTTTTTATAACTTCCCTCTGATTCTGATTCAATGCATCTCATTAATTGGAATTCCCAGTGATATCTGTCCATCACATCTGTGAGTACATTAGTGTTTTTATAATTGGTGGTGCCGGTGGTGGAAAGTGGAGACTTATTTGAGTTTTATCTCTCTGGTTCAACATGGCATCAAAAAAAGGTGCTGTTGGAGTCAGGAACTTGTTCACAGAAGGAACAATGAGGACAAATTCCACAAGAAAAATTGCAAATATTTTGAAGAGATCAAGTTTGTTGTTAGACATGGAAGAGGAATTTGACGTGAAAATCATTTGACTTGGAAGACTCATCTAATACCGGGGTTACAGACACATGGTAATCAATGTGCAGCCTGGCACAGGTGTGTGCTCAATATATTTTTATTACAGTTGTTAAACTGAGGATGATATCTCAAAACAGTAATATTATGTGTTCACTATATGATTTTTTACCTTTTATAATATCTTCTCATTTTTCTAATCTCTTGGTCTCTTTGATCTGGTTGTTTGTTACCTTTCCTCATTGCTTTTCTAAAATGTCCCCAGAATATTAGTCATTACAATTTATTCAAGCTTAGTTACACATTTGTTCTAGGAGAGATTCTCTAGAAATGAGTTATGTCCATCTTGTATTATAACAATCTTCATGAAATCTAGTAATGCATCCAATGAATAGTTAGTATCTGCTGTAAAGAACCTGATGCTTTACTAATACACTAGTAAAGTATTTGATGCAAACAACAAACATTTGTTAAATGAATCAGTCGGTTTGATTTTCTCAATAACAGATAAGAGGGATATAGTTTCCTTTTGTGCTGTGCTGTGCTCGGCTGCATCTGACTTTTTGAGACCTATGGACGGTAGCCTGCCAGGCTCCTCTGTCCATGGGATTCTCTAGGCAAGAATACTGGAATGGGTTGCCATGCCCTCTTCCAGGGGATCTTCCCAACCCAGGAATCAAACCCATTTTCCCAGCACAGTTCTGCACTGCAGTACCCACTGAGCCACCTGGGAAGCCCAGTAGCTGTGGGCAAACTGAAGATAAGAGCAACATGTCCAAAGTCACAGAGAAGTAAATGCTACAGTCATGACTAAGATCTGGGCCTTCTCCAAGGTTAGAAATCTTCTCTTTGTACTTCTTTATTCACCACGAACTTTTCCAACAGATAAAGCCAGAGGTAGCAGAATTTAAAATTTCTGCTAATTATTTTAATTTATGGGAAATTAGAAAACTCCCTCATACTATTAGTTGCTACTTTTAAAAGAGTTTGAAACTTTAATGACAGATTGTATAAATTTGTTTCCCTTGGTACTGGATTTAGCCATTATTCCTAATAAAATTGCATCATTTTTACTTTGTTATATCTTTTCCAGTGAAGAAGAAATGAGTGCTTTTTGTACTTGATGACACAAATTCGTGACATTAAGAAGCATTTTAAAATTCTGTTTTTACATTTTCATTTTAGATTGTTGGATGCTAATTAGCCTAGACATTGCTTTTAAATCTTAAAAAAAAGAATGCAAGGGATTTCTCTGTGTTAATTTTATATACTTCAACTTTATAATATTCATTGATTAGTTTTAGTAATTTTCTGGTGGTGTCTTTAGGTAGAGGATCATGTCATCTGCAAACAGTGAGAATTTTACTTCTTTTCTGATCTGGATGCTTTTTATTCCTTTTTCTTCTCTGATTGCTGTGGCCAAAGCTTCCAAAATTATATTGAATAGTAGTGGTGAGAGTGGGCACCCTTGTCTTCTTCCTGACTTTAGGGGAAATGTTTCAGTTTTCACCATTGAAGATAATGTTTGCTGTGGGTTTATCATATATGGCTTTTATTATGTTGAGGTATGTTCCTTCTATGCCTGCTTTCTGGAGGGTTTTTTTAAAATTATTATAAATTGATGTTGAATTTAGTCAAAGATTTTCTCTGCATCTATTGAGATAACCATATAGATTTTATCTTTCAATTTGTTAACATGGTATATCAAATTGATTGATTTGTGAATACTGAAGAATCCTTGCATCCCTCAGAGAAAGCCCAGTTGGTCATGATGTATGATCTTTTTCGTATGTTGTTGGATTTTGTTTGCCAGAATTTTGTTGAGGATTTTTGCATCTATGTTCATCAGTGATATTGGCCTGTAGTTATCTTTTTTTGTGGCATCTTTTTCTGGTTTGGACTTACGGTTATTGAGGCCTCATGGAATGAATTTGGCAGATTACCATCCTCTGCAATTTTCTAGAAGAGTTTGAGTGGAATCAGAGTTAACTCTTCTCTAAATTTTTGGTAGAATTCACCTAAGAAGCCATCTGGCCCTGGGCTTTTGTATATTGGGAGATTTTTTATTACAATTTTTATTTCCATGCTTGTGATGGGTCTGTGAATATTTTCTATTTCTTCCTGGTTCAGTTTTGTAAAGTTGTACTCTTCTAAGAATTTGTCCATTTCTTCCAAGTTGTCCATTTTATTGGCATATAGTTGCTGATGGTAGTCTCTTATGATCCTTTGTATTTCTGTGTTGTCTGTTGTGATTTCTCCATTTTCATTTCTAATTCTGTTGATTTGATTCTTCTCCCTTTTTTTCTTGATGAGTATGGCTAATGGTTTGTCTATTTTATTTATCTTTTAATAGTCAGCTTTTAGTTTGCTGATTTTTGATATAGTCTCCTTTGTTTCTCTTTCATTTATTTCTGCCTCAATTTGTATGATTTCTTTCCTTCTACTAACCCTGGGGTTCTTCATTTCTTCTTTTTCTAGTTACTTTAGGTGTAAAGATAGGTTATTTATTGATTTTTCTCCTGTTTCTTGAGGTAAGCTTGTATTGCTATGAACCTTCCCGTTAACACTCCTTTTACTGAATCCCATAGGTTTTGGGTTCTTGTTGTTGTTTTTCATTTTTATTTATTTCTATGCATATTTTGATTTATTTTCTGATTTCTCCTGTGATTTGTTGGTTATTCAGAAGTGTGTTGTTTAGCCTCCATACACTAACAATGAGAAAACAAAAAGCAAAATTAAGGAAATAATTCCATTTTTGCAATGAAAAGAATAAAATACTTATAAATCTACCTAAAGAAACAAAAGACATATATATATATATATATATATATATATAACTATAAAATACTGATGAAAGAAATAAAAAATAGCACAAATAGATGGAGAAATACACCATGTACATGGGTCAGAAGAATCATTATAGTGAAAATGAGTATACTACCCAAAGCAATCCATAGATTCAGTTCAATCCCTATCAAGCAAGCAATGGTATTTTTCACAGAACTAGAGCAAATAATTTCACAATTTTTATGGAAATACAAAAAAACTCAAATAGCCAAAGTAATCTTGAGAAAGAAGAATGGAACTGGAGGAATCAATCTGCCTGACTCCAGGCTATACTATACTATACTATACAAAGCTAAAGTCATCAAGACAGTATGGTACTGGCACAAAGAGAGAAATATAGATCAATGGAACAAAATAGAAGGCCCAGAGATAAATCTATGCACCTATGGACACCTCATCTTTGACAAAGGAGTCAAGAATATACAATGGAGAAAAGACAATCTCTTTAACAAATGGTGAGGGAAACCTGGTCAACCACTTATAAAAGAATGACACTAGAATGCTAACACCGTAGAAAAAAATAAACTCAAAATGGATTGAAGATCTAAATGCAAGACCAGAAACCATAAAACTCCTAGAGGAAAACACAGGCAAAAATACCTGACATAAGTCACAGCAGGATCCTCTAAGACCCACCTCCCAAAGTAATGTAAATAAAAGCAAAAATAAATGAGATCAAATTAAACTTAAAAGCTTTTGAACAATAAAGGAAACTATAAGCAAGGTGAAATGACAGCCTTCAGAATGGGAGAAAATGATAGCAAATGAAACACCTGTCAAAGAATTAATCAAAAATATCTAAGCAGCTCATGCAGCTCAATTCCAGAAAAATAAGTGACCCAATCGATCAAAAAACAGGCCAAAGAACTAAACAGAGATTTCTCCAAAGAAGACATACAAATGGCTAACAAACACAGGAAAAGATGGTCAACATCATGCATTATCAGAGAAATGTAAATCAAAACCACAATGGGTACCATCTCACACCAGTCAGAATGACTGCTATCAAAAAGTCTACAAATAATAAATACCAGAGAGGGTGCAGAGAAAAAGGAACCCTCTTACACTGCTGGTGGGAATTCAAACTAGTACAGCCACTATGTAGAACAGTGTGGAGGTTCCTTAAAAAACTGGAAATAGAACTGCCATATGACCCAGCAATCACACTGCTCAACATACACACCAAGGAAACCGGAATTGAAAAAGACACATGTACCCCAATGTTCATCACAGCACTGTTTACAATAGCTAGGGCATGGAAGCAACCTGGATGTCCATCAGCAGATGAATGGATAAGAAAGCTGTGCTACATATACACAATGGAATACTATATGGAATATGGATGGAATATAACAATAACATAATATTAATGGAATATTATATGGAATTTAGAAAGATGGTAACGATGACCCTATGTGAGACAGCAAAAAAGACACAGACTTTTGGACTCTGTGGGAGAAGGCGAGGGTGGGATAATTTGAGAGAATAGCATTGAAACATGTATATTACTGTATGTGAAATAGATCGCCAGTCCAGGTTTGATGCATGAGACAGGGTGCTTAGGGCTGGTGCACTGGGATGATCCTGAGAGATGGAATGGGGAGGGAGGTGGGAGGGGTTTCTGGATGGGGGACACATGTACACCCATGGCTGATTCATGTCAATGTATGCAAAAACACTACAATATTGTCAAATAATTAGCTTCCAATTAAAATAAATTAATTAATTTGCAAAAAAAAAAAAAAAGCACTTTGACCGTAGAAAACAGGTGGAGGGGTCATGCCAGGGGCTCTTAAAAGCAAACCACTAGCCAAGTTTATGGACATTTCCCATTTACTTTCTTCTTACCTGACACTATCATTAAACCCTGCTCAAATATCACATGATTTCTTGAAAGTCATTTCTTAATTTCACTTTTTCACAGATTAGTTATCTCCCTGGTATTCATTAAATGAATGAATTTGAAGTTGAATCCAGCCTCTATTTCCATGTAATTCAAAGAGGATATGGTCAGCTTGTGACATTCCTCTGATTGGTGGACATTCCTCCAGTTGGTGGTGTTATAAAGTTTCCAACTTGCCTGGGGTCTATGTACTTGTGGGGAATATACAGTTAACTTCTTTCACCTGGTGGGAGTTTCAGTATCTGCAAAACATGGTTAATGCATTATTATTTATATCCATGAGGGGGAACCAGGACCTCACACCAAGGCTATACTATTGTTTCTTGATTGTTTCTTTCTTGTCTCTGCATCCCCTCTCTTCCTTTAATTAGCATCTATTTGAACCCACTCAATGGAACCCTTGGAAACTGAATGAAGCCTACTTCTTATAATCAAGAAACAGGGGATACAGAAAAGCTTTTATGCCCAGGAGCCCCACAAAGTCCTGGTTGTTATCAATTTTGGCTGTGAACTCCTAGACTCTCAGTCATGTCTGACAATTTGCAACCTCATGTACTGTGACCCGCCAGGCTCCTCTGTCTATGGGATTCTCCTGGTAAGAATATTGGAGTGGCATGTCATTTCCTTCTCTAGGGGATCTTCCTGACCGAGGGATTGAACCCATATCTCTTAAGTTGTCTGCATTGACAGCGGCCTCTTTATCACTGTACTCTCAGCCACACATTATACCCTTTTTTTTCTGTATTAGTTTCAGAGCTTTTTGATTAAAAATGGCAGAAAACAAATGTGGTCATTTAAAAACACACAGATGTGTTTATTTTATATAATATTAAATCCAGAGGAACCCACTCAAGTATTGGGAGAATAACTCTGGAGTTATTCTCATTTACCGACTTTTTTTTCTATTTTCCTGCTCAACCTAGCAACTTTTCTCCACATAGTTTCATGATGGCAGCTGCCCCTGCAAATGTCCATTGTGAATTTCTTAGCGATGTCTCACATTTTCACTCATAGAGGCATTAGTACATATGGTTTTGATCAGATATTTATCAAATGGATAACACTAGCTGGAAGATTGCCAGGGAAGACAGGTTTGTGATTAAGAGAAAAACAAGTGTCTACCCAAATGGCGTTATTATAGTTCATCTCAAAATTTTGACTGTTTACTGCTACTATCGAAGATATCTAAGGATAAGAGAAAGGTTAAGTAACTCTAATATATGTAATTTTTATAGTAAAACTCTTTGTTCCCAAATCTCTGAATCTTCGGCTTGGGAAGGACTTTAAAGGTCATCTAGGCCAATCTTGTATTTGGTGCTGATTTTCATGAAAATGAATTTGCTCAGCTTGCTTTAGAAAATCTTCAGCAATTTCCATAATCCAATGGCTGACTGAGGCTGGCATCAGTAGAGTATGGCTTTTGATTCACTTCAGTTCTTTCTAATGGAGCCACCTACCAAGTAAAGTGTCTCTGTGGTCAGCCTTCCCCCTGGGCTCAGAAGGGAGGGGAAAAAGTGCACAGCAGAATACACAATAGCCTACTTATCTGGAGTTCTTTCTCCCAAGTGGCTGCTGCTGGCCTGAAATACTAACAGCCCACTAGGAAAATTCTGGGGGTGAAATTAATGGTTAGAACCAGAAATGCTGTCAGGGAGATTGCCAACATTCCCTTTCCTAGAACATTATCCATCCTCTGAATGTGACATGAGTGGGCTGGCTAAATTGTCAGTTCATTTTGCTGGGTTAAAAAGGAAAGAATGTTAGAAAAAAGAACTGGGGAATTCTGAAGATGTCTCTCCTAGAGTATGATTTGTTAAAGGAAGTTATGTTTGTATTCACAGGCTTGAATTAGCTCAGCTAGGTGGAGACACTGTAATATTTCATTGCAGCCTAACTATATATATACTTATGCACTTATTATATCTTGATGACTGTATCATATATACATATATTTATCATTGTATCATATATCGGGAAGCCCATCATCTATCATATGTATCATATATCATATAAACTTATCTGGTTTTAATAGTCTGGGAAGTGAAAATACAAAGGGGCTTTTGTTTTTGAGAGAGCAGTTCATATTTTTTGAGATATTACATAAAATGAATACTCTCAAAATTACATGTTTTTCAAAAACAAAACAAGATATTACCAAAAGATCTCTAAACTCAACTACCACACTGTCCTGGAGAGACTACATCAAAATATGTGCATTGCCCTTTTCAAATTGTTGTGGATATTTGTATGACTGAAAATAAATGTTTCTGTGGCCTTTTTAGTTGAAGTTCTGACATATTTTAGATAATGCAAAAGCACAAATTTTTTAAAAATATTCTTTTACACCTAGAAAGAATTCTGTGTTATATAATGTCTCTGATACAATGTAATTTATTTGATGTTATTTTTGTTACATTCGGTTTTAATTTCAAATTTTTAAAGACATATGTTTTCCTATTTCCTCTGTGATAGCAAAAGAATTAGTAGAACACGTTCAACAATTCACAAAAATTTGATTGACTACAAAGAGACATTTAATAAAACACTTAACTCATACTGATTTTTTGCCCAATTCCAAAGGGTTTTTGTATCTATACATTCATATACTATACATTACATATACTATACTATACATTCATATATTTAATATTTTATTAAGAGCTTATCTTTTTATATACATAAAAATTACTCATCAGATGTTTAATTTGCAGGGAACAAAAGAGGGTTAACTTGAACCTTTTATACACACACAGCCTCCTATATTCAGCTGTATCATAAGGGATACACATTTGACATTTTCCCATTTTTCTTTCTAACTTTATTACATTTTTAATCTACCAGAATGTGCTGACACTTTAGCTTATGTCATCATAGGTAGGCAAGTATATAGCTATATAAAGATGAATAGGTAGATAAATAGATATGTAGATAGATAGACAGACAAAGAGACAGATGTAGCAGCTCAAAACAGAAACTCAAGTTTAACCTCTGTATATTTAAACATAGGTTTCAGAAAAGAATTCTTACATACCATAGAGAGTGCCTTAGTGGAGTTCTTGCTAGAAATTTCTTCATTAGGGTACTTCACTGACTTTCTGAATTGAAGTGGCTATTTGAGGAAAAGAGGTACTTTTTGCCTTTTTAAGTATGATACACAAAAGCGTTCTTTTGGCAATATCTCCTACTGCTGTTCAGTCCCTCAGTTGTGTCTGACTCTCCGACCCCATGGAGTAAAGCACGCCAGGCATCCCATCCTTCACTGTCTCCCTGAGCTTGCTCAATCTCATGTCCACTGTGTCAGTGATGCCATCCAACCATCTCGTCCTCTGTCATCCCCTTCTCCTCCTGCCTTCAGTCTTTCCCAGTATGAGTCTTTTCTTCACATCAGGTGGCCAAAATATTGGAATTACAGTATCAGTCCTTCCAGTGAATATTCAGGACTGAGTTCCTTTACAATGGACTGGTTGGATCTTCTTGCAGTCCAAGGGACTCTCAAGAGTCTTCTCCAACACCACAGTTCAAAAGCATCAATTCTTCAGTGCTCAGCTTTCTTTATAGTCCAACTCTCACATCCGTACATGACTACTGGAAAAACCATAGCCTTGATGAGATGGACCTTTGTTGGCAAAATAATGTTTCTGCTTTTTAATATGCTGTCTAGTTTGGTCCTAACTTTTCTTCCAAGGAGTAAGCATCTTTTAATTTCATGGCTGCAATCACCATCTTCAGTGATTTTGGAAGCCCCCCAAAATAAAGTCAGCCACTGTTTCCCCATCTATTTGTCATGAAGAGATGGGACCAGATGCCATGATCTCAGTTTTCTGAATGTTGAGTTTTAAGCCAATTTTTTCACTCTCCTCTTTCACTTTCATCAAGAGGCTCTTTAGTTCTGTTTCTTACTCTTTCCTTTTTGTATGACCTTGAAACTTTTGAGGAGTAGTGTTTGGGTACTGGTGAGGAATAGTTATAGGTCAAACTGGCCCTCAATTGAGATTTTTTAAAAAGGAGAAATAATTATCATATTTTCAAATTCAAAGCTAGTGGAGGTGATGGAGTTCCAGTTGAGTTATTTCGAATCCAAAAAGATGATGCAGTGAAAGTGCTGCACTCAATATGTCAGCAAATTTGAAAATCTCAGCAGTGGCCACAGGACTGGAAGAGGTCATTTTTCATTCCAATCCCAAAGAAAGGTGATGCCAAATATGCTCAAACTACCACACAATCGCACTCATGTTACACGCTAGTAAAGTAATGCTTAAAATTCTCCAAGCCATGTTTCAGCAATACATGAACCATGAACTTCCAGTTGTTCAAGGTGGTTTTAGAAAAGGTAGAGGAACCAAAAATCAAATTGCCAACATCGCTGGATGATCAAAAAAGCAAGAGAGTTTCAGAAAAACATCTATTTCTGCTTTATTGACTGTGCCAAAGCCTTTGACTGTGTGGATCACAATAAACTATGGAAAATTCTGAAAGAGATGGGAATACCAGACTACCTGACCTGCTTCTTAAGAAATCTGTATGCAGGTCAGGAAGGAACATTTAGAACTGGACATGCAACAACAGACTGGTTCTAAATAGGAAAAGGAGTACAACAAGACTGTATATTGTCACCCTGCTTATTTAACTTATATGCAGAGCACATCATGAGAAAAGCTGGGCTGGAAGAAGTATAAGCTGGAAGAAGCACAAGCTGGAAGAAGCACAAGCTGGAATCAAGATTGATAGGACAAATATCAATAACCTCAGATATGCAGATGACACCACCCTTATGGCATAAAGTAAAGAGGAGCTAAAAAGCCCCTTGATGAAAGTGAAAGAGGAGAGTGAAAAAGTTGGCTTAAAACTCAACATTCAGAAAACAAAGATCTTGGCATCCAGTCCCATCACTTCATGGCAAATAGATGGGGGAACAGTGGAAACAGTGAAAGACTTTATTTTGGGGGGCTCCAAATCACTGCAGATGGTGATTGAAGCCATGAAATTAAAAGACACTTACTCTTTGGAAGGAAAGTTATGACCAACCTTGACAGCATATGAAAAAGCAGAGACATTACTTTGCCAACAAAGGTCCATCTAGTCAAGGTTATGGTTTTTCCAGCAGTCATGTATGGATGTGAGAGTTGGACTATAAAGAAATTTGGATGCCGAAGAATTGATGCTTTTTAACTGTGGTGTTGGAGAACATTCTTGAGAGTCCCTTGGACTGCAAGGAGATCTAAGCAGTCCATCCTAAAGGAGATCAGTCCTGAGTGTTCATTGGATGGACTGATGTTGAAGCTGAAACTCCAATACTTTGCCCACATGATGCGAAGAGCTAACTCATTTGAAAAAACCCTGATGCTGGGAAAGATTGAGGGCAGGAGGAGAAGGGGACGACAGAGGTGGAGATGATTGGATGGCATCAGTGATTCAATGGACATGAGTTTGAATGGGCTCTGGGAGTTGGTATTGAACAGAGAGGCCTGGTGTGCTGCAGCTCATTGGGTTGCAAAGAGTTGGACATGATTAAGCGATTGAACTGAGCTGAAGTGAAATAGTACAGGTTAATGGATTTTAGTATATACACCTGAATGTTGAATCACTACCCTTATCTAATTTTTGAATGTTTCCTCATTCCAAAGTGAATTGTCATTTGCATTTCCTCTTCCCTCAGACCCTCAGAAATCATGAATATGTTTTGTGTCTCTATAGATTTGTATATTCTAGACAATTCATACAAACTCAATCATATTATACATGGCCTTTTGTATATGTTTTTTCATTTAGTGTAGTGGTTTCAATATCTGTCCGTGCTATAGTATGCTTCATATCTTACTTCCTTACTAGGGTAAATAATATTCAATTGCGTGAATACACTTTTATTTTTCTATATATCAGTTGGTCACCATTAGGTTTACTTCCATTTGTTGGCTATTATAAATAATGTTTTGCTACCTACATTTGAGTATAAGTTTTGTGTGAGCCTATGTTTTCATTCTCTTGGATATGTGCCTAGAAGCAGAATTAAATTAAACTCAAATTATTGAGGAACCACCAAATTATTTTCTATAGTGGCTGTTCAATTTTACATTTCCACCAGCAATGTATAAGAATTCTAACTTCTCCACATCTTTTTCAGCATTTGGCATTGTCTGTCTTTTTGGACTTGATCACCCTAGTGGGTGGAAAGCGACACCTTCCTGAGCGGCTTCTGTGGTAGCTCAGAGGGTAAAGAATGTGCCTGCAATGCAGGAGACCTGGGTTCAGTCCCTGGGTCAGGAAGATCCCCTGGAGAAAGGAATTGTCCCTCACTTTAGTATTCTTGCCTGGAGAATACCATGGACAGAGGAGCCTGGAGGGCTGCAGTTCATGGGATCACAAAGAGTCAGACATGACTGAGTGCCTAACACACACACACACACACACACACACACACACACACACACACACATCTTGCTGTGATTCTGATTTCCCTGTTTCAGATGGCTAATGATGCTGAGCATTTTCTAATGTCCTAATTGGCCAATTATGTATCTCATTTTGAGAAATGCCAGTTCAAATTTATTGACCATTTTAAAATTAGTTTATCTTTTTATTTTTGAGTAATAATCTTTCTTACATTTGGGATACGTGTGTGCTCAGTTGTGTCCCATCTTTGTGACCCCATGGACTGTATGCAACCAGGCTGCTCTGTCCACAGGATTTTTCAGTCAAGAATACTGGAATAAGTTGCCATTTCCTTCCCCAGGGGAACTTTTCAACACAAAGCTCAAACCTGAACCTCCTGCATTGGCAGGAGAGACTCCTTTACCACTGCACCCCCTGAAAAGCCCAATATTCTGTACACTAGACCAATATCGGGTACATAGTTTACAAGTATTTATTTGCATTCTATGGTATTTTTAAATTTTCTTGATAGTATCCTTTGAAGCACAAAGTCTTAAAATTTGGTGNTTGTTTTTGAGAGAGCAGTTCATATTTTTTGAGATATTACATAAAATGAATACTCTCAAAATTACATGTTTTTCAAAAACAAAACAAGATATTACCAAAAGATCTCTAAACTCAACTACCACACTGTCCTGGAGAGACTACATCAAAATATGTGCATTGCCCTTTTCAAATTGTTGTGGATATTTGTATGACTGAAAATAAATGTTTCTGTGGCCTTTTTAGTTGAAGTTCTGACATATTTTAGATAATGCAAAAGCACAAATTTTTTAAAAATATTCTTTTACACCTAGAAAGAATTCTGTGTTATATAATGTCTCTGATACAATGTAATTTATTTGATGTTATTTTTGTTACATTCGGTTTTAATTTCAAATTTTTAAAGACATATGTTTTCCTATTTCCTCTGTGATAGCAAAAGAATTAGTAGAACACGTTCAACAATTCACAAAAATTTGATTGACTACAAAGAGACATTTAATAAAACACTTAACTCATACTGATTTTTTGCCCAATTCCAAAGGGTTTTTGTATCTATACATTCATATACTATACATTACATATACTATACTATACATTCATATATTTAATATTTTATTAAGAGCTTATCTTTTTATATACATAAAAATTACTCATCAGATGTTTAATTTGCAGGGAACAAAAGAGGGTTAACTTGAACCTTTTATACACACACAGCCTCCTATATTCAGCTGTATCATAAGGGATACACATTTGACATTTTCCCATTTTTCTTTCTAACTTTATTACATTTTTAATCTACCAGAATGTGCTGACACTTTAGCTTATGTCATCATAGGTAGGCAAGTATATAGCTATATAAAGATGAATAGGTAGATAAATAGATATGTAGATAGATAGACAGACAAAGAGACAGATGTAGCAGCTCAAAACAGAAACTCAAGTTTAACCTCTGTATATTTAAACATAGGTTTCAGAAAAGAATTCTTACATACCATAGAGAGTGCCTTAGTGGAGTTCTTGCTAGAAATTTCTTCATTAGGGTACTTCACTGACTTTCTGAATTGAAGTGGCTATTTGAGGAAAAGAGGTACTTTTTGCCTTTTTAAGTATGATACACAAAAGCGTTCTTTTGGCAATATCTCCTACTGCTGTTCAGTCCCTCAGTTGTGTCTGACTCTCCGACCCCATGGAGTAAAGCACGCCAGGCATCCCATCCTTCACTGTCTCCCTGAGCTTGCTCAATCTCATGTCCACTGTGTCAGTGATGCCATCCAACCATCTCGTCCTCTGTCATCCCCTTCTCCTCCTGCCTTCAGTCTTTCCCAGTATGAGTCTTTTCTTCACATCAGGTGGCCAAAATATTGGAATTACAGTATCAGTCCTTCCAGTGAATATTCAGGACTGAGTTCCTTTACAATGGACTGGTTGGATCTTCTTGCAGTCCAAGGGACTCTCAAGAGTCTTCTCCAACACCACAGTTCAAAAGCATCAATTCTTCAGTGCTCAGCTTTCTTTATAGTCCAACTCTCACATCCGTACATGACTACTGGAAAAACCATAGCCTTGATGAGATGGACCTTTGTTGGCAAAATAATGTTTCTGCTTTTTAATATGCTGTCTAGTTTGGTCCTAACTTTTCTTCCAAGGAGTAAGCATCTTTTAATTTCATGGCTGCAATCACCATCTTCAGTGATTTTGGAAGCCCCCCAAAATAAAGTCAGCCACTGTTTCCCCATCTATTTGTCATGAAGAGATGGGACCAGATGCCATGATCTCAGTTTTCTGAATGTTGAGTTTTAAGCCAATTTTTTCACTCTCCTCTTTCACTTTCATCAAGAGGCTCTTTAGTTCTGTTTCTTACTCTTTCCTTTTTGTATGACCTTGAAACTTTTGAGGAGTAGTGTTTGGGTACTGGTGAGGAATAGTTATAGGTCAAACTGGCCCTCAATTGAGATTTTTTAAAAAGGAGAAATAATTATCATATTTTCAAATTCAAAGCTAGTGGAGGTGATGGAGTTCCAGTTGAGTTATTTCGAATCCAAAAAGATGATGCAGTGAAAGTGCTGCACTCAATATGTCAGCAAATTTGAAAATCTCAGCAGTGGCCACAGGACTGGAAGAGGTCATTTTTCATTCCAATCCCAAAGAAAGGTGATGCCAAATATGCTCAAACTACCACACAATCGCACTCATGTTACACGCTAGTAAAGTAATGCTTAAAATTCTCCAAGCCATGTTTCAGCAATACATGAACCATGAACTTCCAGTTGTTCAAGGTGGTTTTAGAAAAGGTAGAGGAACCAAAAATCAAATTGCCAACATCGCTGGATGATCAAAAAAGCAAGAGAGTTTCAGAAAAACATCTATTTCTGCTTTATTGACTGTGCCAAAGCCTTTGACTGTGTGGATCACAATAAACTATGGAAAATTCTGAAAGAGATGGGAATACCAGACTACCTGACCTGCTTCTTAAGAAATCTGTATGCAGGTCAGGAAGGAACATTTAGAACTGGACATGCAACAACAGACTGGTTCTAAATAGGAAAAGGAGTACAACAAGACTGTATATTGTCACCCTGCTTATTTAACTTATATGCAGAGCACATCATGAGAAAAGCTGGGCTGGAAGAAGTATAAGCTGGAAGAAGCACAAGCTGGAAGAAGCACAAGCTGGAATCAAGATTGATAGGACAAATATCAATAACCTCAGATATGCAGATGACACCACCCTTATGGCATAAAGTAAAGAGGAGCTAAAAAGCCCCTTGATGAAAGTGAAAGAGGAGAGTGAAAAAGTTGGCTTAAAACTCAACATTCAGAAAACAAAGATCTTGGCATCCAGTCCCATCACTTCATGGCAAATAGATGGGGGAACAGTGGAAACAGTGAAAGACTTTATTTTGGGGGGCTCCAAATCACTGCAGATGGTGATTGAAGCCATGAAATTAAAAGACACTTACTCTTTGGAAGGAAAGTTATGACCAACCTTGACAGCATATGAAAAAGCAGAGACATTACTTTGCCAACAAAGGTCCATCTAGTCAAGGTTATGGTTTTTCCAGCAGTCATGTATGGATGTGAGAGTTGGACTATAAAGAAATTTGGATGCCGAAGAATTGATGCTTTTTAACTGTGGTGTTGGAGAACATTCTTGAGAGTCCCTTGGACTGCAAGGAGATCTAAGCAGTCCATCCTAAAGGAGATCAGTCCTGAGTGTTCATTGGATGGACTGATGTTGAAGCTGAAACTCCAATACTTTGCCCACATGATGCGAAGAGCTAACTCATTTGAAAAAACCCTGATGCTGGGAAAGATTGAGGGCAGGAGGAGAAGGGGACGACAGAGGTGGAGATGATTGGATGGCATCAGTGATTCAATGGACATGAGTTTGAATGGGCTCTGGGAGTTGGTATTGAACAGAGAGGCCTGGTGTGCTGCAGCTCATTGGGTTGCAAAGAGTTGGACATGATTAAGCGATTGAACTGAGCTGAAGTGAAATAGTACAGGTTAATGGATTTTAGTATATACACCTGAATGTTGAATCACTACCCTTATCTAATTTTTGAATGTTTCCTCATTCCAAAGTGAATTGTCATTTGCATTTCCTCTTCCCTCAGACCCTCAGAAATCATGAATATGTTTTGTGTCTCTATAGATTTGTATATTCTAGACAATTCATACAAACTCAATCATATTATACATGGCCTTTTGTATATGTTTTTTCATTTAGTGTAGTGGTTTCAATATCTGTCCGTGCTATAGTATGCTTCATATCTTACTTCCTTACTAGGGTAAATAATATTCAATTGCGTGAATACACTTTTATTTTTCTATATATCAGTTGGTCACCATTAGGTTTACTTCCATTTGTTGGCTATTATAAATAATGTTTTGCTACCTACATTTGAGTATAAGTTTTGTGTGAGCCTATGTTTTCATTCTCTTGGATATGTGCCTAGAAGCAGAATTAAATTAAACTCAAATTATTGAGGAACCACCAAATTATTTTCTATAGTGGCTGTTCAATTTTACATTTCCACCAGCAATGTATAAGAATTCTAACTTCTCCACATCTTTTTCAGCATTTGGCATTGTCTGTCTTTTTGGACTTGATCACCCTAGTGGGTGGAAAGCGACACCTTCCTGAGCGGCTTCTGTGGTAGCTCAGAGGGTAAAGAATGTGCCTGCAATGCAGGAGACCTGGGTTCAGTCCCTGGGTCAGGAAGATCCCCTGGAGAAAGGAATTGTCCCTCACTTTAGTATTCTTGCCTGGAGAATACCATGGACAGAGGAGCCTGGAGGGCTGCAGTTCATGGGATCACAAAGAGTCAGACATGACTGAGTGCCTAACACACACACACACACACACACACACACACACACACACACACACATCTTGCTGTGATTCTGATTTCCCTGTTTCAGATGGCTAATGATGCTGAGCATTTTCTAATGTCCTAATTGGCCAATTATGTATCTCATTTTGAGAAATGCCAGTTCAAATTTATTGACCATTTTAAAATTAGTTTATCTTTTTATTTTTGAGTAATAATCTTTCTTACATTTGGGATACGTGTGTGCTCAGTTGTGTCCCATCTTTGTGACCCCATGGACTGTATGCAACCAGGCTGCTCTGTCCACAGGATTTTTCAGTCAAGAATACTGGAATAAGTTGCCATTTCCTTCCCCAGGGGAACTTTTCAACACAAAGCTCAAACCTGAACCTCCTGCATTGGCAGGAGAGACTCCTTTACCACTGCACCCCCTGAAAAGCCCAATATTCTGTACACTAGACCAATATCGGGTACATAGTTTACAAGTATTTATTTGCATTCTATGGTATTTTTAAATTTTCTTGATAGTATCCTTTGAAGCACAAAGTCTTAAAATTTGGTGAAATCCAACTTATCTATTTTTCCTTTGATTGCTTGTGCTATATCTGTTATATCAAATCCTCCACATACATTGCCTAATCCAAGTCAATCTAGGTAATTATTGTATATAGTGTGAGATTGTAATTCTCCACATTCTTTTGCAAGTGGCTACTCAGTTGCTTTGGCACTGTTTGTTGGAAAGAATAAATTTGGGATTTGTCTGTGTTTTTATCATGATGATGGCTCAGAGGCGAAAGCGTCTGCCTGGTAGGCGGGAGACCTGGGTTCAATCCCTGGGTTGGGAAGATCCCCTGGAGAAATAAATGGCAACCCACTTCAGTATTCTTGCCTGGAGAATCCTATGGACGGAAGAGCCTGGTAGGTTGCAGTCCATGGGTTCGCAAAGAGTCAGATACGTCTGAGCGACTTCACTTTCATTTTCTTTCTTTATCATGATGAGGCTGGGTTTATGGCTTTGAGTAAGAAGGTCAGAGAAATAGAGTTCTGTTGTGGCATTTTTGACCACTGTTGTCTCCATTGGCATATTCATTCACTACATTATCGTTTGAATTCTTACTTAACCTCTGACATTTCAAGACATTTCAGATTCATGTATCACATGCCCTGGTCCTAAAAGCAGCTATTTCTCCAATGAGCACAGGCTTGTTTTGTTGGAAAATAGCCTTAGAAACAAATATCTGGGCTCTAGGTTGTTCACTGTTACTAGGGGGTCATTACTTCTAGGTTTTTTTAACTGATAGGTCAAGGGGACATGTGCGAATACAAATGTGTGTGTGTATGTATTCATATGTAATTTTACATGTAGCTATATATAAACTTCTGTGTAAATATTAAGCTAAATATGAATTTATAAAGCACCTTCAACTCATCCATTATCGCCTGAATCATTTTTGCTTTCCCTCTTTGCTTATCTGTAAAACCTATCACTCCAAAAGAAAGAAATCTAGCTTTTATGAGGGTATTTTATGTATGCTGTACATTTTGAAATTATGCCAAGATTCTTGAAATTTTTGTTGTTACTTTTTCATTCTTTTTTCTCTTCCCATGTAGTTTACGAATTTTCTAATGGCCTATTTTTTAACATCACTCATTTTACCCTCAGTCATGTAGAGTTTACCAAGTCATCAAAAGCATTCGTCTTTTTCTGTTATAGAAGGTTTTTCCCTGGTATTTCCTTTTGCTCTTTTTATGAATAATTTATATATGTTCTGCTTTGGTCATAGAGACTTCAGTTGTCTTTCCATGAGACTAGAAAGCTGAGTGATTAAGTGCAATTAAGTTAATCAAGTGGACATATTTCAATTATCTAGAATTTTATAAATGATCAGATTAAGCAATCAGACAATTAAATTGTCATTTTTAAATCATTTTATTTGATCCATGTAAATACATTCTCATACCTGCCTTAGTAGGAAGCAGAATTTAATTTTGGCTGCACATTAAAGCAAATTTTCCATAATAGTACCAAGACATGAACAGAACGACAGCATATACTAAAGTATAAATCCTGGGGTTAGGAGTGGATCTGGGGCTAACTCAGTGTCAAGTACATAATTAAAATTATCCACACATTTGGGGACCAAAATTGAAGAGCCAAAATCTTTGCATAATTACCAGAACCAATTCAATTGGATCTAATGTAAACACCAGGTGATGGGATAAAACTACAATGAAATGTGAGGGAAAGAAATTTCTAAGAGCAGTCTTTTCTGTCTTCCTGTTGTGAAGGCTAAGAATTCCATTCTTGTTGGTTCATCTTCATACTGATTAAAGATACAGTGTGGTAAGACTAGTATTCAGGGATTGAAGAGGAGCGGGCAAAACTTACTTAAATCCTTTCTTGAAAAAAAATAATCACGAAGAAACTAATAAACACTAACATATAATCCATGTTCGTGCGTACTCAGTTGCTTAGTTGTGTCCAACTCTCTGTGACCCCATGGACTGAGGCCCACCAGGCTCCGCTCTCCTTGAGATTATTTCAGCAAAAATACTGGAGTGGGTTGCCATTTCCTCCTCCCATAATCCATGTGAACAATCCTAAATGCAGATGACCCCCATGTTACAATAATTTTAAACAAATGCTGTACTGACATAATTTATTATGCACACTAAATGTTGTTGAGTAATATATATATACATAGTACATATATATACTTCTGCACAACCTTCCCTCCAAACTCCTACGTTCAGCCCAGGGTGCGTTGTTTTTATAATCAAAGTTTTTCAAAACATTTTCTTTGAAAAGGTTAGCATCAACATGACATACTGGGAAAAGTGTAAAAACAACTTTCAACTGCAGTCGTTTATTTCCAACACAAACCACAAACTATCACTCTTTTCTAAAACTTTGAATTGAAAAAAAGAAGAAAGGTGTTCAAATACCAAACCTTCAAAATATTCTTGTTTTCTTTGAAATAGCAAGAAGAAAACACTCCCTTACAACAACTTGAAACAGTAACACAGCAGGGATAGTCATTACCGGGTAAAATTCTTTATAAAAAACATCACTAGACACTTGGCTTGGGTATCCTCAAGCAGTGACAGAAGAGCTCAATGATGCCATTAAAAAAAAAAAAAAAACAATAATGAAACTCTGAGTCTGACAGACTCCATTCCTTTCTCAAAAATTCATGTCCATACTAATGTAAAGCTGACTCTATGCTGTTGTGGTTTTGTTGCTAAGTCATGACTGTTTGCTAACTTTATGCATCCATTTAATTCTTGTCAAAAGTATCACAAGCAATTTGCTTTCTAATGAAAATAACAAAAGAGCCATGTCTCAATCTGCAGGCAATTTTTAGTAGAAAATGCAAAAGACTGGCAACTCATTTTCTAGTTGTAGGATTAGTTTGTGGGGAAAAAAAAAAAAATATGTAGGGAGGTCAGATTGGAAGGTGGGCAGAACTAACTGAGAGAAAAGACAATTCTCTTTTGCCTTCATATTCTTAATCCTAGTAAACGACACTTGCTCAATATTTCCTTGTAGAATGAAAGAATGAATGAACAATTAAACTATGAAAATTTCCACAACGGTGTTTGCTACAACACAAAGTAAACACTTCTTTGTTGAGGTCAGAGCTTAAGGATACACTTTTCACGGTCAAATTATCAGTTGTGATAGCATCAGTGAAGAAGCCATTTTTTCCTTTGAATAAAATGTGTTGAGAACCCTCTATGTTCTAGAAAAATTTCCTGGGCTTATTAAACACGTGCAAGAATATTAGACATATTTCCCTTCCCTCAGAGAGCTATAATGGACGAGGTAGGCATTAATCAAATTGATGAAATATTTAATCGTAACTTGCAGTTATTGCTGTAGAAGAAGGTTATAGGGGTCTCCAGGAGTGCATATGGGGTCTCTTATCTGGCTGAGAAAGAGTTGGGGGTGCATCCCTGAGAATATGGTGCTTGAGCTAAAATGGAAGAGATGAAAAAAGAGTTGATTATGACATGGTGTAGAAGGGTGGCTCTTGAGCAGGAAGGAAAAAGAAGATATTAGAACTCTGAGGTGATTGGAGACTACTGGCTTGGAGAAAGTGCTTTGTAGAGCTGTGTGCAGACTGAACTCTCCAGTGAGTGCAAGTGTATTAGCTTGAGAGTGAGAGAGTCCCAACGTGCCAGACCCCGCCTCATCCTCAGAGGCTACGAGACAACCGCAGGGAAGACCAGAGCTCAAATCGTACTTCCGTTTCCTCTCAAGGCAACAATGCTCATGCCTACTTCACTTCACTTCATTTCAAGCCAGATGCATCCGTGCCTTCCCACACTGCGGATTTCCAAAGTCTTGCCTGTAACACTACCCTATCTTCAGAGTGCATGTATATAAAGCGCAGGTCACACAGATTGAATCTTTCCCTTTTTATTTTCACTGTGAAGCCTTTTTTTTCTCACAAATTCTCTCCATTTTCTCTACAAGATGCCTTGGTAATGGTTCTACCAGACATCCTCTCTCTGGGTCCAATGGGACTACTTCCTTGCCTGCTTAATTTCACTTTTGTTATCAGATCTGACTATAGCTGTATCTCTTCCAGAAAACTTCCCTGATAGGAAAGTAGTTGGGCATAAGTTGGTGGGTGGCTTTGGATTTAAATAGATAGGATAGTGAATACTGGACCTTCTACATACAAGATATGGACATATTTAGCTCTTAGATGATGGTGTTTTTGAGGGTGACAATCTTATTATTATTGACTAGAATGATGACAATTATACCTACTTTTTTCAGTGAAGACTCAAGGAGAATAGCATATAAAGTGCTTAGCAGAGAACCTGAAACAAGACAAAACAAAAAAACATTTCACAGTTGACACTAACAGTCATTTTGCTGTACTTTTTATTGTTATTTAAATGATTTTTAAATCTATGTTCTCTGACAGCACATCTATTTTAACATTAAATATATGAGATTGAAAATATATGTTTGTACGCCCATAATTCCCTTTACAATGCAAGATCCTTACGTCACACAAAACTAGCATCCAGCAAACTGGTACACAGACACAGCCTTTGTTCAGTCTTGTCTAGTCTCAGGAACTAAATAAACTTCTTTTTCCTTATGACTATTTATCTGTACTCAGATAAAACTCATAAGCTGTGTAGGTGTTAGAAATTCTCCATTAGTGTCAAGGAAATAAAGCTAATTTCAAAGCAATTAACCAATTATATTTGTATACTTTTTTCCTTTTAGCTCTTTTAAAATAAATACAGACAAATAAATCTCCAGTTTGTCTTTGAAATTTGCTTTTATTTTTTTCCAAATGCACAGATCGTACTCAAGGTATAAATAGAAAAATTGCATCTTTGCAATTTTTTGAAATATGCTGATTTCAATAAAATTGCACTGTGTACTTACCTATGAATTCTAGAACAGATAATAAATGCTTTTAGGGCAAACTCTTTGGCTAGTCTAAAATTTTTTAAAAATAATTTTTGTTACTTAAAAACTCAATCTTTTTTAAACCTTTTTACAATCCCTTGTTAAACATCAATTCTATGACATTATAGGGAACTCTACAGAACTAAAAGTCATATATTGATAAAGATTTAAACCATAATTCAGTTCAGTTCAGTCACTCAGTCATGTCTGACTCTTTGTGACCCCATGAATCGCAGCACGCCAAGCCTCCATGTTCATCACTACCTCCTGGAGAAATTAAAAAAAAAAAAAAAGGTAGTCTCATAAACTAAAAGGCAAGCTTCTGGTATTTTATCAACAAAAAATGTAATATATATACCAGTATATGGTAGTAGAAGAAGAGTTGTTTTTGTTGATATTTAGTTGCTGAGTTGGACAGACTCTTTTGCAACCTCAAGGACTATAGCCAGCCAGGCTCCTCTGTCCATGGGATTCTCCAGGCAAGAGTACTGGAGTGGTTTGCCATAAATTCCTCCAGGAGATCTTCCCAACCCAGGGATTGAACCAAGGTCTCCTGCATTTGCAGGGGGATTCTTTACCACTGAACCATCAGGGAAGCCCTATGAATGCCAGTGTCTGGTTGATATGAAAATAGAAGATTTATGTTTTATTTTCTCAGTTCAATGGAAGGAGCTCATTCAGCCTCTTTTTGAGTTGAATTGGGAATAAGTAGTTGGAATGAGAAGCAGGAGCAGAATAAGTACCTCCCTTACCAGTAAGCATCAGCTGCAGAGTTATTCAGTTCTCATTGCCTTTTACAAGCAGGAAAACCTTATTTATTTATTTATTTTTCTGTCACTCATAGTTTGGTTTTAATGGATTTTTATTCAAATTACTGATTGGCTTTCAAATTTTATTACAGAAGAAAGAGTGATATGTGTCTGTGTCAGGGAAAAAAGGGCTATGAGCTAGAAAGAGAGTCTGAAAATAGGGGAGAAGAGAGAGGTATGTGAATTTTAGGATTCCTCTAACAGGAACATGGTCTCTGAGAAAGTACACTTTGTGGAATAGTTTAATAGTAGGGAAATATATACATATAATGCAAAAAAGCATTGCTTTATTGCTGAAGAGCTTTGTTGAATAACAGTTCTTTAAGTCATTCATCAGTCAGGTTCCTATTAGTCAACACATTGGGCAGATGGCCCTCAAAAACTTGTTTCCCAGCCAACAATAGGATGATGCCTGGATTGTTTGTTCCGTGAGTCATCTACCTCTTATGCGATGTTCTGTAGTTCATTCTTGAGAAACCGTAAGATCAAATGGACCCCTGAATATCTGGTGGGATAGGAAAGGGGAAGTCCTAACCCTTGTACTTGTGAGTCAAATTGTGATTATGCCCAGGTTCTTATGACTGAGACAGTTAAGAATGGATATTCCTCATGTACCTGTGACCTGGTTAGTCACAGATAAATATCATGGCAATTCAATTTGTTTTGTACCTCTAACTATCCACAAAGGATTTTAATCATGACTCATGTAAAGCGTACACAAAATCTGCATTATAAGGAAGGTATTTTGTGATATAAAATACATGATATAAACTCTGTATTATCAGTTGGATTGTATATTAAAGAAAAAATAAATTTCTCTACATTTTTAAGAGATTGAAGTACTTATATGGAAAATTTAAAAGAACACTGTTAATAACTGAGTTTGAGAGGATTCAGATATCTGAAATGTCAGTTGATTGTCTCAAATAGAAATGGACTCAGTTGTAATAGAGACCAACATTTCAAAGAGAATCTTATGACAATAGAATACGGCTTTCTGATTTCTGACCTAAATCTTCACCTTCCAGTCCTGGAGAGTATTTACTGTAATCTTTTTTTCAGGGTAATGCACTGAACAACCTACTTCGCTCCCTGAGGAATTTTCCACTCTTCAAACTTGAGACGCAAAAGTGCCAGAACAATTGTGAAACTATTCAGAGGAAGAATGTCAGCTTTTGACAAGTTGACTTTTCTCTCACTTGAAGGGACCAGAGGAAATCAGCAGATGAAAGAAAAACTGATGAAGCTTTTGGCACAGAAAATAATATCTACGGACACTGCGTCTCACAGGTCACTCACTTTCTCGGTGCTCTACCTGCTATCCGATTTGTTGACAACAAGCCACTTCTTAGGTGACAATTCCTGGGTGTCCTGCCTGATGACCTAGCACTCTAAGATTGGCTGTATGGTACTGGATATTACCTTGGTACTGACCATCAATTCATTTCTAAAGAAAAACTAATTTCTTCCTTATTGGACAACAGATTGACTAAATTGAGTTATTAAATGGCTGATTCTAATAAAAGATAGGAAACGATCTTACTCTAAATATTTTCCAATTATACAAAAGTTTCCCTTAATGAAAAAAAAATGCCCAATTTTAATACTTAGTTCTCTTTTATATAAACTTGTCTTCAGAACTGAAGTTAAATGTGTGGATCACAGAACATACTGCTAAAAAGAATCCATGACATTATTCAAGATGGCAGACTGAGCAGTGGGCATCACTGCCTCTTCTTCACAAACTCCCTTTGGGGTTACAAGAAGTTATAAGAAACAAGAAGACTAACGCCAGCAAAATAAGAACTCAGTGGGCCAGGATATTTGAGGAAATCTGGAAAATTTCAAGCAGATGGACTGATATTAATAGAGAAATTCACAATCCAAAACACCGAAGGTGAGAACGGTCTTGACTGAGAAAGCCCTGGGGGCACTGAAATCTGAGCGAACTGCTCGAAGGACAGGCGTGGGACACAGGGCAATTATGAGTGCAGTTAATTAAAGAACTCTATTAGGAATAAGTGGGCCAGGTAGGAATTCACCCTTTATTATCATTTCTCCTCCCCTCACATGCAAAATGGCAGTTTTCCAGTCCCAAGACAAAAGCATAAGAACTGCTCTCTGTAGAAAAGAGATGGGGCCTTAAAGATGGACCCAATACATTTTAAAAGGATGAAATTATTCAGAGTATGTTCTTTAATCCTAAAGTGATTAAGCTAGAATTTATTTTTCTTTAAAATTATTTTTTCCCATAAAAAGAAGATAGCTAGAAAAATCCCCAATTCTTAAACTCCAAGGCATAAGGCAATATTCTTTTACCTAATCCAGGGTCGAAGAAGAACTTAAAATGTAAGTTGGAAAATATTTTAAATAAAAACTTAACAAGCTATGAAATATCTGCAAGTGTAGAATAGAGCTAAAACCATGTTTTGGGATAAATATATAGGTTTAATTATACATATTTTTAAAAACGTGAAGTTTTAAAATCAATGGCTTATGCATTCATCACAAAATTTGAGAACAAGAAAGTCAAGTCAAATCCAAAGAAAGCACAAGAAAATAAATACCAGACAGAAGAAATAAAGAAAATACAATTTAAGTATACAAAAGAGAACATAAAACTAAAAGCTTTTTTTCTTTGAAAATACCAATAAAATGGATAAACCACTAGGAAAAAATTCAGGAAACATTTTAAATGACATGAATTATTGTTGTTACACTTGAAAAAATGACATAAACAATTTCAATATCAAGTGATGATAAGAGTATAATAAGACTAACTTACTAGTATTCAATTTTATAATTTGTAAAGAATAGAAAAATTTACTGAAAAATACAAGGCTGAAAGAAAAATAAATATAAAATCTGATTACTTCAGTACTTGTTAAAATATTGAATCTATAATTTGAGTTCGTCCACAAAGAAATCTCAGAACCAGATGGCTTTTCTAGGTAATTTTTCCAATAGTGCCAATCTTACTCAAACTTATTCCAATAAAAGAATAAAAAGGGAAATGATTCCTAATCTTTTATGAGACTATCATAATTTTTATTCCAAATATTGACAAGCATTTTTCAAGAAAAAATAAACCATTGCCCAGTTTTTGTCAGGAACTTATATGCACAACTATAGCAAAAATATATCAGAACACAGAACGGTAATTAGTAAAATTTACACATTCAAAGAAAAAGGAAAATATAATTAGATAATTTTAATACATGTTCAAAAGGCAAAAAAAATTTTAACAGTGTTTAAATCTATTTAAAAATTAAAAAAAAGAAAACGAAAAGAAATTTCCCTTAACATGAAAAAGAATAGCCCATCAAAACCTACATTACACATTTGCAAATGGTGAAATATTGACATCTTTTCCCCAGAAATTGAGAAAACTATCAATAAGTGAATGTCCATTATTAGTGCTTCTGTACTATATTTAAATAAATCAAGGAGAAAAATAACCAGAATTATAGCAGGGAGAAGATTATAACATCAATATTACAGATGACATTACCAGGCAGACTGAAAATCCAGAGAAGCCAATAAACAATTAGAATGAATAAATATAGACAGTTTGTTAGTTACAGAGAAATGTAAAAAAAAAAAAAATTAAATTTAGTTCCGTGTACCAACACCAAAAAGTTAGAAAATCAGGTTAATAAATTATCATAAGAATCCTTCAATACTAGTCCCTAAAAATGGATAGATCAGAAGATATGTATTGCCTATCTGTGGTCTTAATAGTGGTAGAATATTTGTTTTTAGCTCCACACGGGCTTCTTTTCAATTATTTTGTCTTCATCTTGATGCCTGGTGCAATGTCTTGCACTATTCAGACAATCACGACTGACATGCTCTGATTCTTTCTTGAATGCACGTGTACAGAGAAAACATACGAACACATAAACAAGAAAACAAATGAAGATAAGACCTGGCACAAACACTTTGCTTTTGTTTCTTTCTTTTTATGGAGTCTCCCTCAGTCATGCCATGGGGTATGGCAGTGGTCCATTTAAGGACAGTATATCTATTACACAGACAGACCTGAGAAAATTCCCATCAGAGGTTCAGAACTTCATCCCAAGTTATTACTGTTAAACTCCAAAACAACGGAGGCTCTTAATTTTGGCAACAGTCCAGGCTTCCTCCCAAGATACTGCCATACTTTTCTTTGTGATCACAAACTAAAACCATGGTTCAAAATAGCAAAATACATGTTGAAAAAAAATGAACTGTAGCTATTCAGTCGATGTCATTATACTTACAGAATCTCAAGACTCCTTGACTTATACATAGGTTTCAGGATCCCATAATGGGTAACATTTTCCAAGAAAATGGACCAAGAATCATTGTTACACTCTCTTGGTCAATGTTCCCTGAACATGTTGTACGGCATTACTGACTTTATCCTAATTTTTAACTCTTGGTTTGTTGGTATCACAGTAAACCACGTGGTCACAAGGAGTCGGACAGGACTGAGTGAGGGAGTTGAACAGAACAGTACACCTGATCAGCATTTGAAAGGGTTGACTGTTGATTATTATTAGTTAGCTCAGACTGCCATAAGAGAATGCCACAAAGTGGCTGGTTTAAACAAAAGAAATTTGTTTTTTGCATAATTCTAGAGGCAAGAAGTCCAATATCAAGGTGCCAGCAGGTTGGTTTTCAGTTAGAGCTTCCTTGCTGTGTTTTCACAGGGGGTTTTCTTCATGGGTACTCTGAGACTTGAGAGAGAAAGAACTGGCTAAGAGTGCTATTTTTCTCTCCTTGTAAGGACGTCAGTCCTATCAGACTAGGTGCCAACCTTTATGACCTTATTTAAGTTTTAGCTCCCTCATTAAAGGGACTATCTCCAAATATAGTCATACTGGGGTAAGGGCTTCAGTATGTTAATTTGCTGCTGCTGCTGCTGCTGCTAAGTCGCATCAGTCATGTCTGATTCTGTGCGACCCCATAGAGGGCAGCCCACCAGGCTCCCCCATCCCTGGGATTCTCCAGGCAAGAACACTGGAGTGGGTTGCCATTTCCTTCTTCAATGCATGCAAGTGAAAAGTTAAAGAGGAGAAATATAATTCAGTCCATAATGTTAACACTGAAAGTCTTAGCCATTCAGTCCTGATAACTGTTTATGACCCCAGGGAATGTAGCCCACCAGGCTCCTCTATCCATTGAATTCCTCAGGCAAGAATATTGGAGTGGGTAGCCATTCCTTTCTCCAGGGGATCATTCCTACCCAGGGATTGAATCTGGGTTTCCTGCATTGCAGGCAGATTCTTAACCATCTGAGCCACCAGGGAAGCTCAATGTGATATTATATTACTTAAAAAAAAAAAAGCAGTATTGGAATAAAAAATGGATTTTAAAATATTTTTTAAATNAAAAAAAAAAAAAATTAAATTTAGTTCCGTGTACCAACACCAAAAAGTTAGAAAATCAGGTTAATAAATTATCATAAGAATCCTTCAATACTAGTCCCTAAAAATGGATAGATCAGAAGATATGTATTGCCTATCTGTGGTCTTAATAGTGGTAGAATATTTGTTTTTAGCTCCACACGGGCTTCTTTTCAATTATTTTGTCTTCATCTTGATGCCTGGTGCAATGTCTTGCACTATTCAGACAATCACGACTGACATGCTCTGATTCTTTCTTGAATGCACGTGTACAGAGAAAACATACGAACACATAAACAAGAAAACAAATGAAGATAAGACCTGGCACAAACACTTTGCTTTTGTTTCTTTCTTTTTATGGAGTCTCCCTCAGTCATGCCATGGGGTATGGCAGTGGTCCATTTAAGGACAGTATATCTATTACACAGACAGACCTGAGAAAATTCCCATCAGAGGTTCAGAACTTCATCCCAAGTTATTACTGTTAAACTCCAAAACAACGGAGGCTCTTAATTTTGGCAACAGTCCAGGCTTCCTCCCAAGATACTGCCATACTTTTCTTTGTGATCACAAACTAAAACCATGGTTCAAAATAGCAAAATACATGTTGAAAAAAAATGAACTGTAGCTATTCAGTCGATGTCATTATACTTACAGAATCTCAAGACTCCTTGACTTATACATAGGTTTCAGGATCCCATAATGGGTAACATTTTCCAAGAAAATGGACCAAGAATCATTGTTACACTCTCTTGGTCAATGTTCCCTGAACATGTTGTACGGCATTACTGACTTTATCCTAATTTTTAACTCTTGGTTTGTTGGTATCACAGTAAACCACGTGGTCACAAGGAGTCGGACAGGACTGAGTGAGGGAGTTGAACAGAACAGTACACCTGATCAGCATTTGAAAGGGTTGACTGTTGATTATTATTAGTTAGCTCAGACTGCCATAAGAGAATGCCACAAAGTGGCTGGTTTAAACAAAAGAAATTTGTTTTTTGCATAATTCTAGAGGCAAGAAGTCCAATATCAAGGTGCCAGCAGGTTGGTTTTCAGTTAGAGCTTCCTTGCTGTGTTTTCACAGGGGGTTTTCTTCATGGGTACTCTGAGACTTGAGAGAGAAAGAACTGGCTAAGAGTGCTATTTTTCTCTCCTTGTAAGGACGTCAGTCCTATCAGACTAGGTGCCAACCTTTATGACCTTATTTAAGTTTTAGCTCCCTCATTAAAGGGACTATCTCCAAATATAGTCATACTGGGGTAAGGGCTTCAGTATGTTAATTTGCTGCTGCTGCTGCTGCTGCTAAGTCGCATCAGTCATGTCTGATTCTGTGCGACCCCATAGAGGGCAGCCCACCAGGCTCCCCCATCCCTGGGATTCTCCAGGCAAGAACACTGGAGTGGGTTGCCATTTCCTTCTTCAATGCATGCAAGTGAAAAGTTAAAGAGGAGAAATATAATTCAGTCCATAATGTTAACACTGAAAGTCTTAGCCATTCAGTCCTGATAACTGTTTATGACCCCAGGGAATGTAGCCCACCAGGCTCCTCTATCCATTGAATTCCTCAGGCAAGAATATTGGAGTGGGTAGCCATTCCTTTCTCCAGGGGATCATTCCTACCCAGGGATTGAATCTGGGTTTCCTGCATTGCAGGCAGATTCTTAACCATCTGAGCCACCAGGGAAGCTCAATGTGATATTATATTACTTAAAAAAAAAAAAGCAGTATTGGAATAAAAAATGGATTTTAAAATATTTTTTAAATTTAAAAGAGCAGATTTTAAATTCAAACTATATGTGTTTGATAGAAAAATTCAAACTTTGTAAGCTATGTTCAATAATGTAAAGTTTAACATTAATTAGAGCACTTCATGGGAAATAGATGGGGAAACAGTGTCAAAATTTATTTTGGGGGGCTCCAAAATCACTTCAAATGGTGATTGCAGCCATGAAATTAAAAGACTCATACTCCTTGGAAGGGAAGTTATGACCAACCTAGATAGCATATTAAAAAATGGAGACATTACTTTGCCAACTAAGCTCCGTCTAGTCAAGGCTATGGTTTTTCCAGTAGTCATGTATGGTTGTGAGAGTTGGACTACGAAGAAGGCTGAGCACCAAAGAATTGATGCTTTTGAACTGTGGTCTTGTAGAAGACTCTTGAGCATTCCTTGGACTGCAAGGAGATCAGCCCTGAGATTTCTTTGGAAGGAATGATGCTAAAGCTGAAACTCCAGTACTTAGGCCACCTCATGTGAAGAGCTGACTCATTGGAAAAGATTCTGATGCTGGGAGGAATTGGGGGCGGGAGGAGAAGGGGACGACCGAGGATGAGATGGCTGGATGGCATCACTGACTCAATGGATGTGAGTCTGAGTGAACTCTGAGAGTTGATAATGGACAGGGAGGCCTGGAGTGCTGCAATTCATGGGGTTGCGAAGAGTCAGACATGACTGAGTGACTGAACTGAACTGAACTGAGAGCATCACAAAATTAAAAAAAAAAAAATAAATAAAGCCTTACCCCAACATTTTACACATACCTTAGCTAATTTAGCTTGCAAATAATTCTAGTGGTATCCTGAAGTGATTTGTATTAAGCAAGATTTTTTTTTTTTAGTTTCAACTTCCTTGACTAGTGAGAAGCGACAGTTTATAACAATACAAGGAAACAATATTTTTAAATGCTTACTTAAAAATTAAAGAATGGATGTGTGTGTGGCCATCTAGTGTAGGGACCAAAACACTTTAAAAATCCTTTAAGATTGTTTCCCCAAGTTTTGTCATAGGAGAAATTAGTGACAATAAAATTGTCTTTTTAGATCCTCAGTTTAGACAGATGGTAGTTTGTTAAATATATTTTCAAAAAAAATTCCAACAGAAATTATAAAAGAAGCAAGAGTATTACTTGACTGTTTAAAAGCATTGATTTTTACAAAACAATTCATTCTCCCACAATACCAGAAAACCAAGCATTCTCTATGGAACTGAATTAGTAAAGCTACCAGCGCTCTGGAAACATTGTTTTAAACTATGGCTGAATCCTGTCAATTACTGAAAATTTCTCAAAGTCCAGTGTTGCAAAGTGAAAGTGAAGTCACTTAGTCGTGTCCGGCTCTTTGCGACCCCATGGACTGTAACCTATCAGGATCCTCTGTCCATAGAGTTTTCCAGGCAAGAATACTGGAGTGGGTTACCTTTTTCTTCTCCAGGGGATCTTTCTGACCCAGGGATCAAACCCGGGTCTCCTGCATTGAAGGCAGACGTTTTACCATCGGAGCTACCGGGAAATTCCAGTGTTGTCATTATTATAAACAGAAAATCGAATAACTAATATTTTGATATTTGATATTTTGATCCATACTGTGGAACCTTTTCAATATTTCTTGAGTAACTTCAAGTTATATTTGATGACGTGTTCTTCTAGGTAAATCAATTACGTGACTTATAGTACTTTAGAGCTGATCCAAGTTAAAACCATTTTAAATCATCAGTGCTCAGATAGAGCTACACTTAATGTATTTTAACCAACTGTACTTGGTTTTGTATCAAAGCAACTTCTGGAAAATTAAATTTCTTGAATATCATGTGGAAAAATGTTTTGGGTGGTGCTGAGGGAAGTTGGATATAGGAGGTACTAATAAGTGGAGAAATGGATTTATAGATGTGATAGTCTAGTACTTTGTAACTATAATTTCCTTACTGAGATCATTTTTTTTTCTGTTATGCTTCACTATTCAATTGTCTTTAGTGATGTTCAAATTAAAAACAAAATTATATTGGCATCACTATAAAATTTCAGCCTGGAAACTGGAAGAAAGATCTATTCAATTTATAAAATTGGAGTTTTGTTGTTAATTGGGGCTCTTCAGAAAACTTTGTTGGTTAGCAAAGCAGGACTCTGTTTAAAGAACACAAACGTGAGAATAAATAAATCTTTCTCACAAGCAACCCCAAATGACTGGTTCTAACACCAAACGCACTATGGAAATTTTTATGAATGCAGATAATACTGTGCTAAATTTAAATCACTTATGCGTCTTTTTTTTTTAATCCATTAATGTGATATGTGATCCAGAGGGGATGTTGTAGATGAACATGGATTTAACGAGACAATTACCTCAGTTAGGACTTTGTTTTTCTCATATTTTTGGCACAGATGCCTATAAATTTGGTCAAAAGTTACAAATTCAGTTGTTTCACGAAAATGTTATTTAAGATGAAAGAATATTGGTGTTAGTACCTGTCCCTTATTTGGGACTTCTTTATTTCATCCATATCATTTTTTTCTATCCTTTTTCCTTTCTTTCTAAACGTTACTTTAATCACGTTAGGTTTCAAAGATCTTGCAATTACACAGTTTGACTAAGAAACACAAACCAACAGTTCTCATTACCTTTATATCAACCACATTTAATTGTAGACAAGGTCACAATTTTTTTTTAATTAGTCCATGATAGAGAAGCCATTACATGCCATACTATCATGTAAGAAACGAGGCGCTGGTCTATGTTCGATGCAGGATGCAGGATGCTTGGGGCTGGTGCATGGGGATGGTCCAGAGAGACGTTGTGGGGTGGGAGGTGGGAGGGGGATTCAGGATTGGGAATTTGTGTACACCTGTGGTGGATTCATGTCGATGTATGGCAAAGCCAATAGAGTATTGTAAAGTAAAATTTAAAAAATAAATAAATTAATTAATTAAAAAAATAAGGCTTCTTAAAGAAAAGTGAGAGAATGAATATAGCACCACTTTTTTGTAACAAAGTAATTTTTCAGGTATCTTCAGAACTCCATAGCTTTCTGGCTAATACAGTGTCCCTAAGAGCTTTCTTTCTTTCTTTCTTTTTTTTTTTTTGATCCTAATCCAAAGAAACTTCATCCCATCACTCGAGTTGGTCTACAAATATCAATTCAGTACTGATGACTCCCTAAATTCTATTTTTATTTGTTTATTTATTAACTGTGCACTCCAGTAAGATCTAATCTACATCAAGCCAGGCACTTTNATAAGGCTTCTTAAAGAAAAGTGAGAGAATGAATATAGCACCACTTTTTTGTAACAAAGTAATTTTTCAGGTATCTTCAGAACTCCATAGCTTTCTGGCTAATACAGTGTCCCTAAGAGCTTTCTTTCTTTCTTTCTTTTTTTTTTTTTGATCCTAATCCAAAGAAACTTCATCCCATCACTCGAGTTGGTCTACAAATATCAATTCAGTACTGATGACTCCCTAAATTCTATTTTTATTTGTTTATTTATTAACTGTGCACTCTAGTAAGATCTAATCTACATCAAGCCAGGCACTTTGTCCATATTATCTATTGGTATAGTTCTAAAATATAGAAGAATACCTACTAAATAAAACATATCTAGTAAAGCTACTTTGAATAAATTGTTTCATTACTATTTTTCTTTTTGATGAGCATTTTAAGAGACAGGCTGGTACTATTTAGAATTTCCTCCAAATTTCAAAGAAAATTTTTGAAAAATGATTACTTTTCCTGAGATAACTTTCTTTAAAAATGCACATGTGGATTTTAACAGATTTCTCTGCTTTCTTTCCTCTTGATACACACATTCCATGAAAATCTACATCCATCTGACCCACAGAAAGTGTTTGTTGAAATCCAACAGCCCAGAGCTTATATCTTAATTCAGTCATATAATAGCTGTGTGAATCTTGGAAGTCACATAACATCTGTGAACCTCAGCCTTGCTATCAGACAAATAATTCTTAACTTGCAGAAATGGTAGAAGAAAGAGAGATAGTATACATAAAGCCAAGATCATAGACCCTAGACATATGTCAGGGGCTCAAAAAGAGAAAGATAAGTATTTGCATTCATCTTATTATTATCAAAAGTATTTAAATGTTCTCCATAAAACAAAGCTCACCTAATTTATTTAAATTATCTATAGAATTCAAGGCATTTTGTCAGGCTCTGTCAGGTTGTTTACTTCTGCTTTGTAAACTAGCTGTTTTAGGTATGGACCACTGGAATCCAGTCTGACTTGATGGAAGATGTCAGTTATTGTGAGGGCTGGTTTTCTTCCCTTTGAAAAAAGATCTTGGAGGGTCCCAACAGAACTGATGATGTTAACCAAGGTTCCTCTCTCATGTCAAGAAAGCTTGATTTCTGAGTTCCAGCCCCCTTCACCCCTCGTATTGCTGAAAGCTCCCTACCAGCATCTCAGCCTCCAGACTTCCACTTGTGTGTTAGCAAATGGCTCCAAGGGAAAAACTGTGCCAATCCTTGGGCATACATTTGAGCATTGCATCTTTAAGCCTCTGAACAGTCAAGTCCTGGCTCCCTTCATTTTTCACCAATACTTTAAAACAAAATGTTAAAAAAAAAAATTCATTTAGCTCTTTCTGTTGTTCCCAGGTCAGTAGGTGCCCAAGATGCTACTGGAGATCAGTGGAGAANACACCCAATAAAGATGTCCTTTCAATTATAGGGGCTGGAATACAGAAGTAGGAAGTGCAAAAGAAATACCTGGAGTAACAGGCAAATTTGACCTTGAAGTACAGAATGAAGCAGGGCAAAGGCAAATAAAGCTTTGCCAAGAGAACTCACTGGTCAGAGCAAACACCCTCTTCCAACAACACAAGAGAAGATTCAACACATGAACATCACCAGATGATCAATACCAAAATCAGATTGATTATATTCTTTGCAGCCAATGATGGAGAAGCTCTATATAGTCAGCAAAAACAAGACTGGGAGCTGACTGTGGCACAGACCATGAACTCCTTATTGCCAATCCAGACTTAAATTGAAGAAAGTAGGGAAAACCACTAGACCATCCAGGTATGACCTAAATTAAATCCCTTATGATTATACAGTGGAAGTGACAAATAGATTCAAGGGATTATATCTGATAGACAAAGTGCCTGAAGAACTGTGGATGGAGGTTCATGACATGTACAGGAGGCAGGGATCAAGACCAAGGAAAAGAAATGCAAAGAGGCAAAATGGTTTTCTGAGGAGATCTTACAAATACCTATGAAAAGAAGAGAAGCAAAGGCAAAGAAGAAAAGGAAAGATATACTCATCTGAATGCAGAATTCCAAAGAATAGCAAGGAGAGATAAGAAAGCTTTCCTCAGAGATCAATACAAAAAAATAATAATAATAAACAATAGAATGGGAAAGTCTGAAGATCTCTTCAAGAAAATGAGAGATACCAATGGAATATTTCATGCAAAGATGCACACAAAAGGACAGAAATGGTATGGACCTAACAGAAGCAGAAGATATTAAGAAGAGAAGACAAGAATACACATAACTATACAAAAAAGATCATGAACCAGATAACCATGATGGTGTGATCACTCACCTAGAGCCAGACATCCTGGAATGTGAAGGCAAGTGGTCCTAGGAAGCATCACTACAAACAAAGCTAGTAGAGGTGATGGAATTCCCATTGAGTTATTTCAAATCCTAAAAGATGATGCTGTGAAAGTGCTGCCTTCATATGCCAGCAAATTTGAAAACTCAGCAGTGGCCACAGGACTGGAAAAGGTCAGTTTTTACTCCAATCCCTAAGAAAGGCAATGCTAAAGAATTCTCAAACTAGCACACAATTGCATTCATCTCACATGCTAGCATAGTAATGTTCAAAATTCTCCAAGCCAAGCTTCAACAGTATGTGCACCTTGAACTTCCAGACATTCAAACTGGATTTAGAAAAGGCAGAGGAACCAGAAATCAAATTGCCAACATCCACTGGATCATCGGAAAAGCAAGAGAGTTCCAGAAAAACATCTATTTCTGCTTTATTGACTATGCCAAAGCCTTTGACTGTGGACCACAAAAAACTCTGGGAAAGTCTGAGAGGGATGGAAATACCAGACCACCTGGTCTGCCTCTTGAGAAATCTGTATGCAGGCCAGGAAAGAACAGTTAGAACTGGACATGGAAGAGCAGACTGGTTCCCAATACAGAAAGGAGTCTGTCAAGGCTGTATATTGCCACCCTGCTTATTTAACTTATATGCAGACGACATCATGAGAAACACTGGGCTGGATGAAGCACAAGCTGGAATCAAGATTGCCAGGAGAAATATCAATAACCTCAGGTACACAGATGACACCATCCTTATGGCAGAAAGCGAAGAACTAAAGAGCCTCTTGATGAAAGTGAAAGAGAAGAGTGAAAAAGTTGACTTAAATAAAACTCAACATTCAGAAAACAAAGATCATGGCACCTGGTCCTATCACTTCATGGCAAATAGTGGGGAAAATATGGAAACAGTGATAGACTTTATTTTCTTGGGCTCCAAAATCACTGCAGATGGTGACTATGGCCGTGAAATTAAGACACTTGCTCCTTCGTAGAAAAGTTATGACCAACCTAGACAGCATATTAACAAGCAGAGACATTACTTTGCCAACAAAGGTCCGCCTAGTCAAAGCTATGGTTTTTCCAGTAGTCATGTATGGATGTGAGAGTTGGACTATAAAGAAAGCTGAGTGCCAAAAATCTGATGCTTTTGAACTGTGGTGTTGGAGAAGACCCTTAAGAGCCCCTTGGACTTCAAGGAGATCCAGCCAGACCATCCTAAAGGGAGTCAGTCCTGAATATTCATTGGAAAGACTGATGTTGAAGCTGAAACTCCAGTACTTTTGCCACCTGATGTGAAGAAGTGACTCATTAGAAAATACCCCAATGCTGGGAAAGATTGAAGGCAGGAGGAGAAGGGGGCAACAGAGGATGACATGGTTGGATGGCATCACCGACTCAATGGACATGCATTTCAGTAAACTCCAGGAGTTGGTGACGGACAGGGGGGCCTGGCGTGCTGCAATCCATGGGGTCGCAAAGAGTCGGACACGACTAAGTGACTGAACTGAATTGACATTGCTTAAGGCAAAGACACTAGTTCAATGAGATCAACAATGCACAGAGGTTTCTCTAAATGACTGGCTCACCCATGGCTCAGTCCAATTAAAACCAAATGGTGTGCAAGTGCTGCTGTGGTGCTTCAATCTCAATGCCATCAGTGTGGAATCAAAAGTGTACATGGTTGCTCTCAATGGTCAGAATTAAAGCTGTTCTTTTTCCAATACTCCCTTTGATGAAACTTGTTCCATTTTTGTTGACTCTTGGGTTGTTACTAACAGCCTAGCTTTTTGGAAATCCCCTCTTTGGGGCTGTGAATAGCAAAAATAAATTACAGTTGCTGATTCAACCATTTGGGTCACTCATGTAGACACCCACAGTAAGGGCTTGGTCTTCAATGAAACAACTGTAATCAAGCTGTACCACACACTTTGATACTATTCCCATCTAAATCCATGTTTTACCAGGTATGGAAACATGTCCACCATCATAGATTGGGCAAAAGCAAAAACACTTTTTCTAATTCCAAGGCTACTGCTACATGCCAGATTTGTGATTGCTGCCAAAAGCTGACCTGCCTGTCTCAAGGTGAAAGAGACCACACTGTATGCATGTGTCTCCATCTGCCCCTGAAAGACTAAGTTGGATTTTTTATTCTTTCTTGGGGCTATTGGGAGTTCCTCTCTTCCACTGAGGCACTCACAAAATCCCATGTTACTGTTGCGGTCCCACCAGTTGGTCTTGATCATACCATTCTGGTGCTTAAAACTAACGTGTCATGTTTTCTGCTTTTTAGAGTTTGAAAACACATGAGTTTCACTGCAAAAATCACCCTATAGTGGGCTGGTTGTCAGTGTTTTCAATGAATTTTTCACTCTCCCTACCATCCATAGACTTGCTGCACTGTGGAGTGTTCACCTTCTCAAAGGACAAAGCCCAAAGATTTCTGACTCTACCTGTCTCACTTCCTGGCCTACAATATTTTTAACAAGGAAGTTTGTTCACTGAATGTGGCTTCCCCCAGAAAGGAATCCTCTTCTCTCAGACATGTTCTGAGTAATAATCAGGAAATATGTACATCTGTTTTAAAAACTGGAGGTTCCACTGTGGCATTTCTGGACATGATAGCTCTCTTTTCCCTAATGGCAACCTCAGGCCAAACTGACTGGTGCAGCTTCTTGGTGGCAGTCAGATCAATAGGAACCTAGAGGATCTAAACTTAATTCTGGTGCTACCATCGTGTTCTCTTGGGGGTTTTACATGGCCCAATGATGGCCCAAGGATAATGGTCACTTGGTTGGGTATACTGCTTGCCAAGTGACCCACACAGGCCAGAGTGGTAGACATAAACGACCTCTGTATGTCTTATAAAGGCCCCAGCTTCTACACTTTCCATGCAAAATATCTGTCAGCCTCTCTGGATCTCTTTAAGATGTGTATAAGAGACAGTTATCACTGTATATGAGAATATCTAGGAAAATCAACAAAAATCGCTAGAGGAAAATTTTTCAATTTAACTGCAGTGTATAAATAATACTTATATATAAAGAGTGACAATACCAAAGACATTTGTATTCATTTTCTGTGGCTCCTATAACAATATATTATAAACTTGAAGACTATATCAATAGAAAAATTTCCCTTTATATTTCTGGAAGCCGGATATACGAAATCAGTATCACTGGCCCTGAATCGAGGTGTCAGCTGTAATCCCTCCAAAAGCTCTGCGGAGAATCCAGTTCTTGGCTCTTGCAGCAACGGGGCCTGCTGGCATCCCGCTGCTGGTAGCCGAATCACACCGAGTGCCTCTGTGGCCTCACTCTTCTTTTCCTTCTGTGTCAGGAACTATCCTGATAGTTTAAGTCCTCATGGAAAATTTCATAGAAATTGACAAACCGTTAGTAAAATTAAATTTAAAAAGCATGCTACTTTAGTTAATGATTAACACATTAAAAAAAATTAATGATGACAAATTTACCATGCCAGTTTTTAAGATACATGAGACAAATATAACTACCATTTTTTTTTTTTTTAACGTCATTTTATTTTGCTCTTTCCCATCTGCAGCTACTCTCGTGGGCATTCAGAGTCATACAAACGACGCAAAAAATAAAAGACCAAGATGCCCTGAGTGAGATGCATGGTGAATACTAACCAGAGGTGAGGGGCCCTGGTGGGGCAGTGGGCCTGGCCGCGTGGTTTCCACGGAGTTCCTGGCGGAGGGCCATGTTCCGTTTCATACCGCTGAGACTTAGGAGTCTGTGCAGAGGAGAAGCAGAGCTCACACCAGGGGCTCTGGCTGAGGCAACGAGGGGCCCAGCACCCAGAGAAGGGTCAGCAGGGGGTGTCTGGGCAGGGAGGGCGAGGGATGTGGGAAGTGGGGCCTAGTATCCCCACAGGGTAGCTGGGGTCGTTAACACTACTGTAGGCCTTCAGTACACCCATGGTTGTGCCAGCCCACCTTGATGGGCACTTTGCTGTGCTTGCAGACTCAAAGAAGTTGTACACCAGGCGGTCACTGCAGCTAGTGACCGAGGGGTCCTTGTCCCCATCCACTACTTTGCCCGTAGAGTCTTTGATGTAGTAGGTACCATCTCTGAACTCCAGCCGGAAGACATCCTAGCTGGAGCAGTTGGTGGCCAGGATGCCCGTGACCTTGCAGCAGCCCAAGAAGCTGTGCTCCCAGGGCAACACCACCATCTGGTGGCTCATCAGCTTCTGGCGGACACGCACCAAATCAGCTGCTGTCTCCACCAAAGCAGCCAGCCTGCTGTTGCTCTCGGGTCACAGACTTGACACTGGGCACACTCAGGATGATCCTCCGATCTTACCTCCTGACGTTAAAGTAGCCGCTGGCATCCTGGATGGAGGCAGTGGACGGCACCCTCCCAGGGGCGGCCGGCATCCAACATTTAACCAAATGGGTGCAGAAGGTGCACTTTTTCCATGAGGCCCTCACTCTCCAGCTGCAAAGTCTCTTGGTCGGTCCCGACTGGCCAACAGGTCTGCACCCTGGTACATAGACACAACAGGTCTCCAATACGCCTCCTGAAGCTGGACCTGGGCGCAGCTCCACTCCAGGGTGAAGACTTCATCTTTGCCGTCCTTAGTGGCCTGGCCTTCCTTGAAAGTAATGGCGCCAGACACAGGCCCTCGCAGTCGCAGAAGGCCACGGGCCGGGATGGTCCTGAGAGCTGGACGGAGTGGTGGACCTGGGCCGCGCGGGTAGGCCTGCATCTCAGTGCAGGAAGCGGTAGACTGCCAAGCCATAATGTGTGTCCTGGAAGGCCCAGGCGATGAGCAGGTAGGCGATGAGCC
The DNA here is from genome assembly GCA_006410875.1 of Neotragus pygmaeus. Lineage (NCBI taxonomy): Eukaryota > Metazoa > Chordata > Mammalia > Artiodactyla > Bovidae > Neotragus > Neotragus pygmaeus. The sequence continues at coordinate 169,646 of SJYV01004999.1, read as the reverse complement.
AGTGGACGCTGCAGGGCAGGGGGCGGTCCTCTGCACTTGGAAGACAGGCTACCTGCCCAGGTGTGCATCATACTCGTGGCCTGGGCTGAAAAAGCGGCAGAGAGCACTGGGCCCCGAGTGTTTGCAGGTCTTGGTTGCTGCCAGATAGCAGCCCAGGTTCTGCATGGGCACCCGGCTGCCCTGCCTGCCTGGTCAGAAGGTTACTTCAAGCGTCCAGAGCAGCTACTGCTTCAGACGGCTGGCCCAGAGGTTCACCTCGAATCCAGGCGTCTGGGCCTCGGGTGCCTGTTGCAGCTAACAAGACCCAGCTGGATCTGCAGTGCCTCAGTTGTGCTCGGGGAGGTCTTGCTGGCCATGTGGCCCGGGTCCTTGGGCGTGGTCCTTCTCTTTCGTCCAGCATGGAGCGCAGCCTCAGAGGGCTTCTGTAACATCTACAATTTTTTGACGTAGTATTAAGAAGAATAAAAATGTCCGGTGGAAAAACAGCTAAAAATGGACTACATAAATTCCAACTACAATGGAAAAAGAATACAAATGTGAGTAAGCATGTCTTTCATGGGCTTTAAATCTGAGTTTAAATATTACTTAACTCCTCCTTCATTCTACACATTGAAATAAACTGCAAAGAATATATCTAAATAGAATAATTTTGTGAGATTAAAAGCACAACGTGATATTTGTTCCAAATCAAAAGAAATTGAGCAATGATGATAGAAATGAGAAGGTTAAGTCTGTGATAGTTTAAGTATATCCATCATAAAGTTCCATCATAAAATTGTACCAGAAAGGCTTTCAGACACAAGCAATAGAAACCCCACCTAGAATGACTTAAACAGTAGCAGTGTTTAATTATCCTAAATACAAGGAAGTCTGGAAATGGGTGATCTAGAACTGGTATAGCTCAATGATATTACGAAAGATATTCTGCTACTCCGTTTCTAAAGCTGGTTTCTTTTTTTGACTGTAGACATACTGAACCATGGTTTACTGATTGAAATGTGGTTTGTTGATGGTTGCAACACCTCCAGACACTGTGACTGTATTCAAAGCAAATAATCATGGGAGATGCTGATAAAAATGAGTTTTTCTTTCTTTTTTTCCCCTAACAGAAGAAAAATAATTCCAAGAATTCTTTTCAGAAAATTTAATGTCAGTCTTAATTATAAGAAATGGGTGATATGGCCCCTACTGGAAGAAAAAGTGGACATCTGGTGAAGAAGAATGTAAGCTTGGTAATGAAGGGATTACAGATACTTGGAGCTGTGCAAATAACAGAACTAGAATGTTTTGGCTGGAAATAGCAGATTGAATATCTACTGATTAATAACCAGAATGTGTGCAACATAAACCTGTAACATTAATCTAGTTCTTGGTGGGCAATCAGTTCAGTTCAGTTCAGTCACTCAGTCGTGTCGGACTCTTTGCGACCCCATGAATCACAACATGCCAGGCCTCCCTGTCCATCAGCAACTCATGGAGTTCAATCAAGCTCATGTCCATTGAGTCAGTGATCCCATCCACCCATCTCATCCTCTGTCATCCCTTTCTCCTCCTGCTCCCAATCACTCCCAGCATCAGAACTTTTCCAATGAGTCAATTCTTCGCATCAGGTGGCCAAAGTACTGGAGTTTCAGCTTTAGCATCATTCCTTCCAAAGAAATCCCAGGGCTGATCTCCTTCAGAATGGACTGGTTGGATCTCCTTGCAGTCCAAGGGTCTCTCAAGAGTCTTCTCAACACCACAGTTCAAAAGCATCAATTCTTCTGTGCTCAGCTTCCTTCACAGTCCAACTCTCAAATCCATACATGACCACAGGAAAAACCATAGCTTTGACTAGATGGACCTTAGTTAGCAAAGTAATGTCTCTGCTTTTTAATATACTATCTCGGTTGGTCATAACTTTCATTCCAAGGAGTAGCGTCTTTAATTTCATGGCTGCAGTCACCATCTGCAGTGATTTTGGAGCCCCCAAAAATAAAGTCTGCCACTGTTTCCACTGTTTCCCCATCCATTTCCCATGAAGTGATGCAACCAGATGCTATGATCTTCATTTTCTGAATGTTGAGCTGTAAGCCCACTTTTTCACTCTCCTCTTTCGCTTTCATCAAGAGGCTTTTTAGTTCCTCTTCACTTTCTGCCATAAGGGTGGATAATGGGTGATGCTAAAGGGTGAGTAATAGGTGATGCTAAAAGCATGTATCTGACATGTGGATATAAGCAAACTCCAATGCTTCCTTCATAGTTAAGATGGTAAAGAATCTGCCTGCAGTGCAGGAGACCCAGGTTCAATCCCTGGGTGAGGAGGATCCCCTGGAGAAGAATGGCTATCCACTCCAGTATTCTTGTGTGGAGAATTCCGTGGACAGAGGAGTCTGATGGGCTACAGGCTATGGGGTCCCAAAGAGTTGAATAAAACAGAGTGACTGACATTTTACACTATGATGTTAAAATACATCTATGAAATCAACAGAGGTAAGTTAAAATGTTGATGTCCACCCATTCATTCATTTTTTCATCCAATTAGAAGCTAATTATTATGTTTATATCAAGCAATATGCTAAGTTCTAGGTATATATTAATGAGTGAAATAATCTTTGCCCCCATAATACTGAATTTAGTGATTGATTCAGTAAAAACTGATTAAACTTTGGAAAATCAAGTATAATTAAATATCACTGGTAGTTTAAAACAAATTGCTATAGTTTCCTCAGAGTTAAGTCTTGAAACTCTTAACCTCTGTAAAACTATAGCATTAATACTGTGACTATACTTTAATTTTTCAAAATTTATTTTCTTCTGAAATATATATGGCAACTTAATGAAACACTAGAAACAACTAGTTATCTAACAGTAAGTGAGCAATTTATCAAGCTAGCTTTAATCATACATTAAAATATAATGTGGCTTTTGAAATTATTAGGCTTAGGGAAATAAGCTTGTATTGAAGTGTATGTAAACAATAAATGAAAAATCAGATCAAATAAAAATATATCAAAACTAGTTATAATCTTCCTTATTGCTCAGAGATTTGAAAATTCCTCCTTCTTTTATTTTACCTAGGGAATGTCTCCTCATTCTTAGCAGACTGTTATCAATAACTTATCTGCTAGGAAATCTTCCCTGATACTTTCCCTATTCAACTAATGTATTAGAAATTGAACATTTCTATCTTGGAACTAGTAATCTCTGTCAATTCCTATTTTGTTTGTTATTGTAGCTTAACAGAAATGAAGGTCAAATCTGACTCTTTGGGACCCCATGGACTGTAGAGTCCGTGGAATTCTCCAGGCCAAAATACTAGAGTGTGTAGCCGTTCCCTTCTCCAGGGGATCTTCCCAACTCAGGGATCGAACCAGGTCTCCTGCATTGTAGACAGATTCTTTACCAGCTGAGTCACAGGGGAAGTGGAGTTGATGGAATTCCAGATTTGAACTATTTCAAATCCTAAAAGATGATGCTGTGAAAGTGCTGCACTAAATATGCTAGCAAATTTGGAAAACTCAGCAGTGGCCACAGGACTGGAAAAGGTCAGTTTTCATTCCAATCCCAAAGAAAGGCAATGACAAAGAATGCTCAAACTACCACATAATTGCACTCATCCCCCACATTAGCAAAGTAAAGCTCAAAATTCTCCAACCCAGGCTTTAACAGTACATGGACCATGGACTCCTAGATGTTCAAGCTGGATTTAGAAAAGGCAAATGAACCAGAAATCAAATTGCCAACATCTGTTGGAACATCAAAAAAGCAAGAGAGTTCCAGAAAAACATCTACTGCTTTATTGACTATGCCAAAGCCTTTGATTATGTGAATCACAGAAAACTGAGGAAAATTCTTGAAGAGACAGAAATACTAGACCACTTCACCTACCTCCTGAGAAATTTCTATGCAGTTCAAGAAGCAACAGTTAGAACTGGACATGGAACAACAGACTGGCTGCAAATTGGGAAAGGAGTACATCAAGGCTGTATATTGTCACCCTGCTTATTTAAATTATATGTGGAGTATATCATGAAGAATGCTGGGCTAGATGAAGCACAAGCTGGAATCAAGATTGCTGGGAGAAATATCAGTAACCTCAGATATGCAGATTACACCACCCTTATTGCAGAAAGCAAACAAAAACTTAAGAGCCTCTTGATGAAAGTGAAAGAAGAAAGTGAAAATGTTGGCTTAAAGCTCAACATTCAGAAAACTAGGATCATGGCACCTGGTCCTGTTACTTCATGGCAAGTAGATGAGAAAGCAGTGGAAACAGTAAGATACTTTATTATTATTAATTTGGCTTTAAACTCACTGCAGATGGTGACTGTACCCATAAAGTTAAAAGATACATGGACCTTGGAAGAAAAGGTATGACCAACATAGACAGCTATGATCAACATAGACAGCTATGACCAACATTAGTTTAGTTCAGTTCAGTCGCTCAGTTGTGTCTGACTCTTTGCGATCCCATGAATTGCAGCACGCCAGGCCTCCCTGTCCATCACCATCTCCCAGAGTTCACTCAGACCTTCGTTCATTGAGTCCATGATGCCATCCAGCCATCTCATCCTCGGTCGTCCCCTTCTCCTCCTACCCCCAATCCCTCCCAGCATCAGAGTCTTTTCCAATGAGTCAACTCTTCGCATGAGGTGGCCAAAATACTGGTTTCAGCTTTAGCATAATTCCTTCCAAGGAAATCCCAGGGCTGATCTCCTTCAGAATGGACTGGTTGGATCTCCTTGCAGTCCAAGGGACTCTCAAGAGTCTTCTCAACACCACAGTTCAAAAGCATCAATTCTTCAGTGCTCAGCCTTCTTCACAGTCCAACTCTCACATCCATACATGACCACAGGAAAAACCATAGCCTTGACTAGATGGACCTTAGTTGGCAAAATAATGTCTCTGCTTTTGAATATGCTATCTAGGTTGGTCATAACTTTTCTTCCAAGGAGTAAGCGTCTTCTAATTTAATGACTGCGGTCACCATCTGCAGTGATTTTGGAACCCCAAAAAATAAAGTCTGCCACTGTTTCCACTGTTTCCCCATCTATATCCCATGAAGTGATGGAACCAGATGCCATCATCTTTGTTTTCTGAATGTTGAGCTTTAAGCCAACTATTTTGCTTTCCTCTTTCGCTTTCATCAAGAGGCTTTTTAGTTCCTCTTCGCTTTCTGCCATAAGGGTGGTGTTATCTGCATATCTGACCAACATAGATAGCATATTAAAAAGCAGACATTACTTTGCCAACAATGGTCTGTCTAGTTAAAGCTATGGTTTTTCCAGTAGTCATGTATGAATGTGAGAGTTGGACTATAAAGAAAGCTGAGCCCTGAAGAACTGAAGTTTTTGAACTGTGATGTTGGAGAAGACTCTTGAGTCCCTTGGACTGCAAGGAGATGCAACCAGTCCATCCTAAAGGAGATCAGTCCTGAATATTCATTGGAAGGACTGATGCCAAACCTGAAACTCCAATACTTTGACCACCTGATGGAAACAGCTGACTCATTTGAAAAGACTCTGATGCTGGAAAGGAGTAAAGGTGGAAGGAGAAGGCGGCGGCAGAGGATGAGATGGTTGGATGGCATCATTAACTTCATATGAGTTTAAGTAAACTCTGGGAGTTGGTGTTGGAGTGGAGGCCTGGCGTCCCACAGTCCGTGGGGGTCACAAAGAGTGGGACATGACTGAGCAACTGAATTGAATTGATGAACATACCAGAATTAGTTATACATGCTTCTGTCTCTGATTTGTCGACCCTTCTTTAAAGGAAGATACAGTCTGTTATTCATCTCTATATTCTTGAGACCTTAGACATGGTATTTTGTTCTGTGTCTTCAATATCTTCATATATGTCTGTCATGGGAAAGGTGCAGAAAATATGTTTCCTGAATTAAGCCAGCAAGGACTCAGTACTGAGTGAGTGTTGATTTTCATAGGATTACAGTCATGTTGATGATCAGAATTGAGTTCCAAATAGGTTAATAAAATTTCACTTTCATTGAAAGCTTTTATTCTGGAGTACATGTAACGTTTTGATTGTTTTCATGCAGGATGTTTTTGCAATATGAAGTCTATTAACATATATATGTAGAACTTTGAAGGCCTGTTTTTTAAGTGTGAGCTCCTGATAGATTATCTGAACCTTCATGTCTGGACTACTGAACTCAATATCACACCTGATTCAGCCTTCTTTGATTAAGCCTGTCAGGTGGTTGGCCAGACTGAATGCTGTTGGCATAGCTTACTATCCTTAAATAACTACATGCATTATTCTCTAGTTTAAGATCCAAGATAACTCTATATTTTTTTTTTTTTTTTTTAATGTTTTTTGTTTGTTTTGCATCTATGTGAAAACAGATTAGGAGGGATCTTGGATACACAGTTGTTGTTCAGTGACCAAGTCATGTCCTACTCTTTGGATCCCATGGACTGCAACACACCAGGCCTCCCTGTCCTTCACCACCACACAGAGCTTTCTCAAACTCCTGTCCATTGAGTCAGTGATGCCATCCAACCATCTCATCTTCTGTCATTCCCTTCTCCCCCTTCCTTCAATCTTTCCCACCATCAGGGTCTTTTCCAATAAATCAGTTCATCACAACAGGTGGCCAGAGTAATGGAGCTTCAATTTCAGCATCAGAACTTCCAAAGAATATTCTGGGTTGATTTCCTTTAGGATTGATTGGTTTGATCTCCTTGCCGTCATACAAAGAAAGGGTAGAAAAGTGTCTCCTCTTTTATTATTTCCCACTCAAAAAGTTACCAAAAAAATACTGTTCACTGATTTTCTATCCTTATATATGTTTCATGAGAGTGTATTTTATTTAAAGATGTGAAAGTCAATGTTTTCTGACTCTTCCTCTTGAATTAACACAGGCTTAAACAAAGGAATAAGCACAGAATGAATGGTTCAAATAAGTATGTATACATACAAGTTCTCCCAGTCTCTGAATTTAACCTAAAATATCCTGAATCTCTACTCCAAAGTAGTAATTACGGTGCCTGATCAGTTCTATTTTTTCTTTCTTTTGTGGAGGTTTTAGTGTTTTATCCAATAAAGACAGCTATCAAGTTTGCTTTAAAAGCTGCTGACAAAGATAGATGGAAATAGAAAGTCTTTGATGTGAAATAAGCAGTACTATTTTCATTACATGTTTTTCTACAAATCTCCATAAAAAATTAAGTTCTGTCTCCTTTTAAGGACAGGAGGTGTCTGTGTGTATGTGTGTGTGTGCGCGTGCACCTGAACGTGTGTATATTTGTCATGGTGGTGGAGAGGTGAGGGAGTGATATGAAAGGTTATAATACAAAAGAAAAGAATTCTCTCCCCTTTCTCTTAGCCAAACAGTTTATGTTTAACTGCCCTTGTTTTTGTTGGACTTAAATAGAAAAATGAGATATTTTAATCTTCTTTTTCAAAACATACAGTCTTATGGAAATTTAAGTCAACAGCTGCTCAACTGTCAAGTCAGAGGCTAAATTCAAGTCTGAGAAAAGAAGAAAATCTGTTTAAATGAAATCTTGTTTGAATGAAGGCCATAGGTTTCAGCATTTGTATCTGAAAAAAAAATTAAATTGTTATAAAGTAAAGAAACTTTTCTTAGGATGACCTTTCTTTGTTGAAAATGTTAGAAAATCAATATTCAACATAAAATGAGAAACTGAAGTATGTCAAGTGTAGGATCACCAGAAGTTTGAAGGCATTGAACACCATAAAGTCATGAACTCTTCAAGGTCAGAGGTTTGACCTAACACAATTTCCAGTGTATAGGAAGTGTTATAGAAAAAAATGTGTGCTGGCCTAGAGAACAAAAGGAACAGTCAAAGAAATCAAGTAGTCATTTTTTCCCCATTTTCTAAAGGTCTTATATAACTGAGTTCTATTTTAGAAAGATTAATGATAGTTGGCAGGATATATAGTTGTATAAAAGATAGGTAATTATTTGAATGTTTTTTAACAGTTCAGAAAATTAAGATATAAGCTCTTGGTCAAGAGTGGGAATAGCCTGTCTCATTATGATGCTGATTAATGGACTGATTATTTTTCTTCATATATGATAAAAGCCTGTGTTCACATGTGTTTTGCTTGAAAAGGTATGATAAGATAATGTGAGTTTTTCCCAGAGTAGACTGGCTGCAAGTCTCTGTATCCTATAAATGTAATGACCTTGATGAAAATATACTGATTTAAACACCAGACATTAGATTTGCAGATGCAGAAAATCAATCGTATTAATATACTAAAACTTATTATACTCTTGCAATGATTCATACTAAAGAGACTTAAGGAGAACTCATATATAAATAACATGACAATGTATTAATTTATTATGGCGGTGGTTTCTACGGCTGCCTTCATTGTAGATGTGTATCATATAGACAGAGTTGGAATCTATTAGGACTGTAGTCATTCCTGTTGAGTCAAACTCTCAGATACCTTCAGTCTAATAACACTCTGCTCAAAGGTGTTCTGCATTTATCACTGCTATCTTTTCTGTTTAAATTGGTCAGTGCCTCATGTGCAAGGCTTAGTGATATTTTTGCCCTGTACTGTCCTATTCTCCCCAATGTTTCCTGAACCAGATCTCTACCACACTCTTACCTCCAAAACTTTCTCTTCCCACCATAATCTCTAGAACTGTCTATCTGGCATCATGAAAAAAGCCCTACCATTAGCTTCCTTGCTTCTTTGCCATACATGAAACTTGACCTTCAGCAGAAGATAGCACTTTAACTGCTAACTGCTTATTTTCTCACACCTGCACTCCTGCATAGTGAGGTAGTATTACCATGCTTCATTGTCTCCACAGTAGCACTTCTAGCAATAAGTACTCCAGTCCTTTATAAAACTGGTGTTAGAGTGTGCACATGCACTCCACGCACACACAGTTTCAACTCACTTAAAACTTACATTTCACTGTACAATTATTACCACCTTCTTATCGACAGCATCAGTGAAAAACATCAAGTACCATCCCTGTTGTTTATCAAAGCTTTTGGTGATTGTCTCATTAACTTTGTCTTCACCCAAATCCCACCTTTCCATGAAATTAAAAGACACTTGCTCCTTGGAAGAAAAGTTATGACCAACCTTGACAGCATATTAAAAAGCAGAGACATTACTTTGCCAAAAAAGGTCCATCTAGTCAAGGCTATGGTTTTTCCAGTAGTCATTATGGATGTGAGAGTTGGACTATAAAGAAAGCTGAGCCCCCAAAAATTGATGCTTTTGATCTATGGTGTTGGAGAAGACTCTTGAGGGTCCCTTGGACTGCAGGGAGATCCAACCAGTCCATTCTGAAGGAGATCAGTCCTGAATATTCATTGTAAGGACTGATGCTGAAACTGAAATTCCAATACTTTGGCCACTTGATGAGAAGAGCTGACTCATTTGAAAATACCCTGAGGCTGGGAAAAATTGAAGACAGGAGGAGAAGGGGACAAGAGAGGATGAGATGGTTGGATGACATCACTGACTCCATGGACATGAGTTTGAATAAGCTCCAGGAATTGGTCATGGACAGGGAAGCCTGGTGTGCAGTCCATGGGTTCCCAAAGAGTCGGACATGACTGAGCAACTGAACTGACTGACTGACTGATTGAAATCTTGCCTTTATCATCTTTGGTAACACCAGTGTACACATGGACTCTGTAATCCTCATTTCTAAAGACTGTCCTCAGTCCCCTATTCTAAATGTTATTATAAATTTAGATTATTTACACTTGTTTGTTGTTATCCGGTCACTAAATAGTGACTGTTTGCGACCCGATGAACTGCAACAGCGCCAGACCTACCTGTCCATCACCATCTCCCAGAGTTTGCTCCAACTCATGTCCATTGAGTCGGTGATGCCATCCAACCATCTCATCCTCGGTCGCTATGTAATCACTAATTCAGATATCATATTCTTGGAGTACAGCTTGCTTTCCTATCTGTGGTTGTTCTGGACCTCAGTGAAAGTTCCAGTTCATCGCCTTTCTAAATTCACATGATCCTTCAGGCATCTCATTTCTGTTATCAACATCCCTTTCCAATCATAAACACTTGCAGTAAATCTTACTCCAAATTTCTTCTTGATGATTTCTTAAAGATATTGAAAGTGTCATTTCTTTCCCATGTTTTTCAAAGCCAGAATCCAGCAATGCTTCCCAGACTTCCACAGACAAATCACTTCATCTCTTACTTCACTGAGAAAATATGACAATCTCTCCCTCAAATCTCCACTTCCAGGCGTATGATACTACTTAACGGCTGCTTTTATTTTGTCTTGCTTTCCTCTGCTGAAGCACATGTACAAGGAAGCTACTCCCTCATACATTCTCAGAAATATTTTCTGACAGGTTTCCCCAATATTTTTATGTGTTTAGCAATACCTTCACAATCAGGTCCTTTCATGTGCATCTTCATATATGGCTTCCCTGGTGGCTCAGAGGGTAAGGCATCTACCTACAGTGCGGGAGACCCAGGTTCAATCCCTGTGTTGGGAAGATCCCCTGGAGAAGGAAATGGCAACCCACTCCAGTACTCTTGCCTGGAAAATTCCATGGACAGAGGAGCCTGGTAGGATATAGTCCACGGGGTCACGAAAAGTTGGACATGACTGAGCGACTTCACTTTCTGTATACCTATATAGGTGTGAGTTCTATACCTGGGTCGGGAAGATCCCCTGGAGAAGGGAATGACAACTCACTCCAGTACTCTCGCCTGGAAAATTCCATGGACAGAGAAGCCTGGTGGGCTACAGTCCATGGGATTCCAACGTGACAGACGTGAGCTGAGTGACTAACACTTTCATACCTATACATGCATATAAATATATATATATATACACACATATGTATACACACACACACACTTGTTCCACTTTAATTTTTCCTTTCAACTTCATGATTTTTTTTACTTTATCATAACATAAATATAAGGTTTGAAATACAGTGTGATTTAGCTTATTGAATACAAAATAAAATGTCTAAAATTTTCTTTTTTCAACCTGAGAACTAAACTTTTTTCTGTACTTCAAAAAAAATCACAAGTGTTAGTTTACAGGTGAGATGTTTGTCTATAAACTTCTAAAGGCAGATTCTTCCTTTTATATGCCACCTTGATATAAATTAAGATGTGCGTTATATATGAAAGAAAAACTACTGTTTAACAACTGTTATTCCTCTAGTGGATATATGAAAAATGATCTATTTTTCATAGTATCTTTTCATCCACAGTGGGAAATAACATTCAAACTTCTGTACTTTTCCTACTGCCTTCCTTTATGCTATATATATTTTCTTTCAACACTGGAAAATTTTAACTAACTAACCAAATACATATACACATATACATATATTTGTGTATACATTTGCCTTTTGAGAAACCTGTATGCAGGTCAGGAAGCAACAGTTAGAACTGGACGTGGAACAACAGACTGGTTCCAAATAGGAAAAGGAGTACGTCAAGGCTGTGTATTGTCACACTGCTTATTTAACTTCTATGCAGAGTACATCATGAGAAACGCTGGACTGGAAGAAGCACAAGCTGAAATTAAGACTGCCAGGAGAAATATCAATAACCTCAGATATGAAGATGACACCACCTTTATGACAGAAAGTGAAGAGGAACAAAAAGCTTCTTGATGAAAGTAAAAGAAGAGAGTGAAAAAGTTGACTTAAAGCTCAACATTCAGAAAACAAAGATCATGGCATCTGATTCCATCACTTCATGGGAAATAGATGGGGAAACAGTGGAAACAGTGTCAGACTTTATCTTTTTGGGCTCGAAAATCACTGCAGATGGTGATTGCAGCCATGAAATTAAAAGACGTTTACTCCTTGGAAGGAGGGTTATGACCAACCTAGACAGTATATTCAAAAGCAGAGACATTACTTTGCCAACAAAGGTCTGTGTAGTCAAGGCTATGTTTTTTCCAGTAGTCATGTATGGATGCAACAGTTGGACTGTGAAGAAAGTTGAGTGCCGAAGAATTGATGCTTCTGAACTGTAGTGCTGGAGAAGACTCTTGAGAGTCCCTTGGACTGCAAGGAGATCCAACCAATCTATTCTGAAGGAAAACAGTCCTGGGTGTTCTTTGAAAGGAATGATGCTAGGAATTGACTCACTGGAAAAGACTCTGATGCTGGGAGGGATTTGGGGCATGAGTAGAAGGGAACGACAGAGGATAAGATGGCTGGATGGCATCACGGACTCGATGGACGTGAGTCTGAGTGAACTCTTGGAGTTGGTGATGGACACGGAGGCCTGGCATGCTGCTATTCATGGGGTCACAAAGAGTCAGACACGACTGAACACTGAACGGAACTTACTGAACTGATACATATTGATGTATAAATATATGTGTTGAAGTTGACATATTGGTTGTGAGTATCTATGCTTGTATTTATTGTACAGTAGCAATGCACACAGTGTTTATGTAGTTCCCCTCTCATCTGCTGTTGTAGAAGCGGCTGTTGTTCTTAAAAGAGCGTTTATTTATGGATATCCCTAGGATTGTCCCCATATGTGCATAGGAATACATTCTTTCTCTTTTTGTGTAGTATCTGCCATGTTTTTCTTCTTGTATTTGTCTTGGCGGGAAATGCTAAAGTACAGAAATGGTTCACTGACTGCAGTAGTGAGTCGGTTATAACAGTTTTGATTTGAAGGCTCTGCACTCGCTGTAGCTTCCACTCAGGACACTTCCTGACATCGGAGACAGGTTGCTGATAACTTTGCAATTATTGAATCCCATTGTTCTGCAAGTGTTGGTGCTCTTGCCCAGCTCTGCAGAAGCCGCAGCTATTATCAGCACATGCAAACTATGCCTGGGCTGTCCCCTCATCTCCCAGCTTTTTAACCCCTAAGATCCAGGATCACAGGTGGCCCTCTTGTCATAGACTTAGATTCAAAGTACCTACCATATACCAAGCAGTGTCTTGAATATGAAATAGAACTATCATAGAAGTAAATCCCAATCTGAAAAAGCTTATTGCACAACATGGAATACAGATGTGTGAACGACTAATATGACCATGACTCTAATGAAAAAAAGATATAGAACATCCTATAAAACACAAAGGAAAATATATTTTATTTTGTATGAGCATTAAAGTTAGTCACAGAAGAGAAAGCCTTGTAACTGGGTCTTTGATGATTAGTGGCTCTAGTCGTAAAGGACCCGTTTGCCAATGCAGGAGGTGTAAGAGATTTGGGTTTGATTCCTGAGTTGGAAAGATCCGCCAGAGAAGGGCATGGCAACCCACTCCAGTATTTTTGCCTGGAGAATACCAAGGACACAGGAACCTGGTGGGCTACAGTTCATAGGTTCACAAAGAGTCAAATACAACTGAAGCAACTTAGCATGCATGAATGTTGATGAATAGAATAAGTTTACCCAAGAGAAAAAAAGAGAAAGAAACCTCAAGTTCCAAATTGTATGAGCAAAAGAAATGTCATCAATATCATTAGTGGTCCTGTGGTTATAAAATGCTTTGACTTGATTAAAATAAATGATAAAATCTCAAATATCTTTATGGGTAAGGAAATATCTAAAGGTAAATCAGCTAGATGGTGGGATATAAGAAGGGCCCATTCATAAAGAATATAAATAAAAGAATTGTGTTATCCAGTCTGAGAAAGTAGCTTATAATGCTCAACTCCAAATAATTGTTGCCATGTTAGAATGATCAGTTGGCAAGGACAGATTTTTAAAATTTTAATAGAAAAACTGATCCCACTTTTCAAATATTACCAACAAATTACGTTTTAATTTATTAAATTTTTATTTTATTTTTTTTTTTTGCATGCTCAGCCGCTAAATCATGTCCAGCTGTTTGCTACCTCATGGACTGTAGCCCACCAGGCTTTTTCATCCATGGGATTTCCCAGGCAAAAATATTGGAGTGGGTTGCAATTTCTTACTCCAGGGGATCTTCCTGACTCAGCAACTGAACCTGAATCTGCTGCCTGGCAGACAGATTCTTTACCACTGAACGACCAGGGAAGCCCATTTTCTTTAAATATTTTTTGTTTAATTTTTTTGTGTGCCTGAAAGCTGAAGGTTGAAACTGTTTAGGTGTTATTTCTTCAATGGGCCATCATTTTAAACCTTGAAGGTTAGAATTTAAGTGTTGGGGAGATGTACTGTAAGATGTTCACACTGGTTTAAATTTGTTGCTCTTAGCTTGGAAGTCATTGGCCCAGTGAGCACTGATCTCTTGCCCAACTCTTAAAGTATTCCATCACCTTTCTTGGACTTCCCTGTTGGCTCAGACAGTAAAGAATCTGCCTGCAATGCAGGAGCCTTAGGCTGATCCTTGAGTTGGGAAGATCCCCTGGAGGAGGGCATGGCAACCCACACCAGCATACTTGACTACAGAATCCCCATGGACAAAGGAGCCTGGTGAGCTATTGCCCATGGGGTCACAAAGAGTCAGACACAACTGAGTGACTAAGCACAGCACAGGTCACCTTTCTTAGTAATCACCTTCTACCATCATTTTATTATTTTTTTCTGAGATTAATTCTTAACTTTGTCTCTTTCGGGCCTCTAATTTTGAATTTATCTTCTGCCTAAATTTTTCATAGATCTATTTTTACTGGATCTTTTGAAGACTCTGTGTCTCACTGGCCAGCACTTAACCATGTCCTTCTGGTTCTTCTGAGATCAACTATATCCATGGGCTTGTGTTTCATAATCATTCCTTCAGGACTCAAATTCTGTGTGGTTTGTCAAGACTCTGATGAGACAATATTGTTCCCACATAGGAAAGAGGATATGCAAACAAATCTGACCCAGGAAATGTTTTGTTTAACATGCTAGCTAATGAACTATATGAAAGCAGGGCAAAATTGAGCTCTTCATAGGCAAAGAATCCACAAGTTGTAATTTGAAATTACATAACAGCAGTATGAAGATAGATCATAACTTAGAATAAGAAGTAGAAATAACGAATATCACATGAAATATGCAAATGTAATAAGATTAGATTAAATTCTGTTCCCTCAAAAGCTTTTTTCAACAACTTCAACCCTTATGATTCACACATTTCCATGAACTCCTAGCAATCCATTGTTGCTACAATATTTATCGATAGTTAATAGCAGTTTCCCTCTTAACTCTTACTCTGTATCCCATATTTCTCATTTAATTACATTATGGCAGAAAATGCATTTGAATAATTTCAATTATTATAAAGTTTTAGACCTCATAATGTATATTTTGTTGCACAGAATATGGTCTGTGTGTCCACCTTATGGACATTTGAAAAGACACTATTAGCCTGAATTTAAGTGCTGCTGCTGCTGCTGCTGCCAAGTCCTGACAGTCGTATCTGACTCTGTGCGACCCCATAGACGGAAGCCCAACAGGCTTCTTTTTCCCTGGGATTCTCCAGGCAAGAATACTGGGTGGGTTGCCATTTCCATCTCCAATGCATGAAAGTGGAAAGTGAAAGGGAAGTCGCTCAGTCATGACCAACTCTTAGCAACCCCATGGACTGTAGCCTACCTATCAGGTTCCTCCATCCATGGGATTCTCCAGGCAAGAGTACTGGATTGAGGTGCCATTGCCTTCTCTGGAATATAAGTGCAATATTCTATAAATATCAATGAGTTCAGTTGATCAATAATATTTTCAGGTCATCTATGTCCTTACTGATCTAATGTTCTATCAGTTAGTGATAGAGGAGTTTTGAAGTCCTGGGTGAAGTGCTTGACAGATATGATATCATTTTTTTTAATTTATGTATATATGTATGCATTTTTTATATCATGATGTGTTACTATATGTGCCTATTATAAAAAGATTACCTGAGAGTTATTTTTAGAACATCAAACATCAATTAACATGTTTAATTTGTTTTTAATATTTTTATTGATAACATTTAATTCTATCTCAGTAAATTTTACTATAAAATAGTGTTATCAAATTATAGTCACCATTTTACATTAGATTCTCAGAACTTTTTAATTTATAGCTAAATATTTTCCTCACTCTAACCCCTGGAAACCATTTTTACATTCTTTGTTTCTGTGTTTGACTTTCTTTTTCAAGATACCACTTATAAGTGGCACCATTCAGAATCTTTTTCCTTTGGTTTATTTCGCTTAGTCTAATGCCTTCAAGATCCATCCATGCTGTCAAAAATGGCAAAAAAAGAAAAGTTATTTTTTAAAAATAATGGCTGAAATTTTCTTAAATCCAAGGAAGAAAATTGATATTTAGATTCAAAAAGTCCAGATTTTTCAAATAAGAGAAAACCAAAAAGTCCACATGAGACTCATTGTAATCAAAGTTTCAAAATCTGAAAGAATTTTGTTCAGCCATTGAAAAGTGCCTTGCCATAGACAATGGAAACACCACAGGACTCAAGCTTGGCAGGTCAGAAAGGAATAAGAGGATCTATTCAAAGTGCTGAAAAAGTCTTCCAACCAAGAATACTATACCTGGCAAGCTATCCTTCAAAAATAGAAGCAAAATAAAAAATTTCCCAGATAAGCAGGAGCTGAGAGAATCCAGCTCTGTCAGACTTACAAGAAATTCTAAAAGGAATCTTATAAGTTGAAATGAAATAAAAGGATGCTGAATGAAAGCATCAATACATGAATGCATATGAAAGGATAAAGCTTGCTGATAAGTAGAAAATACAGAATACTATAAAGTTATACAAATAGCATGTAAATCACTGTGAATTCTTATATAGAAGTTAAAAGACTAAAGTATATCAGTAATTGTAACTATAAAAATATGGCAAAGAGTACACAATATAAAAAGATATATTAATAATCTGTGGCATCAATAACATTGTGTGTGTTAGGAAGAGAAGTGTCAAATTTTTGTATGTGATTGAAATTCAGGTGTTATCCACTGTTATTAGATTTTTTATAACTGTTACATGTTTTACATAAGTCTCATGATAACCATAAAGAAAATACTTACAAAAGATATACACACAAAAAATGAGGAAGAAATCAAATCATTTCACTATAAACGGAGACAATAAAAAGAGCAAAAGAAACAAAAATACTTCAAGACAAAAAGTTAATAAAAAATTATTTACAAAATATTTCCCTATCAATAATTACTTTAAATGTAAATAGATTAAATTCTCCATTTAAAAGATAAAGCAGAACATTGAGGTACACGTGTCTCTTTCAGTTCTGGTTTCCTTGGTGTGTGTGCCCAGTATTATATATGAAACGAATTGCCAGCCCAGGTTTGATGCATGACACTGGATGCTTGGGGCTGGTGCACTGGGATGACCCAGAGGGATGGTATGGAGAGGGGGCGGAGAGGGGGTTCAAGATGGAGAACATGTGCACACCTGTGGTGGATTCATGTTGATGTATGACAAAACCAATACAATATTGTAAAGTAATTAACCTCCAATTAAAATAAATAAATTTATATTAAAAAAGATAAAGCTGAATGTGTTAAAATGAAAAAAGAATAATACATACTGTATAAGTGAAAGTGAAATCACTCAGTCGTGTCCGACTCTTTGCGACCCCATGGACTATAGCCTACCAGGCTTCTCTCTCCATAGGATTCTCCAGGCAAGAGTACTGGAGTGAGGTGGNTAAAGCTGAATGTGTTAAAATGAAAAAAGAATAATACATACTGTATAAGTGAAAGTGAAATCACTCAGTCGTGTCCGACTCTTTGCGACCCCATGGACTATAGCCTACCAGGCTTCTCTCTCCATAGGATTCTCCAGGCAAGAGTACTGGAGTGAGGTGGTGCCATTTCCTTCTCTAGGGGATCTTCCCGACCCAGGGATCAAACCCGGGTCTCCTGGGTTCCAGACAGACACTTTAACCTCTGAGCCACCAGCGAAGTCCGGTACAGAAACTCAAAAACAACACTAAACAGATGGGACTGCATTCATATAAGCAATCAACAGAGTGAAAAAGCAACCTATAGAATTGCAAGAAAATATTTCCAAACCATATTTTTGATAAAAGGTTAATACCTAAAATATATAAGGAACTTCTATGACTCAATAGCAATAGTAATAACAATAACCTGTTTAAAATACGGACTAAGAAACTAAATACACATTTTTTTTCCATAGAAGACAAATAGTCACTGGTTTTGAAACTTTGCTCAATATTTCTAACCTTCAGGGATATGTAAATCAAAACCACAATGAAATATCATCTCGTACCTGATAGGATTGTCATTATCAAAACAAGCAAGTGAAATTAACAAGAGACAAGCATGTGGAAAAACTGAAGCCCTTGTGCACTGTTGGTGGTAAGATGATGTATAATCATTATGGGAAACAGTATGGTGCTTCCTTCAAAAAATAAAAAAAATCAAAGCTATCATCCAAGCCTTGGAGAAGGAAAAGGCAACCCATTCAAGTACTTCTGCCTTGAATATTTCATGGACAGAGGAGCCTGGTGAGTTACAATCCATGGGGTCACAAAGAGTCAGAACGTGACTAAGCATGTACACAATCATGAAATCCAGCAACCCTGCTTCAGAATATCTAAACAAATTAAAATCAAGGTCTCAAAGAGATGTTTTTACTGTCATATGTACTGGGGCGTTATTCACAATCACCAATTGTGGAAACAGCCTGAATATCCATCAGTAGATGAGGAGATAAGGAAAATGTGGCATGTACATACAATGGAATATTTCAGTCTTAAAAAGGAATGAAATCCTATCATATGCAATAGCGTGGATAAACCATGAAGAAATTATGCAAATTGAAATAAACCTGTCAAATAAGGACAGTACTGTTTGATTCTTTTTTTTTTTTTTTTNAAGCTCCCCAAAATAAAGTCAGCCACTGTTTCCACATCTATTTGCTGTGAAGTAATGGGACCAGATGCCATGATCTTATGAATGTTGAGCTTTAAGCCAACTTTTTCACTCTCCTTTCTCACTTTCATCAAGAAGCTCTTTAGTTCTTCTTCACCTTCTGCCATAAGGGTGGTGTCATCTACATATCTGACGTTATTGATATTTCTCCTGGCAATCTTGATTCCAGGCTGTGCTTCCTCCAGCCCAGCATTTCTCATGATGTACTCTGCATATAAGTAAAATAAGCAGGGTGACAATATACAGCCTTGACATACTCCTTTTCCTATTTGGAACCAGTCTGTTGTTCCATGTCCAGTCCTAACTGTTGCTTCCTGACCATACAGGTTTGTCAAGAGGCAGGTCAGGTGGACTGATATTCCCATCTCCTTCAGAGAATTCAGCATCAGCAAACCAGCTCTGCAACAAATGCTAAAGGATCTTCTCTAGACAGGAAACACAGAAAAGATTTATAAGCTCNCATACAGGTTTGTCAAGAGGCAGGTCAGGTGGACTGATATTCCCATCTCCTTCAGAGAATTCAGCATCAGCAAACCAGCTCTGCAACAAATGCTAAAGGATCTTCTCTAGACAGGAAACACAGAAAAGATTTATAAGCTCAAACCCAAAACAACAAGGTAAAGGGTAATGGGATCATATTTGTCAATAATTACCTTAAATGTAAATGAGTTGAAGGCCCCAACCAAAAGACAAAGACTGGCTGAATGGATACAAAAACAAGACCCCTATATATGCTGTCTACAAGAGACCCAACTCNGAAAGTTTGCATCAAATATTACAGATCAGATCAAATAGTACAAAACTTGTTGAAAGCTAGTGTCTTCCCAGGTCTTCTGCGAAATCTTTCTTAGAATGTTGGACAAACAATTGAACAATGAGTGAAGTAAGCAATATAAACATTAAACAATATTTGGTCTTGTATCTCAAACACAACTGGAGGTTCTCAGTATCAGTTTAAAACTTTCTACTGTTTATTGTAGATAATAATAACCGAATGCAATACATGATTTTAGATTTTTCCCTTCCAGATAATAAAACTGCAGTACTTAAATTCATTTACTTCTAGAGATTCTGAGACTGGGATTTTATGGCACCACTAATTAAAAAAAGAGAATAGAAGAGACAGATGTAGGACACATATATCTCTTTTTAAAAATGACTCTCCTTTTTCCAATTTTCCACCTGACTGATGATACCCAGCGAAATAAGATAAATACATTTCTTTAAAATTAGTATAACTAATTCTGATAAGTTAATTTCAACCTTAGCATCCTAACTGTACTAAAACTTAATGGATGATGGGTTTTGTTGCAAATATAATGCTGTTGCTGCTGCTGCTGCTGTCACTTCAGTCGTGTCCAACTTTGTGTGACCCTATAGATGGCTGCCCACCAGCCTCCCCCAGCCCTGGGATGCTCCAGGCAAGAACACTGGAGTGGATCGCCATGTCCTTCTCCAATGCAAATAATGCTAACAGGTGGTTTAAAAATGCAATATTTTCTCTGTTGTCTTTTACTGTCTTTTCTAAAGCATTCTCTCATTTTCCGCCTTCTTTGTCGAATAATGTTGGTGCCCACCGCTGTCACACTGCCCTCTGGATGGCCAGATTCTGCTGTGGCTCAGTACAAGGCCACCCCTCACTGCAGCATGTCAACATGCAGGATTTGTTATTTTGTGATCAATTTAAAAACTTTATTCTCCAGTTGCTAATTCTCTCAACTGTTTTAGAGTTAATTCTTTGATCAAAGTAATGTTAAGAAAGTTAAGGATAGTTGGAGGGTCTGCCTTTAAAGATATTAAATTTCTCAGTGGGGAGAAATTTACCAAAGATGTACTAATAAACACATATACTGTGCACAGATCCTTTTCCTTTTATTATTTCACATAATCTCTGTATGCTTTTGAGTGGGTTGATTTTTTTTTCAATCATTGATTCTGAAACACCACCTCCAAGTTCCTTGAGACAAGAATTTCTATCTTCTGGTTTCTTATCTTCATTCTTATTCCTCAGCATCTAATCCTATACAAAACTCAATCATTTATATGCTAGAAGGTACACATTCTCTGTTGGATCTTAGATTAGGTGAAAATTATAATGATCATGACATCATTCTGTGTAGTCTCCTTTTTCATTCTTTTTTCTTTACTCATCCTCAAGTTGATCCAAGCCCTTAGTTCTATTAACTTCACCTTAGAAAACATATGTGCTGAATGCTTTGCTTCAGTTGTATCCGACTTTTTGTGACCCTATGGGCTACGTAGCCCACCAGGCTCCTTTGTCCATGGGGTTCTCCAGGGAAGAATACTGGAGTGGGTTACCATGCCCTCTCCAAGAGATCTTCCCAATGCAGGGATCAAACCTGTGTCTCGTGTCTCCTGCATTAGTGAACAGGTTCTTTACCACTAGAAGCCCTAGAGAAATGTGGGCAAGATTATTCTCAGAGAGATATTGAAGGTGAACACATCTTGTACCAGAGAGGAAAGAGTGAGTAATGAATCAGAAATCTTCTAGTTCAGAGACGTGATTGATCTTAGTTGACAAAGATAAAGAAGTTCCCTATGGAAATCACAATCATTCTCTGTAAGGAACATCAGGAAGGGACGCTTGTCTTTTGTCATTGATGTATCGTCACCACTTACAAAAGTATCTGAGATCCAACAGGAACTCAATAAATACAGCTTGACTGATTGAGTTCATTTCCCATTTATTGGATTGTGATCATGCCGCCTGGCAGAGGTTGGAGATACATTTAAAGAGGCATCACGGGGAAATCAGGCCAGAAGTTTGGGAAGAAGAAAAATTTAGATGAAAACTGAGTAAATTAAGTCAAGTTCATCATCAGTCTTTGAGATTATATATCATTTGAGAAATAGCATCTTTAGCTGCAGGCAGCAGCACTGTTTAGGACAGAATCGGATCTGTAGGGTCAAGTGTAAGGAGAAGTATTTTATCAGAAGCTGGAGATCAGGTAGTTTCCAGCCAAATGATCTTCTATTCACTGTCTCAGGCCTCATACTGTGCTGAACATTCCACATAGTACTGTAAAGTTCCTGAGAATTATAATTATTAATAATACTAAGAAAGTAATCATTATTGTAATAATTATTGCTGTTGTATGATAATTATTGCAATAAAACATAATCTTCACAAAACTCTTGGTGAATTGTTATTCCAGTTTTATAGAAAAGGAATCTAAGAGGGAACAACTTGCCTAAGGTCACACAGATGGTAAACGGCAGTCCCGTGACCCGGAGCCCAGATTTCCTATCATGACACTCATGCTCTTTAGCACTAAGGGATTCTGTACCATAAAAATTAAATCTCTGATAATTTACACTTTTGCTCAGGTCACCATAGTTTGACTTCACCTTACATTATACAATTTTTCCACCAGTTTAAAATGAATATTTTCCCATCTTTCAAGCTCTATCTTCCTTCCAAAAGAACCCCTTGGAGTTTTGTATAAAACTAATCTAGGGCAGATATTTTTAAAAAGAATTAGAAATATTGGAGCTTATCAATCATGCCTAGAAATTTTATACTCTGGGTGGTGGTTTAGTTGCTAAGTTGTGTCCAACACATGTGACCCCATGAACTGTTGCCTGCTAGGCTCCTCTGCCCATGGGATTTTCCAGGCAACAATACTGAATTGGTTTGCCATTTCCTTCTCCAAGGGATTGTCCCAACCCAGGGATTGAACCCACACTGCAGGCAGATTTTTTACTGACTGAGTTACCAGGGAAGTCCATACCCTGGGAGGCAAAGGCATCTCAAATCATATAACCTCAGTTCAGTTCAGTTCAGTTGCTCAGTGGTGTCTGACTCTTTGCAACCCCATGAATCACAGCACGCCAGGCCGCCCTGTCCATCACCATCTCCCGGAGTTCATTCAAACTCACGTCCATCAAGTCAGTGATGCCACCTAGCCATCTCATCCTCTGTCATCCCCTTCTCCTCCTGCCCTCAATCTCTCCCAGCATCAGAGTCTTTTCCAATGAGTCATTTCTTCGCATGAGGTGGCCAAAGTACTGGAGTTTCAGCTTCAGCATCATTCCTTCCAAAGAAATCCCAGGGCTGATATCCTTCAGAATGGACTGTTTGGATCTCCTTGTAGTCCAAGGGACTCTCAAGAGTCTTCTCCAACACCACAGGTCAAAAGCATCAATTCTTTGGCACTCAGCTTTCTTCACAGTGCANGCCACCTAGCCATCTCATCCTCTGTCATCCCCTTCTCCTCCTGCCCTCAATCTCTCCCAGCATCAGAGTCTTTTCCAATGAGTCATTTCTTCGCATGAGGTGGCCAAAGTACTGGAGTTTCAGCTTCAGCATCATTCCTTCCAAAGAAATCCCAGGGCTGATATCCTTCAGAATGGACTGTTTGGATCTCCTTGTAGTCCAAGGGACTCTCAAGAGTCTTCTCCAACACCACAGGTCAAAAGCATCAATTCTTTGGCACTCAGCTTTCTTCACAGTGCAGCTCTCACATCCATACATGACCACTGGAAAAACCATAGCCTTGACTAGACCGACCTTTGTTGGCAAAGTAATATCTCTGCTTTTGAATATGCTATCTAGGTTGGTCATAACTTTCCTTCCAAGGAGTAAGTGCTTTTTAATTTCATGGCTGCAATCACCATCTAAAGTGATTTTGGAGCCCCCCAATATAAAGTCTGACACTGTTTCCCCATCTATTTCCCATGAAGGGATGGGACCAGATGCTATGATCTTCATTTTCTGAATTTTGAGCTAGATATTTGTAAATAATGCTGTGGTGGGCATATTATGATATGGGGAAAACATATCATAACCACACAGTGATTTCTGAGGAAAGAAACAATTCTGTCTGAGAAAGAAACCAGAAGCCTTTAAATGTTCTGTACTCCAGCCAGGGTCCCAATATTGCCTTTGTTTTTCGTGAATCACATTTTCTTAATACCTCTTTTTGTTGCTAAGTCATGTCTAACTCTTTGTGACCCCCATGGACTGTAGCACGCCAGACCCCTCTGTCCTCCACTATCTCCTGGGTTTTGTTCAAATCATGTCTGCTGGGTCTGTGGTGCTGTACAACCATCTTGTCCTCTGTCGTCCCCTTCTCCTCCTGCCTTCAGTCTTTCCCAACATCAGTCTTTTCCGGTGAGTCGAGTCTTTGCATCTGGTGGCCAGAGTATTGAAACTTCAGGTTCAGCAGCAGTCCTTCCAATGAATATTCAAGAGTTGACCTTTTATATAATTTTTTTTTACTTTTATAAATTGTCACTCTTCTAATAATCTTTGAATTATTTTATTATGCATGTATATATTCTTACTGCTCAAAATCCATTTTTTTTTGTTTTAAAAGAAACTTAACAGTATTTTAAATTATTCCCTTTATCCCCAAGATATCTGCTTAATACTGAGAATTCTGGGTTTGCATAAAGGAAGAAAAAGTAGCTGCCAAGCGTCTTTATGCATGCAAATGGAAGCTTTGATGGGCCCTGGTCTGTTGTACTGCTTTCTCTTTAGGGAAAAAAATACTATAGACCTTGCGACTTTCTCATATCACTAATATCTACAACCTGTTAATCTGCAATAGTCACGTAAGCACTGTTTCTAGAACACTGAACATTCCTGTTGGTAGTTTGAAAATCTGTCTGTTGAAAATGGAAGACAGTCTTTTGAGAAAGCTGCTCGTAGTCATTGGCTATCATTGATTATCTATATTTGCCAGTGTCTGGAAGAAGGGAAATCATTGTGAGTTACTCACATTGCATATAAATATGTTAATAAGTATACTTGACAATATTGAAATGTATTATTTCCCCAAACTTGAAAAAAATTATCTGCTGCTCTAAGGAAAGGGATACATGACATACACAACACAAACCAGTTCCTCCTTTATAACCTCCTTTAGTTTTTTTCAAAGTTACCATTTCTAACTCTCTGAAAGATGACCTTCCCATGCATGCTCACAACAGTGTTTTGCCTCTCAGATGCTCCAAAATGGCTCTGAAAATAGCTGTGAAAAAGATACTTGCTCATTTCCTGAGAATCAGAATGACTCAGAAGCTGAGCACATATGTGAACAGCTGATACTGGGTTCTCTGAGTAGTTTCCCATTTCTGATACATTAATCTCTTCATAAATGTATGTGATCCTCTCCCAGATAACAATCTGTACAGGAAGGAAAAGGAAAAGGGGGCAGTGTGGATCACTGAGACTGTCTTCAAGCAGCATTCGATGCATCCAGGCGTTGGAAAGGGTTGAAAATGCATTAACCTGTGGCAAATGTGTATTATTGGTTTTCTATGTCAAGTTGTTCACATCTTTTAAAAACACAGTGGACAGTATGTACTCAGAGTATTTATCATGGCACTTAACCCACTTTGAAAGAAAACTCTAATGCCCTTGGAGAGAGCTTCCATTACCAAGATATTCAATATTCATCTTGCCCTAAGTGCAATCTCTAAAGATAAAGTCCTATTTAAATAATCAATGCTTCTCACTGCTCTACCCAGCAATGACTGGAAATGACTCCAAAGAAGAGGAGCAGGATCAGTTCAGTTCAGTTCCGTCGCTCAGTCGTGTCCAACTCTGTGCGACCCCATGAATAAGAAACTTTAAAATAAATCCTTTTTATCTTAAATTTGAAAGAAAAATTTTTTTTCTCACTCTCATCATTTGTGTTTGCCAGTGCATACTGTGAATAAACCTGTGCTTCAGCATAAAGCACTCAATGAATTTGTGGATTATACCAAGTCTTCTGGGTGGGGTTGGGATTTGTTTAGAACAAATAAAGAACATTGGATTATAAAGAGCATCTTATGACATATCTTGACATTTATGATTATTTTATTAAGCAAGTCAAGTTTGCATTGAGAAGAGAGGCGTTTGAGTGTGTTCTCCTTGTTGGACACAGATCAAGAGAGTGGATGCTGACTCGTGGTGTTAGAAAGTTTCCAATGAAAGATGAGTGGAACTGGTCATTGGGAGAGTAATCTGAGTTTGGGAGAGTAACTGGTTATTCTGACACTGCAAAAGCCCAACAAATCTGCATACATACTGAACTGAGCATGCTGTGGGCTTGGAAGAGTTCCATTGCATGACAAGACATGAATTACCTTAGTTTGTTGTTCTTTATTGATCAAGAAACTTGGCAGTAATGGAATCCTGCTTCATTATGGTGCCGTGTAGAGAAAACCACTGCCAAAGTAACAACAATCAGAGGAATAATTCATGATTATAATAATTCAAGACACTTTGCACTCTATCAATTGATCTTCACAAAGTGTGGTTTTGTTGAAAGGCAAAAAAGACCTGTTGATGGTTTTTCAGTGCTTCAGGTAACGTCGGTTTTTCCTTATTTACATGGGTTTATGTGACTTCCATGTTGCGCTAGCATCATTCTAGAGTATTTGATTCATACGCAGCAAATATTGGTCAGTCTGAACCTGTCTTGTTGGATTCTACTTCACCTTATTATTCTGGCATGGCTTGTACTATCCTCAACCTTGAGGTCAATGAACAGGTTCTGGTCTACAGATGGACATTATTAGGTTCTAGAGCAGAACTCCACTCCTTTCAAAATACTGGTCACTCTTCAAATAGAGCTAAAGTTTCCCGGCTGTCCCTCCTCAGTGGGTTTCCTGTCACCCACAGGGCTCTTCATAGCTTAAAGTCATCAAATTCTTTTTCTAATTTTACGGTGAAGGATAGATAAAGGACGTATTTCCTGAGGCATTTGAGAAGTTTAATTGTATTTCTGTAGCTTAGTTTCTCCTAAAGAAGCTATTTTTTAAAAAGAAAACAATGAAGCTAAATAAAACAGAAGGTTAAATTCTTCTCTATCATTACAACTATTTTATTATACTACATGCAGTATAATTGTGCATGTGTTTTCTTGTTCACCACTGATGTGTGTACATTTATTATTTTATCTAGGTTTTTGATTAGTTGATTTTTGCACAATGAGACAAAAAAGGTAATTGTTATTCTTTAACCCTGGTTCATTAAATCAGTTAGTGCTTGATATTGTTAATCCTACTGGGGTGAGAATGGGCGGGGAGAGGAAGGTAGGTGAGTGCTTATTCTTTTCTGTTATAACTTTTCTTATCTCATTGTTTGGTATTTACTTGCAATTTTCTTTTTTAATTCTTCATGTAAAGAGGGACATATATTCTGAAAATATATGTAATTGATTTATCTGGGTAAAATATTTTACACATCTAACTTTTAAATTGTGTTGTATTTTTGTTTAACGTAATCACTGCTTCTCAGGAGGAACGCTAGCTAGAGTTAGTACACATTTGGAAAGGAGATAGTCACTCATAGAATGATAGGTACTTATTTGCTTTGACTACGACAGGAAAGAAAAGGTATTATGCATAGAAAACTATGCTATCTGTGTCAATCTATTAGCTGAACAACTTTATTCTCATTTATTCTCATTTTAGACTCTTTAGTGTGTCAATAGAGACAAGATATTGTCAGAATCAGTAGCGTGTGCATTAAATACACAGGTTTCTCTAATTCTTAGACTTGAGTGTTTTGGAAGTGTTTTAGTTTGGCATCTTTAGAGAAACAGAACCAACTATATATATATATATATATAACTGGATTATGTATTAATGAAATCAGAGAAGACCTACGATTTGCAGTGAGCAAGCTGGAGACAAAGGAGAAGGGATGGTATAATTCAAGTCTTAGTCTGAAGGCAGAAGATCTATGTCTAAGCTTGAAGACAGTCAACAGAGGGCTAATTTCCACTTACTAAGACTTTTGTTACTAATGACTCTGTTCATTTCCAAAGCAAACCATTCAATGTCACAGTAATCCAAGTCTATGCCCCAAGCAGTAATGCTGAAGAAGCTGAAATTGAACATTTGCTTGAAGATCTACAAGACTTTCTAGAACTAACACCCCAAAAAGACGTCCATTTCATCATAGGGGATTGGAATACAAAAGTAAGGAGTCAAGAGATACCTGAAGTAACAGGGAGGTTTGGCCTTAGAGTACAAAATGAAGCAGGGCAAAGGCTGTTTTGCCAAGAGAACGCACTGGTCATAGCAAACACCCACTTCCAACAACACAAGAGATGACTCTACACATGGACATAACCAGATGGTCAATACCAAAATCAAATTGATTATATTTTTTGAAGCTGAAGATGGAGAAGCTCCACACAGTCATCAAAAACAAGACCAGGAGCTGACTGTGGCTCAGATCATGAACTCCTTATTGTAAAATTCTGACTTAATTTGAAGAAAGTAGGGAAGACCACTTGGCTATTTAGTTATGACTGAAATCAAATCCCTTATGATTATACAGTAGAAGTCACAAATAAATTTAAGGGACTAGATCTTATATACAGAGTGCCTGATGAACTATGAACAGAGGTTGGTGACATTATACAGGAGGCAGTGATCAAGACCATCCCCAAGAAAAAGAAATGCAAAAGAGCAAAACGGTTGACTGAGGAGGCCTTACAAATAGCTGAGCAAAGAAGACAAGTGAAAGGCAAAGAAGAAAAGGAAAGTTATACCCATCTGAATGCAGAGTTCCAAAGAATAGCAAGGAGAGATAAAAAAGGATAGAAAAGACAAGAGATCTCTTTAAGAAAATTAGAGGTGCCGAGGGAACATTTCACCTAAAGATGAGCTCAATAAAGGACAGAAATGGCGTGGACTTAATAGAAACACAAGATATTAAGAAGAGATATTAAGAACACACAGAAGAACTGTACAAAAAGATCTTTCTGAACCAGATAACCAGACGGTGTGATCATTAACCTAGAGCCAGGCATCTAGGAGTGTGATATCAAATGGGCCTCAGGAAGCATCACTATGAACAAAGCTAGTGGAGGTAATGGAATTTGAGCTGAGCTATTTCAAATTCTAAAAGATGATGCTACAAAAGTGCTGCACTCAATATGTCAGCTGTGGCCACAGGACTGGAAAAGATCAGTTTTCATTCCAATCCTAAAGAAAGGCAATGCCAAAGAATGTTCAAACTACCACACAATTGTTGTCATCTCATATGCTAGCAAAATAATGCTCAAAATTCTTCAAGCCAGGCTTCAACAGTACGTGAACCAAGAACTTCCAGATGTTCAAGCTGGATTTAGAAAAGGCAGCAGAACCAGAGATCAAATTGCCAACATCTGCTGGATCATTGAAAAAGCAAAAGAATGCCAGACAAATGTCTAACTGCTTCAGTGACTACACTAAAGCTTTAGACTATGTGGATCACAACAAACTGTGGAAAATTCTTCAGGAGATGGGAATACTAGATCATCTTACCTGCCTCCTGAGAAACCTGTATGCTGGTTAAGAAGCAACAGTTAGAACCAGACATGGAAATATGAACCTGTTTCAAACTGGGAAGGGAGTACATCAAGGCTGTATATTGTCACCCTGCTTATTTAACTTATAGTCAGTCTACATCATGTGAATTTCAGGACTGAATGAAGCACAAGTTGGAATCAAGATTGCTGGGAGAAATATCAATAATCTCAGATATGCAGATGACACTACCCTTATGGTAGAAAGTGAAGAGGAACTAAAGAGCCTCTTGATGAAAGTGAAAGAAGAGAGTGAAAAAGTTGGCTTAAAGCTCACCATTCAGAAAACTAAGAGCATGGCATCCGGTCCCATCACCTCATGGGAAATAGATGGGGAAACAGTGTCAGACTTTATTTTTTGGGTTCCAAAATCTCGTCAGATGGTGACTATAGCCATGAAATTAAAAGACACTTGCTCTTTGGGAGAAAAACTATGACCAACCTAGACAGCATATTAAAAATCAAAGATATTACTTTGCCAACAAATGTCCATATCGCCAAAGCTATGGTTTTTCCAGTATGGATGTGAGATTTAAACCATAAGGAAAGGTGAACACTGAAGAACGATGCTTTTGAACTGTGGTGTTAGAGAAGACTCTTTAGAGTCCCTTGGACTGTGAGGAGATCCAATCAGTCAATTCTAAAGATATCAGTCCTGAATATTCATCAGAAGGACTGATGTTGATGCTGAAACTCCAATACTTTGGCCACCTGATTGGATGAATTGACTCCTTGGAAAAGACCCTGATACTGAGCAAGACTGAAGACAAGAGGGGAAGTGATGACAGAGGATGAGATGGAAAGATGGCATCTCAGATTCAGTGGAGATGAATCTGAGCAAGCTCTGTGAGATGGTAAAGGAAAGGGAAATCTGGCGTGCTGCAGTCCATGGAGTTGCAGAAAGTAGGACATAACTGTGAGACTGAACAACAACAACAACAGGACTTTTTCCCCACTTTCTACTTACCTATTGAAGATCCACCTCCAAGTATCACATCATCACTTATCACATATCACAATATCAGCATATTAATCATGTCAATGTATGGCAAAACCAATACAGTGTTGTAAAGCAAAATAAAGTAAAAATAAAAATTAAAAAAAAAATAAAAATAAAGCTAATGGATGAATGATGCCCACACACTTTGGAGAAGAAAATCTACTTTGTTTAGCCTATAAATTCAAATATTAATCTAATCCATAAACACCCCCATAGACATACACAGTATAATGTCTAGCCAAATATCTGGGTACTGCGTGATCCAGTCAAGTTGGCACGCAGAATTAAACACGACAGGGGGCAGCGATAGCTGTGGTCAGTGTTAAGTTGTCTTAAAATGCTTTGTTTAATTTAGATTCCCATTGAAGATCCATGAACATTGCTATGGAAAGTGATTTGTCTCAGACTAATTCAAATCACCACACATTTGCTCTGCCCCTGCACTTACAAGATATAACACTAAATTGTATGAGAAAACAAAGGCGCAAGCATTAAAATTTTATAATCTGATATGGGGAGATAGATGTTCCCTAACTGCAATGACAGGCAATATAATGTGACATAAGATAGGTGTAAACTACTTCCAAAGAAGACAAAAAAGGAAGAAATTAGTTCTGCTAAATCAAGGAATGCAATAAGGTAGGGTCTGAATTGCTTGTACGAAGGATGAAATATAGAGCTAAAAATGGTTGATTTTGTTGTATAATAACCAACCCACTTTGAAATTAATTTGTGTCTGAAGCCCCTAGATTCTCTGGATGACTAAATGGGAATTGTGGCAAAAAGACAGAAAAGGCCCTCTAATCCTCTCCTGGGATTTGTACTGAGACATTTTTGCAGACTAAACTATTTTTTATGGAACACTTGAGGAATTCCCTGAAAAGGTGATCCATGATTAAGGTATTTCCAGCCATAAAGATGTCTTTCAGATGGGCTTCCCTGGTGGCTCAGAGGTTAAAGCGTCTGCCTCCAATGCGGCAGACCCAGGTTCAATCCCTGGGTCAGGAAGATCCCCTGGAGAAAAAAATGGCAACCCACTCCAGTATTCTTGCCTGGAGAATCCCATGGACGGAGAAGCCTAGTAGGTTACAGTCCACGGGATTGCAAAGAGTCGGACACAACTGAGTGACTTCACCTCACCTCAGTGATCACAGAATGCCATTAACCAAATAAAGAAGGTACATTCAACAGGAGTATTTAAATGTAAATATCGACCATTTCTCTAGAGAAAATGTCCTGTGTACTATACAGAATGAATGTTTTGTTCTGAAGCCCTGAATATGGAATACAATAAGATTTTACATATATCTGTGATAAGCAATGAAATTACTTTTTGAGGAAACACTCTTATAATTAGATTTCATATTAAGTTGAAATTATTGCAAATTCTGTTTTTTAAAGATATTTATTTATTTGGCTTCATCAGGTCTTAGTTGCAGTACATGGGATCTTTCCTTGACATGTGTGAACTTTTCTCTAGTTACGATGCAGTTTGGTTGCTCTGCGACACGAGGGATCTTAGTTCCCAGACCGCGTATTGAACCTATATCTCCTAGGTCTGAAGGCAGGCTCTTAACCACTGGGCTACCAGGGAGATCCCTCTCTCTAGTTTCTGGGTTGTAATATGATAAAACTGTATTAATCAATACTCTGCAGTAATTAATATATAGTTTATATTGATTTTCCCCTATAACTTTTTATCCTTTATGACTAATGGCTATATTAAAAAGCAGAGACATTACTTTGTCAACAAAAGTCCATCTAGTCAAAACTATGATTTTCCCAGTAGTCTTGTATGGATGTGAAAGTTGGACTATAAAGAAAACTGAGCACCGAATAACTGATGCTTTTGAACTGTGGTGTTGGAGAAGACTCTTGAGAGTCCCTTGGATTGCAAGGAGATCCAACCAGTCCATCTTAAAGGAGACCAGACCTGGGTGTTCATTGGAAGGACTGATGCTGAAGCTGAAACTCCAGTACTTTGGTCACCTCATGCAAAGAGTTGACTCATTGGAAAAGACCCTGATGCTGGGAGGGATTGGGGGCAGGAGGAGAAGGGGATGACAGAGGACGAGATGGTTGGATGGCATCACGGACTCAATGGACATGAATNGTAATATGATAAAACTGTATTAATCAATACTCTGCAGTAATTAATATATAGTTTATATTGATTTTCCCCTATAACTTTTTATCCTTTATGACTAATGGCTATATTAAAAAGCAGAGACATTACTTTGTCAACAAAAGTCCATCTAGTCAAAACTATGATTTTCCCAGTAGTCTTGTATGGATGTGAAAGTTGGACTATAAAGAAAACTGAGCACCGAATAACTGATGCTTTTGAACTGTGGTGTTGGAGAAGACTCTTGAGAGTCCCTTGGATTGCAAGGAGATCCAACCAGTCCATCTTAAAGGAGACCAGACCTGGGTGTTCATTGGAAGGACTGATGCTGAAGCTGAAACTCCAATACTTTGGTCACCTCATGCAAAGAGTTGACTCATTGGAAAAGACCCTGATGCTGGGAGGGATTGGGGGCAGGAGGAGAAGGGGATGACAGAGGACGAGATGGTTGGATGGCATCACGGACTCAATGGACATGGGTTTGGGTAGACTCCAGGAGCTGGTGATGGACAGGGAGGCATGGCGTGCTGAAGTTCATGGGGTCGCAAAGAGTCGGACACAACTGAGTGACTGAAGTGTACTGAACTGAATGGCTATAGTATATATGTATAATATGGGATTATGGGATACAAAAGGTGAGTTTTTACCACAGTAGTAAAGAAGGATAAAGAATACACAAGATTTCAGTATTCTTACCATAAATAAAGTCTAAAAAGTGAAGCAGAATACTTAACAGTGATGTATATAATTTATTTAGTAGCTGCTTTTGTGCTAGGCACTTTAGTATTAAGAGATACAGTATTATTTACCACATTTTAGAGGGAAGAATCTGAAGTTGGGAAAACACTTATGCAGACAGTAAGTGATGGAGCAGAGATTCGAATGCAAGCTCAGTTTTACTTCACTGGTTCCAAAGTTCAAAGAATTCTTTTCATTGCGTACCAGTCTCACAGAGTAAAACCAAATCCTGCCTTATATGTTTTATCATCTGGTCACCCTATCATATACTTTTTCTGTCATTACCTTTGCCTGAACTAATTTTTTCATCTGTTATTGCAATGGTTTCTGGATTGCTTTTTCTTACTCTTATATTCCATCTCTGCCAGTTATAACCTTTCTGCTCCAAATCCACTCTTGTTTGCCCAGGCTTGTGATAAGATAGCTGGACCCTGTCAATATCTCTCGCTTGCATTCAGGCACATCAGGCTTTGCCAGTTGTAGGTGCTAGAGGGAACTGCAAAGCTACATAGAGGAAGGACTTTTCCTACTCATTCTAGTACTTTTTATCATTCTCATTTTTAAATTCCAGTAACTGGAACAATGCTTGGCACAAATGAACACTCAAAAAGGATGATGTATGTCATAGAGGAATTAGAGCTGTTCCACTGGGCTTGAATGGTATGAACATGTTTGTCTTGGGTTTTAAGGGAAATAAACTTGTCCTTATATAATCATTTATTATAAGAGAAATATCTCAACAAGAAATGAGATACTTGTGCATATATGTAATTCATTCCAGAAATTTGTTACTCAGCAAGAGCTACCAATTTCAGAAAACAAGTCAGAATGGCTATTGAAGGAATGTCTCAGGGTAATTCAAACTCCAATTGAAGAAGTTGGTATTGGTTTAGATCCTCTGAACGCTTACATTTTATCTTTATTTCATAGATAAAAAATCCACAGGAATAATAATTATGCCCTGTCTTCTTAAATACCCCATTTTCTAATGTACCTGTCATCGCTATTGTGCTCTTAAAAAAAAAATCTAATAATGTTCTTGAAGCTGTATCCTTTCTGTGATATCCACAGTGAATCCTGATTCCAGATCTTATTTCTAATTTACAGTCTTAATCACCAGAAAAAGCACAGTTACTTGATGGAGAATACTAGGTTTTGATATGAACATCTGAATGTCATCATTTCAGTTTTCCCTCATTGCCTGGTTTCCAACAAATGGTACAGATTCTCTGATGTGTAGTAGACAATAAATCAGTGGTATGGCTTACTTCATATTGGAAAGGATATATTCTCTCTAAAGTTTCAGGAGTTGAGCTAAATATTCGATTTTTACATTTGACCCTCCAAATCCAAAGCAGTCTTAAAATAAATGTGAAATGAAACAAACTAACAAC
Source organism: Neotragus pygmaeus (assembly GCA_006410875.1). NCBI lineage: Eukaryota > Metazoa > Chordata > Mammalia > Artiodactyla > Bovidae > Neotragus > Neotragus pygmaeus. Next base: position 135,265 of record SJYV01004999.1, on the reverse strand, counting down.
AATACAAACAAAAAATTTCTGGGAAAAATAATAGAGTGGATTAAAATTGCTGAGTGAGACCACACATTCCTGGCCATGTATATAGCCTTTGTCTCCTCTATTCCAGAATATACATTCCTTTTGGCATAAATCTGTCTCCTCTGGTTGAGGAAGGATTTAGTCTCCAGAGCCCAGAGGAAATCCTGTTGAATTTTAGAACCTGAAGGGTTCTGTAAATTCCTAACAGTAATTTACACCCCTCAGCCAGCCAATGGTCCATCCGGTAGACATCCTGCTTCCTACTGTGTCTAGTGATGGATGGTTTAGGAGACGGCAAAAATGCACCATGATGCACCTAATTGAGAAATATTGCATCGCCAAAAAAATTTCTTCTTCACTCTGGTAGCTGGTTAGTTTATTTCATGATGCCTGAGGCCTGATAACTATTTATCTCTATACTACATTTACAGAGAAACTCTTATTTTCCCTTAGAACACACTATTAAATTTCTCATAAGCATCTAATCTTTAATTGAATCTTATTAACCTCTTCTGATTAATAACTCACTGTAGAGTGAGCAAGTAATCACATTTCACCTTTTAGCTTGACTTAAAAACTTCCAGCCAAATTGTATACATAAAATAGCTGTCTTTGTAGATTATAGGTTTCTTAATATAATACTTCTTAAAAAAATAGAACCTGTTGGAAGTCAACATTAAAAATGTACTCTTGTAATTAGGCACAGAATGTATTATTTGGTTATTAACGTACAAGGAGAAAAAGTTCAATGCGTGACTTGTGAACATTTCAAATGCAGACTGTTATTATTTGCTTAAACCTTTCAGGAACCCTATATTTCTTTACTAGGGGAAAATTGCCACTGAGCTAAACTACATTAACATGAAATATGTTTAACAATGTCCTTGCTTGGAAACTACTAACAATGTGTTAACAGTTTTCCAGGGCACTGTGGACAGTGTTCTTTTTTTAAAAAAACTGTAAGTAAACAATCGATGTCATCAAAGGACTCAGCACACTGTCATCACCTCTTAGCATAGTGGGCAAGGTCAAAATCTTGCATTAAGACTTGGTGCTTCTGTGGGTTAACTGCTACTCAGGCTTGGAGAACAGGCATTTATATTTGCTGGCAGACTAATTAAGGGAAATAATATGCCAAAAGAGCATCTCCTCATCATTTGTTGTGGCCCCATTTATTCATAGCTATGCTTGGGTTAGTGATGGGAAGGGTTAGATGGAACACTAATCCCCTAATGATTCTGATTCTGTTTGCAAAGACAGCTGAACTTATCACCCATTTTGAGTGAGAAGTCATAAACTATTCCCAAGAAATAGTAAAATATTCAGTCAGATGCCACAGCTATTCTTCGTTCTTCTGAATGGCAACACACTGATGATCAAATATTTTGCTTATTAATATGACCAATACAACTAAAGTTGGACTTTAATAAGGCATCATAGAGTAGATATCAATAATACAGGACTTCTGAATGGATGACCCTGGATTTGAATACTTGGTCCAGACAGTCACTGCTATATTTTTCTTGTTACTTTGTCACTAAGTCATGCCCAACTCTTGGGTGCCGGGAGCCAGTGTGAGGAACTCCGCCCATGGCAAAGGTCATGAGGAAGGAGGCTCGGCAATACACAAAGGTGGGATTGAGCCTCAGGAGACCTCCTGTTCCCGAGCATATACCCCCAAAACCAGAGTCTGCCTACTTTACTGTTTTATGCTCTCACCTATACCTCTGACTTTATGGGGAGCTTTTCCCCCACCATCTCTCTCGGAGAAGGAGTTAACTTGCAGCTCCAGTCAATAAAAAGTCCTGGGCATGACAAGAGTGTTTCAACTTACAAACTCCTCTGAAGGTTCTCTAGCCTCCCTGAGCAGGTTTGTCTGGCCACAGGTGATTGTTCTCCCAACCGTGAGAGGCATGAGATGCTTTAAAACTTTCTAAATACAGACTCTTTTGAGAAGTTAAAAAATTATTAGTATAGTATAGGTTGATTAGAAATTATATTGGTGAAGGGTTTTTCATTTGTTGAGCCAATATTTGCTGCTAAATATCCATNCCGTGAGAGGCATGAGATGCTTTAAAACTTTCTAAATACAGACTCTTTTGAGAAGTTAAAAAATTATTAGTATAGTATAGGTTGATTAGAAATTATATTGGTGAAGGGTTTTTCATTTGTTGAGCCAATATTTGCTGCTAAATATCCATACTCCCTGCCCTTATAATGAATATAACTAGCATATGGGAGAAATAAGTATTAATTTTTGATATTAATCATGTTAAACCTTAGGCTAAGTAAATTCCTTTTCTTGATTATAACCCCCTGCACCTTCACCCTATAGGAATGCAACTTTATTTGGAGGGTGGCGCCTGGTTTAAGAAAAATCACCCCTGGAAAAAATAAGTGTTCTGGTTGGCTGACCATTATTAGAGGGCCTTAAAATGTCAGCAGGCCTCATGGCCATAAGATGATGTAAAACCCCTAAGATCTTTGTATAATTTTATATGAAGCACCTAATTTTGACAAGGGTCAGGTCTGCTGACCCCGCGTGACTCTGTATTCATCTCTGTGTAAACCTCTAAGCAAACCTGAAAATAAAGAAAATGAATCAGTCTGGAAAGACTGATTCCCCCGTGTCATTCCCCCGTGTCAATTCCCATCTGGAGTGTGGGTACTCACCAAGCCTGCTAATTTTGCCTGGGCTTCTAAGATCTGACTGGGCAGACCTCAGTGTTTCTTCTCCTTCGGGAGAACGGAAAGACTCCTGTGGCCTACGTAGGTGGTGCAAATTCCTTGTCTTGAAGTTTTATTGGTATTCCATGTAAACCAAGTTATTCAGCATCTTTTTCTCCACTAATATTTCCTACTACACTATCTTTTTCTAATCTCTGTTTATATCTGTAATTAAATAAGTTCTTTCCCAGGATGCCTACTCTGTCTCCCCTTCGAATTACCCTGGATCCACTGGGGCTGGACCCCGGCACTTGGGACTCCATTGACTGTAGTCCACCAGGCTCTTCTGCCCATGGGGATTTTCCAGGCAAGAATCCTGGAGTGGGTTGCCATTTCCTTCTTCAGATGGTCTTCCTCACCCAGAGATCTTACCTGCACCTCCTGCCTTAGCAGGCAGAATCTTTACCATTGAGCTGGCAGGGAAGTCCCATTGCTATATGGCATTGAGTAATTTATTTATCATCCATTAATCTCAGGGTTTGAAGTTCTAACTACATTTTATAAATTATTGTTCATATAGTTAGTGCTATGATTACATTTTATGATTTATAAATCATACAAGTAACATGAATCAGTAAATTATATGAACAAAACTTATTCTGCAATTAAACTAGTTAATTCTGAGAACCAGTACAAATTGGGGTTATTTGGGAAAAAGCATAGAGGAAGAAAACTTTGATAATAATGATATTTTTCACTTAGAAAAAATTCTGTTTCCCTCCTTTGAGTCTCACAAACACCTTATGAGGTGCAACAGAATACTTGTTATAAAAATTTGATTAAAAGAGTGTTTTTCACATCTAAGAACCAAGATCCTTTAGGGAAATGATCTGAACCTTCATTTGTACTGTTAGAAGGGAGTGCTAGACTAATAAAAATCTTTCCACCAAGTCTTTACCCCTGTGAATGCACATAACACCTCTACTTGAATGGCTTTGCACTATATGGTTCTATTAATGTCATCATCAAATTGTCAATAAGTGAATATAATTTCTTGAAGTCCACAATGTGTATCTATATGGAGAAGGCAATGGCAGCTCACTCCAGGACTCGTGCCTGGAAACTCCCATGGATGGAGGAGCGTGGTAGGCCGCAGTCCAAGGGGTCGCTAAGAGTCAGACGCGACTGAGCGACTTCCCTTTCACTTTTCATTTTCATGCATTGGAGAAGGAAATGGCAACCCACTCCAGTGTTCTTGCCTGAAGAATCCCAGGGATGGTGGAGCCTGGTGTGCTGCCTTCTATGGGGTCACACAGACTTGGACACAAATGAAGCGACTTAGCAGCAGCCCCAGCAGTGTATCTATAAGCATCCTTGTGGAGTTAAACAGGCTGACTAGAATTTTTTTCTAAACTCAAACTTTTAGTTGCAAAGCAAATTTGCTAAATCGCCTCTGCCCTAAGTACTTGAGGAGAAATTTGGAAATTAAAAAACACGAAACCCAACAGTTGACAAAAATTTAATATGAACCCAGCACGCACTGGCATGATTAGCATGAGATATATAGAATGCCTATTGCCAGCCAGGAAAGCAGAATCTCCAGGATCAAGAAGAGAATATGGTATAGAACAGTGCTTCACAATTGTTTCTTAAACACACACACATGCATATATATACCACATTGATATCTATTATGTTTATAAAGGATAACTTTCGATTGCTGTATTTACTAATCATTTAAATGCGTATGTTGATGAGAAGAGTTTATGCTCAATTATTGGATACTTGAAAATAGAGAAATTTTGAAAAAAAAAAAAAATCACCCGCAAATCAGTCAACAGTTTTTTGATGGGTTACTTAGGGGAGTTTTTATATACGATTTTATGTCATTTGCAAATAGTGACAGTTTTACTTCTCCCTTTCCAATTTGAATGCCTTTTATTTCTTTTTCTTTAATAATTGCTCTTGTCAGGACTTATAATACTATGTTGAATAAAAGTGGTGAGGGTGATTATCCTTGTCTTGATCCTGAACTTAGAGGAATAGGTTGCAGCTTTTCACTCTTGAGTACAGTATTAGCTGTGGGCTTGTCATATATGTCCTTAATTATGTTGAGACATGCTCCTTCTATATCTGCTTTTTTGAGATTTTTTTTTAAGTAAATGGATGTTGAATTTTCTCAAATGCTTTTTTTCTGCACCTACTGAGAAGACCATATGATTTTTATCCAACATGTTGTTAGTCTGGTGTATCACACTGACTGATATGTGGATATTTAACCACAATTTATCCTTGGAATAAATTTCACCAGAACATGGCTTATATTTTGTTGAATTTGTTTTGCTAATATTTTGTTGAAACTTTTTGAATCTGTGCTCTTTAGGGATGTAATTTTCTTTTCATGTGGCATATTTGTTTAATGTCAGTACCAAGGTAAAGCTAGCTTTATAAAATTAGTTTGAAAGACTGTTTTAGTCTATCTTTTTAGGTGTTTAAGAAAGACTGGTGCTAAGACTGGAAAAGGTCAGTTTTCATTCCAATCTCAAAGAAAGGCAATGCCAAAGAATGCTAAAACTACTGCACAATTGCACTCATCTCACATACTAGTAAAGCAATGCTCAAAATTCTCCAAGCCAGGCTTCAGCAATATGTGAACCATGAACTTCCTCATGTGCAAGCTGGTTTTAGAAAAGGCAGAGGAACCAGAGATCAAATTGCCAACATCCGCTGGATCATGGAAAAAGCAAGAGAGTTCCAGAAAAACATCTATTTCTGCTCTTTTGACAATGCCAAGCCTTTGACTGTGTGGATCACAATAAAATGTGAAAGATTCTTCAAGAGATGGGAATATCAGGCAACCTGACTTGCCTCTTGAGAAATATGTATGCAGATCAGGAAGCAACAGTTAGAACTGGACATGGAACAACAGACTGGTTCCAAATAGGAAAAGGAGTACGCCAAGGTTGTATATTGTCACCCCGCTTATTTAACTTCTATGCAGAGTACATCATGAGAAATGCTGGACTGGAAGAAA
>SJYV01004999.1:6426-127349 GCA_006410875.1 Neotragus pygmaeus | reverse complement strand
TGAAACTCCAGTACTTTGGCCACTTCGTGCGAAGAGTTGACTCATTGGAAAAGACTCATGCTGGGAGGGATTGGGGGCAGGAGGAGAAGGGGACGACAGACGATGAGATGGTTAGATGGCATCACTAACTCGATGGACGTGAGTTTGAATCAACTCCGGGAGTTGGTGATGGACAGGGAGGCCTGGCGTGCTGCAGTTCGTGGGGTCACAAAGAGTCGGATACGACTGAGCAACTGAACTGAACTGAACTGAAGGTATTACCTTCTGTAGAAGGGAAAAGAAAGGGTCCATGCCATGCTGATCACTAGTGTAATATCTAAAAGTAAGATCCAGGTCACATAACAGCTAATCTAATGGTATTTTTAACTACTCCTCTAAGCTCTGAATTTCTGTAAATGAAACCTTATCTGTTGCATTGTAAATTGCGTTGCATTTCAGATGCATGATCACAGTAAGCCCTCTTTTTCTAAGAAAGCACTTTTTTATTTTTATTGCTTTGTAAGTCAATACTCATTTCATTTGGAAACTGCATCTATTATTTTGGATATCAAGCTTTAATAGTAAACTGAGATATTTTGTATCGTGATATTAATTCACATGCATATCCGAAGCAACCACTGGGGCCTTTGTAAGCATCTGAATATAGATACCACAGATTCCTTCCTTAGCTAGCCATCTTTGGGGTATGTCCTGATGGCAAGTGTTCAGGTACATGTTGGTGAGTGATATTTGGAAATGTCAGAGCAAGCAAAGAAAATGAAATCTTCAATAGAAGCTCACCCAGAGGTTTTAGTGAGGCTCACTCTTGTGAGATCATTAGAGAGGCAGCAGGCGAAGTCACAGTGCTATCTCAGCAGTCGGGGAAACACACACGTTTCCACGTGACAGTGGCCGTCGACAGATGGCTGTAGGAGCCTACAAGGAAACACAGCCTGATTAGTGCTTGACTTGGTGCCCTCCCCTGCTTTGTGCAAAGGCCTGATTTTTGTTTGGTTGCCCAAACAGACATAGTTTCTTAAAAGTAATGAAATATAGCCACGATTTGGGTCTGTTTATTCTATGCTCTCATCAGTTTTTCAAATGTGTAATAGTTCCCAAAGGCTTCACTGGAAGCACTAAGACTCATAAGGGCATAATCAATGCAAAAATACCATGACTAAAGGCTAAATAAACCTTACTGGCATGAAAAAAAAAAGATCCAAAATGTAATGCTGGAACTTTCCTTTTTATTTTCCTAGTTTGCTTTTTTCTGTAATTTTTAAATTGTAAAAAAAAAGAAAAAGTGTTTATTGTTAAGAGTTAAGAGCTTCTCTATCCTCCGGTCATTGTGGCCATCAGGAGGGACAGGGTTACTATGGGGAGAGAACAGGACAAAGGGCACGTAAGCACGGCTTCCAGCCGGAGTGCTGATGCTGCCCAGAACCAGTACCAGAAGCAGTCAGATGCTTTCCACCCCGTGTGTGGGATTGCTCTTCAGTAATATGAGAATTAAATGCTCTCTAGAGATCTAGTCTCTCTCGTGTAATTCAGTGATATTTTTTCTTTAAAATATCATTCCCCTTTTCTGAAGATCACTCAGCACACTCATCATAGTAGCTTCATAGAAGGGAAATCTATAATTCCTAGAATTATTTTTGTACACGTGTGCCTGTCTGTAGAAGTATGTATGTGCTATATGGGTTAGATCTTCAATTGGATTGCTTTTATGTGTTTGAAATATGTGTTATAATTTACACACGCCCTTCAAGCATCAGCTGTCTTACATATTTTCTTCTTTCTTCCTCTCCTTTTGCCTAAGTACGTTCAGTGCAGTGATGCAACAAAGTACCTTTTTAAAAAATTCTTAACATGAACTACACAATTAGGAACAATTTTTTTGAACTTCCACATCTGGATATGATAATTCAAAACATAGCTATGGATTAGCCAATCATTAAACCATTCATCTAGCTATTATAGAATACTAGGTATGGGCTATCCAATCATCAAGCTACGTATTATCATTATCCAGTCAGGGATAATAAATATGTAAATTGTAGCTTTCTGAAGGCATCAGTGCAAAAAGAGCCAGGAATTGAAAAGAAAAGATACTCTGGAGTAGAGAGAGGAAATATGAGGAACCTGATATTCTCCAATGCGTTTCTTCTTAAAGCATAAGAAAGAGCAAGGGATGAGCTAAAAATCTAAGCAAATATTTTGATAGGGTTACATTTCAGGGAGAAAAACAGAGATGTGTATAAGAGACAGTATATATATATATATATGAGAGAATTGTATTTAAGATGGCAATTGAAATGTTAAAGAATTATTTTCCCATGGATGATCTCATCTGTTACAGTTATAGTGCTTCATTCATCTAAGAATACCAGATCAAATTTACACACTTCATAATATATTTAGTACTATTTATCAGTTAAACTTGGTTCCTTACATATCTTTTCACATATATAACAATGAATATATGTATATATTTATTCAGTCACAATATAATACATCACTATCACTTTGGGGGGCTAAGAGTTTTGCCCTTTACCAGGAATAGTAAGCATTCCAGGGAGAGAAAGACGTGTGTCTAATTTTATACATACCAGAATCATTGCCAAGTCTCAATAAATGCTTCTATAGAGTATCGTAAAGCAAAATTTAAAAAAAGTAACAACTGCTTTAATTATAACATAATAATAGCTAATATATACTAAACACTCATGTGCCAAGCACTGTTCTATGTTTCACATATGAAACCCATCTAATCCTCACAATAATACTACCAAGTGTGTGTGCTTGCATGCTGTTGCTTCAGTCATGTCTGACTCTGCAAATATATGGACAGTAGCCCTCCAGTCTCCTCTGTCCATGGGGTTTTCCAGACAAGAATAGCCATGCCCTCCTTTAGAAGATCTTCCCCACCAAGGGATCCAACCCAAGTCTTCTGCATTGCAGATGAATTCTTTACCATGAGCACCACCTGGGAAGCCCCGATTCTAGCAAATACATACTTCAATAAGTATCATTCTCATTTTCCCAGTCATGCATTTAGGTTAAAATAATATACCCAAGGGACTTCCTTGGTGGCTCATTGGTAAAGAATCTGCCTGGCAGTGTAGAAGATGTGGGTTCGATCCCCGTGTTGGGCATATCCCCTGGAGATGGAAATAACAAGCCACTCTGGTATTTTGTCTGGAAATCCCAAGGACAGGGGGGCCTTGTGGGCTGTAGTGCATGGGGTCACAAAGAGTCTGACAGGACTTAATGGCTAAACAACATCAGCAAGATGGCAAAGATTACACAGGTAGTAGGAAGGAAAACTAGAGTTTAAAATAAGATCCCATTCTCCTCAGTTTTGCTCCTAAGATGTGAGGCCCACTTATTACCTGCACAAAGGTCCATCTAGTCAAGGCTATGGTTTTTCCAGTAGTCATGTATGGATGTGAGAGTTGGACTGTGAAGAAAGCTGAGTGCCGAAGAATTGATGCTTTTGAACTGTGGTGTTGGAGAAGACTCTTGAGAGTCCTTTGGACTGCAAGGAGATCCAACTAGTCCATTCTGAGGGAGATCAGTCCTGGGTGTTCATTGGAAGGACTAATGCTAAAGTTGAAACTCCAGTACTTTGGCCACTTCGTGCGAAGAGTTGACTCATTGGAAAAGACTCATGCTGGGAGGGATTGGGGGCAGGAGGAGAAGGGGACGACAGANTGTTCATTGGAAGGACTAATGCTAAAGCTGAAACTCCAGTACTTTGGCCACTTCGTGCGAAGAGTTGACTCATTGGAAAAGACTCATGCTGGGAGGGATTGGGGGCAGGAGGAGAAGGGGACGACAGACGATGAGATGGTTAGATGGCATCACTAACTCGATGGACGTGAGTTTGAATCAACTCCGGGAGTTGGTGATGGACAGGGAGGCCTGGCGTGCTGCAGTTCGTGGGGTCACAAAGAGTCGGATACGACTGAGCAACTGAACTGAACTGAACTGAAGGTATTACCTTCTGTAGAAGGGAAAAGAAAGGGTCCATGCCATGCTGATCACTAGTGTAATATCTAAAAGTAAGATCCAGGTCACATAACAGCTAATCTAATGGTATTTTTAACTACTCCTCTAAGCTCTGAATTTCTGTAAATGAAACCTTATCTGTTGCATTGTAAATTGCGTTGCATTTCAGATGCATGATCACAGTAAGCCCTCTTTTTCTAAGAAAGCACTTTTTTATTTTTATTGCTTTGTAAGTCAATACTCATTTCATTTGGAAACTGCATCTATTATTTTGGATATCAAGCTTTAATAGTAAACTGAGATATTTTGTATCGTGATATTAATTCACATGCATATCCGAAGCAACCACTGGGGCCTTTGTAAGCATCTGAATATAGATACCACAGATTCCTTCCTTAGCTAGCCATCTTTGGGGTATGTCCTGATGGCAAGTGTTCAGGTACATGTTGGTGAGTGATATTTGGAAATGTCAGAGCAAGCAAAGAAAATGAAATCTTCAATAGAAGCTCACCCAGAGGTTTTAGTGAGGCTCACTCTTGTGAGATCATTAGAGAGGCAGCAGGCGAAGTCACAGTGCTATCTCAGCAGTCGGGGAAACACACACGTTTCCACGTGACAGTGGCCGTCGACAGATGGCTGTAGGAGCCTACAAGGAAACACAGCCTGATTAGTGCTTGACTTGGTGCCCTCCCCTGCTTTGTGCAAAGGCCTGATTTTTGTTTGGTTGCCCAAACAGACATAGTTTCTTAAAAGTAATGAAATATAGCCACGATTTGGGTCTGTTTATTCTATGCTCTCATCAGTTTTTCAAATGTGTAATAGTTCCCAAAGGCTTCACTGGAAGCACTAAGACTCATAAGGGCATAATCAATGCAAAAATACCATGACTAAAGGCTAAATAAACCTTACTGGCATGAAAAAAAAAAGATCCAAAATGTAATGCTGGAACTTTCCTTTTTATTTTCCTAGTTTGCTTTTTTCTGTAATTTTTAAATTGTAAAAAAAAAGAAAAAGTGTTTATTGTTAAGAGTTAAGAGCTTCTCTATCCTCCGGTCATTGTGGCCATCAGGAGGGACAGGGTTACTATGGGGAGAGAACAGGACAAAGGGCACGTAAGCACGGCTTCCAGCCGGAGTGCTGATGCTGCCCAGAACCAGTACCAGAAGCAGTCAGATGCTTTCCACCCCGTGTGTGGGATTGCTCTTCAGTAATATGAGAATTAAATGCTCTCTAGAGATCTAGTCTCTCTCGTGTAATTCAGTGATATTTTTTCTTTAAAATATCATTCCCCTTTTCTGAAGATCACTCAGCACACTCATCATAGTAGCTTCATAGAAGGGAAATCTATAATTCCTAGAATTATTTTTGTACACGTGTGCCTGTCTGTAGAAGTATGTATGTGCTATATGGGTTAGATCTTCAATTGGATTGCTTTTATGTGTTTGAAATATGTGTTATAATTTACACACGCCCTTCAAGCATCAGCTGTCTTACATATTTTCTTCTTTCTTCCTCTCCTTTTGCCTAAGTACGTTCAGTGCAGTGATGCAACAAAGTACCTTTTTAAAAAATTCTTAACATGAACTACACAATTAGGAACAATTTTTTTGAACTTCCACATCTGGATATGATAATTCAAAACATAGCTATGGATTAGCCAATCATTAAACCATTCATCTAGCTATTATAGAATACTAGGTATGGGCTATCCAATCATCAAGCTACGTATTATCATTATCCAGTCAGGGATAATAAATATGTAAATTGTAGCTTTCTGAAGGCATCAGTGGAAAAAGAGCCAGGAATTGAAAAGAAAAGATACTCTGGAGTAGAGAGAGGAAATATGAGGAACCTGATATTCTCCAATGCGTTTCTTCTTAAAGCATAAGAAAGAGCAAGGGATGAGCTAAAAATCTAAGCAAATATTTTGATAGGGTTACATTTCAGGGAGAAAAACAGAAATATAGTGCCCCTTGATTAAAAGTAATGCTAAAAAACATATTTGCATTTCAGGTCAGATTCCTAAGAAAGCTTTTCCTAAAGCAAAAGCTCCATAAGTGGACCAGGTCTCATTCAGATTAAAGTCATAATACTAGNCACACATGACTACTGGAAAAAGTATAGCTTTGACTAGACAGACCTATGTCAGCAAAGTAATGTTTGTTTTTTACTATGCTGTCTAGATTGGTCACAGCTTTTCTTCCAAGGAGCAAGAGTCTTTTAATTTCATGGCTGCAATCACCATCTGCAGTGATTTTGGAGCCCACAAAAATAAAAGTCTCTCACTGTTTCCATTGTTTCCCCTTATATTTCCCATGAAGTGATGGGACTAGATGCCATGATCTTAGTTTTCTGACTGTTGAGTTTTAAGGCAACATTTTCACTCTTCTCTTTCACATTTTTCAAGAGGCTCTTTAGTTCTTCTTCACTTTCTGCCATAAGGGTGGTGTCATCTGCGTATCTGAGGTTATTGATATTTCTCATGGCAATCTTGATTCCAGCATGTATGCACTTCATCCAGCCCGGAGTTTCTTATGATGTACTCTGCATATAAGTTAAAAAAACAGTGTGACAATATACAGGGTGGCAATATATGACCCACCTAGAGAGCATATTACAAAGCTGATACATTACTTTGCCGACAAAGGTCTTTCTTGTCAAAGCTATGGTTTTTCCAGTAGTCATGTGTGGATGTGCATGTTGGATTAAAAAGAAAGCTGAGCGCTAAAGAACTGATGCTTTGTGTTTTTTTTTTAATATAAATTTATGTATTTTAATTGGAGGTTAATTAGTTTACAATATAGCATTGGTTTTACTATACATCAACATGAATCCACCACAGGTATACACATGTTACCCATCCAGAATCCCCCTCCCTCCTCCCTCCCCTTACCATCCCTCTGGGTCATCCCAGTACACCAGCGCCAAGCATCCAGTATCATACATCAAACCTGGACTGGCAATTCATTTCACATATGATGTTATACATGTTTCAATGCCATTCTCCCAAATCATCCCACCCTCTCCTTCTCCCACAGAGTTGAACTATCATGTTGGAGAAGACTCTTGAGAGTCCCTTGGACTTCAAGGAGATCCAACCAATCCATCCTAAAGGGGATCAGTCCTGATTGTTCATTGGAAGCACTGATGTTGAAGCTGAAACTCCAATACTTTGGCCACCTCATGAGAAGAACTTACTCAATGGAAAAGACCCTGATGCTGGGAAAGGTTGAAGGCAGGAGGGGAAGGGAATGACAGAGGGTGAGATGATTGGATGGTGTCACCTACTCGATGGACATGAGTATGAGGAAGCTGCAGGAGGTGGTGATGGATAGGGAAGTCTGGCATGCTGCCGTCCATGGGGTCACATAGAGTCGGATGTGACTGACCAACTGAACTGAACTGAACTGAACTGATACAACACGGTACTAGAGATCCTGGCTATTGCAGTAATGAGAGATATAACCAGTGGAGAAGTACTAAATTTCTCATTAGTTATATATTTATTTTTCTAAATATATATGGTGTTTATGTAGAAAAATTACTAAGATTATGAAAAAGATCCTTGGAAATAATTTTTGGATTGAGCAAAATTGTTGAATACAAGGTCATGGCAAAAAATAAGTTATAGTTCTATAAATTAGTAAAGAAATATGTGAACATATAATTGAAAAACTATGTCATTAATAATAAAAGCAAACAAAATGTTCAAAAATAAATCTACTGAAAGTTGTGTGAATTCAGTATATAGAGATGTACAAACCATTCTTGAGATTAATTTAAAAGATCTAAATAAAATGACAAGATTTATAAACCTGGATGGGGAAATTCAGCTTTACAAAATGTCAATTCTAAAATAATATATGGAATTGCAATCAATAATTTCCCCTCAAAAGCAGATTCCAATGATTATACAGAAATTTAAAGAACCACTCTAGGAAAGAAATATTGAAGAGTTTACAATATGAGTTATGAAGACATAAAATTATAATAAATGAAAATGATATTTTAAGGCAGAAGGATCCAACAAAACCAATGAATCAGAATATAGAGTTTAAGAAAAAGCACATACATAAAGTAACTTGATTTGTGACAGAAGTATCATTTCATTTGATGAGTTTAATATTAATAAATGTTGCTGGGACATCAGATATTTCATAATAATGAAAAAAAAAACACTTGATTAAACTATTCACAGAAGTCAATTGCAGATAGCTCTTTAACTTAAATGTGAAGTCTTAAGATGCTTTTGAACTGTGGTGTTGGAGAAGACTCTTGAGAGTCCCTTGGACTGCAAGGAGATCCAACCAGTCCATTCTGAAGGAGATCAGCCCTGGAATTTCTTTGGAAGGAATGATGCTAAAGCTGAAACTCACGTACTTTGGCCACCTCATGCGAAGAGTTGACTCTTATTGGAAAACACTCTGATGCTGGGAGGGATTGGGAGCAGGAGGAGAAGGGGACAACAGAGGATGAGATGGCTGGATGGCATCACTGACTCAATGGATGTGAGTTTGAGTGAACTGTGAGAGTTGGTGATGGACAGGGAGGCCTGGTGTGCTGCGATTCATGGGGTCGCAAAGAGTTGGACACGACTGAGTGACTGAACTGAACTGAACTGAAGATAATAATAGTGGAAAACAAAATAGAAAAATGATTTCAACTTCTGGAGTATAACTTAAGAAAATTCATTCATGACTTTCAATAGATGAGTATTTCTTAAACTGGACATGGAAAGAATTAACTGTAAACAATAAAAATGGAAAATACAAACATACTAAAGTTAAGAACTTCTGTTTATCAAAGGACAACATTAACAAGATCAGAAGGCAAGTGACAGAGTGGGAGAAGATATTTGTAATATATGAATGCATCAAAGAATGTGTACTTATAAAAACCTCATTAAATTCATTAAAAAAAAAAACACTAAAAAATATCTGAATAATAGACTAAAGTTGCCTAACAAACAAATATATCCAAATAGCCAATAAATAGTTGAATGTGATCAACCCAGTTTGTTATTTGGGAAATGCAAATAAAAAGCAAAATGAAATGTTATCACATATACTCGCTTATATAACAAAATAGAAAAAATAACAAAGTAAAATAAAATACTTAAAAGGATCATGTATTGAGGAGGATGCGTTGGGGGTGGAATGCTCATAAAATGTTAGTGGGCATTTCCATTCTTACAAAAATCCTGATAAAATTTTTTGTATCATTTTCTAAATTTCAATATATGCAGGTCAAGTTCACACTATGTATAAGTTCAATATAGGTACATAGATATACAGGATAGGTATGTACAGAGCATCATCCTTATTATAGCCCAAAGGAGAAGTAACACAAATGCCATCAAGAGTAGAGTGGAAGATGTAATTTGTAAATAGTCATTATACATACAAATATTATTATCAAATTAAATTAAATGCATGAAATTATATGCAGGACTCTTACAGACAAAAAAATTTGAGTGGAAAAAAATAGGTATGAGGGAGTACATATTTGCTGATTTCTGTCATGTAAAAATGAAAATGGTAAAAAATTAGTTGATGGTTATAGAAGTCAGAATAATGTTTATCTTTCAGAAGAGTAACACCTGGGAAGGCCCTGAGGCAGTTTTCTAGAAAGCTGGTAATGTTCTATTTCTCAATTGGGTTGTAGTTACACACATGTGTTTACTTTTCAATAATTATCAAGCTGTAATGTTATAACTCAGGTACCCTTTTTCTCTTTAAACATTATTTCAAAAAATAAAATAAGATGATAAATATATTTTTCCTGGAGCAAAAAGAGCATGCTGTGAAGACGCTTCACAGTTGTTCTCTTTAAGCTTGAAGAGCAGTGCGATCAGGTACTGTTAATCCCAGGTGACCAATTAGAAGATGAAAAATTATCTAGTTGAGTTTCTTATCGAATATTTGGTTAACTAGAGAATTGGAATTGAGCCAGTGTTCTGAAATATTACAATAGTTTGGCTAAACAGATTCAGGCTTAGGAGATTTTTCCCTAAGGTTAAATGGCTTAGCCAAAATTTTAAGTAAGATATTCAGCCATTTTAGGACTGATGGAAAAAAGGTGAAAGCAAACAGTAGGTAAAGGGGATCATATTGCTAGTAAGATAATGCTCTGTGATCAGACTGGAGCGTCAATGCTTCTGCCTCCCAGTGTGAGGATAGAATAAGGGGTAGTAACTCCAAACTGTATCTTGAAACCAAAATCTCTGCCTCATAGCTGTTGGCTCTGCCTTTATTTGAACATAAACCTACTCAGAGAAACAGGAAACATAGCCTCACTCTTACATGAGCATTTTCAGTTCATGTTGTATAACAGTCATATTTTACTTATCCTTTCATCAGTTTTATGACATATTCACATACTTAAATGCAGGTGAGAACTGGAAAGTGATTAACAAAAGATATCAATTAAGCAAAAGACTTGTCAACAACAGTGCGTTTACTTGCTCATGGTAAAGTGCCTCTGACTCTACTTCATTGTCCTTGGATTCCAACTATTAATACTTTCAATAATCTGCTTTCCATAACATGTCAGCACCAGGATTGAAAATTCTTCTAAACAGAATGCCAGTTTATTTTGTTTATACGATAATACCTCACATGATAATTAATGGCCTCACTCATTCTGTTTGATTTGAGAAAGCATGCTCCTTCTGTACTTCTTCCCTATCCCCAAGAATGTCACCCTTCTTATACTATTGCTTAGCTCCAAAAATAAAGTCCTCCCATATTTCTATCTTGTTTTTCTCTGTGGCAAAGAAAAAGGTTAGCTTTGTGGGAGAACCCTCTGAGGCAGATGGATCTTTCCATAGAAAAAGGATGCATTTAGGGACCTCTCTTCTAACTTGCTGGGAAGGGAAATTAAAAGTGCCAGACAGAGGAACTTCCCAGAGTGGTGGTTCTGAATGAACGAACCTGGAAAGGACAACCGTAGGGGGGCCTTTGGATGAAGAGCCTTGAAGCATTCAGTGTTGAGAGCAAAGCTAGTAGAAGTGGCAGAATAGAAACAGAACAAAGTAGGAAAGCCAGGGCAAGCTAAAACTTTCTATTGAAATGATTATGCTGATTTAACATTTACAAAGAATAAATTTGTGTTTTTATTGCAGTTTTTAAATATGGATGCACTTATATTAAAAATATATTTATTTTGTCTCATTCCGTTTTTTATGAATAATTTGTTTTCTGAATTAAAAATATAAACCATTGTACATTTTATTTTATAAATATAGGAATATAAAGGTATAAGGACTTCCCTCATAGCTCAGTTGGTAAAGTATTTGGCTGCAGTGCAGGAGACCCTGGTTCGATTCCTGGGTCAGGAAGATCCCCTGGAGAAAGGATAGGCTACCGACTCCAGTTTTCTTGGACTTCTCTTGTGGCTCAGTTGGTAAAGAATCTGTCTGCAAAGTGGGAGACCTGTGTTAGACCCCTGGGTTGGGAAGATCCCCTGGAGAAGGGAAAGGCTACCCATTCTACCCACTCCAGTTGGGGTTGCAAAGAGTTGGACACAACTGAGTTGGACACGTCTGAGCGACCTTTACTTTTCATAAAAGTATAAAAAACTGCTTGAAAAAAATGAAAAGTGTTAGTTGCTCATTCAGGTCAGACTCTTGAGACCCCATGGACTGTAGCCTGTCAGGCTCCTTCCTCTGTCCATGGAGTTCTCCAGGCAAGAATACTAGAGTGGGTAGCCATTCACCTCTCCAGGTGATCTTCCTGACCCAGGAATCAAACTTGGGTCTCTGCATTGTAATAAGATTCATCTGAGCCACCAAGAAAGCCCTAAAAAAACAAACAATACCTTAAGTAAATATAAAAATAAGATATCAGGATTTGATGTTTTCAAATTAGATATTAGTATGTATATGCATGTGTATACATGTGTTTCGGAGAAGGCAATGGCACCCCACTCCAGTACTCTTGCCTGGAAAATCCCATGGACAGAGGAGCCTGGTGGGCTGCAATTCATGGGGTCGTGAAGAGTCGGACATGACTGAGCGACTTCACTTTCACTTTTCACTTTCCTGCATTGGAGAAGGCAATGGCAACCCACTCCAGTGTTCTTGCCTGGAGAATCCCAGGGATGGGGGAGTCTGGTGGGCCGCCATCTAGGGGGCTGCACAGAGTCGGACACGACTGAAGCGACTTAGCAGCAGCAGTATATATGTGTTTATATTTGTATATATCATTGATAGATTAGGTAGGTGAATAGATGAATACAGATCACTTGAAGAATAGCATGTTTGAAGCAAAACATTGGAAATATAAGGCAGGTAGAACCAGGTTCACCAGAGGCAGTGGAAAGTAACAGGGAATCTGACAGTGATAGAAGAGAGAATATTATATCAAAAGGAAATATAAGAAATAAAATGGAGCCTTCCAGTTAACGGCAAACATGATCTCTGAAAGACATCTCCACCATAGCTTGTAAAATTTTTGGCATTTATAATGGTTATCCTGAAGAATATATTAAAAAATATATATTTATTGCATTTTTTGAAAGTAGGCATCAAATACTATAGTTCTGGGTTTACAAAAGTAGCTGGGTTTCAGTCCTACCTAGGAAACTTGCAACATTAAAAAAATAATTGTTAAAACAATTTTCTGAATATTCTTTAAAAATGCACTAATCTATGCCTTTCTTTTAAAACTATCACATGTCAGAAGTTCATTGAATTTTTCTATCTGAATAGAAAAGGCTTCCTTTTGTTAATACACTTTTGTTAATTGCATCCTTAATGAATCTCCACAGGAAGTCCACAGGGAAAGATACAGGATTGTATTCCTCAAGGAAATGTTTCTCAAGCTTCTCCTGACTTGTGTCCCTAAAAGAACCTTTCTGTTTCTACCAAGGCTCTAATAGTGTGGAAACTTGGAGAAATTTAACAGGGGTTTGTACCTCTCTTGGTGTAGAGATATTAAAATAGTAGAGACATTGGAAGTTGTTGATTTTGTATTGAGTATCAATTATGGGAGATTTTATAGTGTATAAAAGTATCACTGGTTTTATGTCTTAATTTAAAATACTATGACTAGTTTTATATTATTTGCTATTATATTTTTTAAAGGATGGCACCATGAAGATTTTTATTATAAGCTAGAGATGTCAGAAAAGGAGATTGATTCATGGGACAGTTAGGCGTCATACCCCTCAATTAAATAAGACTACAACTAAGAAAGTTTTCAATAATACCTGAAAAGATGAGTGGAAACTGATGAGCACATTTTTAGCATAGTTATTTCAGAGCTGCAACACTCTTGCTAAAGACTTAAGTAGTAATGTTTAATAGATTTTAATGAACTGGGGGCCAATTCACATTGGTGACATACATGCATTTTGTAATGTATATGTTAAAAGCTTTATTATTGCATTATAGCATGATCAATAACTCAAAACTAGCATTATAAAGCAAATATTTTAGAGAGTTACTTTAATAAAAATGAGTAATATAATAATCACATCTTCAATTATGACTTACTGTGCTTAACACTGACCTTTTTTCTTAAGCATATTGAACATATCAACTGAAAATGTCCTTAAACTACTAATTTTGTTGCTAATATTTTTCTCATATAAAAAGAAAACTAATAAATTCTAGGAAGGCCAGTGTTCACAGGTATTATATTTCATAAAGGATCCCTGAGATGTGCATTTTCCCTCATGAAAAAAATACTTAAAGACAGAAAAAAACACAACTTTACCAATATCAAAACTGATCCAACAATTTCATAGAGCAGTGATGATTGGGGAGTGAATTCATGCTATTAACACATTTTGTCAACCTTTGAGATAGTACTTGCAGTAGAATTTCTGGAAAAACACCTCTCAAAATGTCAGTAAAGGGATGACTGGATGCATTCCTATAGGAACCATCTGGTTTTAAGGCTTTATAATTACTGTTTACTATGTGCTCACCAATTCCCAACTTGTCGGATAGGTGCAAATGCTAAAACGAAACAAAAAAGAGGAGAGACAGATTTTATCTATTTATAGAGAGCTTCAGGCTGGTTCACTCTCTAGGTATAATATTAGGCAGCTCTGCTAAGTGAGAGTCCTGTGCGTGAACTTGGCAGATAGAATGAGTTGAGATGCAGAGGATATGCAGTATGTGCATGCTGCCAGTAGTTCCTATTAAAATTTAAAGAGATCCGGGCATACTGATCCTCATAATCTCACAGCCCTCATGGTCCCATATATCTTGACAGTTTTGTGATAACATAAATTATGCTATCACTACTTTATTAGAGTACTGCTATGGGGCCCCCCATATTGACAAGAAATTTTATTATTCAAAGTTTATTGCTACCACTAGTTAAGCACTTCCAAACCAGAAATTTGTGATCCCCATTTTTCTCATTGGGGTCATCTAATTTTATTTTTATTTATAACATCTACTTAACTCAGAGCTTCAGAGAAACTATTAAGACTTTGCTAGTAATAGGGACCTCAGGACTTTTATTTACATATATTTCAAAATCTAAAATATACATATTCAGAACACAAATACATATGAAAGTGAAAATGTTAGTTGCTTAGTTGTGTCCAACTCTTTGTGATCCCATGGGCTGTAGTCTGCCATGTTCCTCTGTCCATGGAATTCTGCAGGCAAGAATACTGGAATGGGTTGCCATTCCTTCTCCAGTGGATTTTTCCAAATTAGAGATTGAATCTAATCTCCTGCATTGCAGACAGATTCCTTATGGTCGAAATAAATCAAATGTATGCAAGCTTACTTTATATCTAGTCCAGGCAAAAGGTTGAAAATTATTCTTTTTTTCTTTTTAAAATTATCTTATATTGGAGCATAGTTGATTTACAGCCTTCTGCTAGTTTCAGGTATACAGCAAAGTAGCAAAGTAATTCAGTTTTTACACACACACACACCCATATATGCACACACACTCTTTTCAGACACTTTTCCTTTCCCTTATGGGTTATTATAGAGTATTGCTATGCAGTAAGTCCTTGGTGATTATCTAGTCTATATATAGTAGTGTGTATATGTCAATCCCAACTTCCTAATTCATTCTTCTCCCCATCTTTCCCATTTTGGTAACCATGAGTTTGTTTCTTGAGTTTTTGAGTCTATTTAGTTTCATAGATTGCACATATAAGTGAATTAAAAAAACCCTTTTTATATCATATTTGTCTTTTTCTATCTGACTTATTTAACTTAATATAAAATAATCTACATCTAGCCATGTTGCTGAATCAAACCCCCACGGTTATATAGTAGAAGTGACAAATAGCTTCAAGGGATTAGAACTGATTGACAGAGTGCCTGAATAAGCATGTACAGAAGTTCGTGACATTGTACATGAGACAGGGATCAAGACCTTCCCCAAGAAAAAGAAATGCAAAAAAGCCTCACAAACAGCTGGGAAAAGAAGAGAAGCTAAAGGCAAAGTAGAGAAAGAAAGTTATACCCATCTGAATGCAGAGTTCCAAAGAATAACAAGGAGAGATAAGAAAATCTTCCTCAGTGATCAATACAAAGAAATAGAGGAAAACAATAGAATGGGGAAGACTAGAGATTTCTTCAAGAAAATTAGAGATACCAAGGGAATATTTCATGGAAAGATGGACACAATAAAGGACAGAAAACATATGAATCTAAAAGAAGCAGAAGATATTAAGAAGAGCTGGCAAGAATACACAGAAGAACTGTACAAAAATATCTTCAAGACCCAGATAACCATGATGGTGTGGTCATTCACCTAGAGCCAGACCTCCTGGAATGCGAAGTCAAGTGGCCCTTAAGAATTATCACTACAAACAAAGCTAGTGGAGGTGATGGAATTTCAGTTGAGCCATTCCAGATCCTAAAAGATGGTGCTGTGAAAGTGCTGCACTTAATATGCCAGCAAATTTGGAAAACTCAGCAGTGGTTGAAGGACTGGACAAAGTCAGTTTTCATTCCAAACCCAAAGAAAGGCAAGGCCCAAACTGTTTAAACTACTGCATAATTATACTCATCTCACACACTAGCAAAGTACTGCTCAAAATTCTCCAAGCCAGGCTTCAACAGTACGTGAACTGTGAACTTCCAGTTGTTCAAGCTGGATTTTAAAAGGCAGAAGAACCAGAGATCAAATTGCCAACATCTATTAGATCATAGAAAAAGCAAGAAAGTTTCAGAAAAACATCTACTCATGCTTTATTGACCATGCCAAATCCTTTGAATGTGAAGGATCACAACCAATTGGGGAGGATTCTTAAAGAGATGGAATACCAGATCACCTTTCTTGCCTTCTGAGAAATCTGTATGCAGGTCAAGAAACAACAGTTAGAACTGGGCATGGAACAACAGACTGGTTCCAAATTGGGAAAGGAGTACTTCAAGACTGTGTGTTGTCACCCTGCTTTTTTAACTTATATACAGAGTGCATCATGTGAAATCCTGGGCTGAATGAAGCACATGCTGGAATCAAGATCACCAGGAGAAATATCAATAACCTCAGATATACAAATGATAACCACCCTTGTGGCAGAAAGTGAAGAACTAAAGAGCCTCTTGATAAAAGTGAAATAGGAGAATGAAAATTTTGCTTAAATATCAACATTCAAAAAAATGAAGATCATGGCATCTTGTCCCATTGCTTCACGGTAAATAGATGGGGAAAAAGTGTAAACAGTGAGAGACTTTATTTATTTGGGATCAAAATCACTGCAGATGGTGACTACAGCCATGAAATTAAAAGACACTTCCTCCTTGAAAGAAAAGTTATGACTAACCTAGACAGTGTATTAAAAAGCAGAGATATTATTTTGCCAACAAAGTTTCTTCTAGTCACACCTGTGGTTTTTTATAGTAGTCATGTATGGATGAGACAGTCAGACTATAAGTTTGAGCACTAAAGTATTGATGCTTTTGAACTGCAGAGTTGGAGAAGACTCTTGAGAGTTCCTTAGACTGCAGGAAGATCAAACAAGTCAATCTAAAGGAAATCAGTCCTGAATATTCATTGGAAGGACTGATGCTGAGGCTAAAGTTCCAATACTTTGGCCACCTGATGTGAAGAACTGACTCCTTGGAAAAAACCCTGATGTTGGGAAAGATTAAAGGCAAGAGGAGAAGGGAACAATGGAGGATGAGATGTTTGGATGGCATCACAGACTTAATGGACATGAATTTGAGCAAGCCCTGGGAGTTGGTGACAGACAGGGAAGCCTGGTTTGCTGCAGTCCATGGGGTCACAAAGAGCCAGACATGACTGTGCGACTGAACTGAACTGAACTGAACTGAACATCCATCCATGTTGCTGCAAATTAAATTTACTCCTTTCTACGAGTGAGTAGTATTCCACTGCATATATGTACTACATCTTTATGTGTTCATCTGTCAAAGGACATTTGCATTGATTTCATGTTTTAGTTATTGAAAATATTTCTTCCATTAACATTGTTAATGTGTATATCTTTTTGAATTATGGTTTTATCTGGATATATACCCAGGAGTGGGATGGATGAATTACATGGTACCTCTATTTTTATTTTTTTAGGGAACTGACATACTATTCTCACATTGCTGTGAATGTGTTTGCCACTATCAGTAATTTGCCTTTTCATTTATTATCTTGTTCCTCAAGTGAAATGTAAATATTCTAGGGAAACTCTTAGACTGTGCTGTGCTTCTTAGAAAGATTTTGAGGTGAAGGGTGACTTATGGGTTTATTTGGCAGGAATTTTGAGAGATTTACCACTCAAAAATTTATGAAGACAAGCCTGAACATAGGAAAAGATGGATAGGAAAGTAGTTGCAACTGAGATTGAGTTAGTCTTGTAAGAAGCTCTAGACCTGATGTGACTTATCAGAGTGGTTGCTCCTAGTGAATGGACTGGGGTAATGAGAAGTAATAGTAACCTTGGGTTAAGATGCTCTGGCCAAGTTCTCAAAAATGGATACAGCTGTGAGTCAATAGCATCTGATGTTCCCCAAAACTGAAGTACAACTTCAGATCATAGCTGACATGGCACTAGCTTTCATTAAAGATAGTTCTGATTTTACTTGTATTCTTTCTTCCTATGTCCCCAAACTTAGAACAGTGCTCAGAAGACAGCATGTGCTCAGTGAATAACTGCTTGAATCAAATAAATCATTTATCAAAATCTTGTACTTAGGGGATATCCTTGGCTGTGCAGTGGTTAAGACTTCACCCTTCTACTGTAGGGGGTGTGAGTTCAATCCCTGGTCCAGGAACTAAGGTCTTACATGCCATGTGATGTGGCCAAGAAAATAAAAATCTTATAACTTAAGATTATTAGATCTAAAAAATTCTACAAAATAATTCTATGAGTTATATTACAGACAGAGAAGGAAGAAAAGCTGTCTTAGTGTTCTATTAAAATAAAACACATCCAATATTATGTTTAATACAGAATAGAATAATTGTCAGAAATGGATCAGTGATGATTGTCCTAACTTTCAGTAGATGATGTAAAATACTTTGGAAACTACTAATACTGTATCCAAAGCGTTCTTATTATTAATTGGGGAAAAAAGACAGAATAGTTGAGACCATTTGGAAATTTGTAACTCTCTCAATAAACATCTCTGAATCTGTTAACTTTGGAAATAAATGTACTAGTTTATATTAGCCAACTTTAAATACAAGTATTTTGAGGCTTTAATTTACATACTAATCAGATAGTCAATTTTAAACAAGCATCACAATTCATCGTTTAGGAAATTGTAGTGTTTTTTGTTTGAAAAATCTTATTTCATGTAACTGAATTTAAATCATCAAAACATGTATAATGAAGCTCAACCAGTTTCACTATTCTAACCCTCAAAGACAGGATGCTTATTTCTGTTGACACATCATAAAATTAGACTGATACAGAAAATTATGTCATGACTCCAGGGCAAGCCCAGAATGCAAATGTGTGAAATGCTATATGCATATCATTTATAAAGGAACAAAAATATTAGGCTGATCAAATTTTTCCTGGAAACGTTTAATGTCATAAGAGAATGGAGCAACAGCAATATGGTATTCAGGGGGAAATTCTGAGTTGCATATTGACTCAAGCTTTCTTACAAGTATCAAGCCTACGGAGAGTTCTAGACCTGTTAGAAATCAATAGTATCTCTTCACAATCTCTTCTTGAGGACACTAGAAGTTAAATTACAGTCAATCAAGGAATGTCTGGGGAAACTATATACAAGACTGGTATTCAAAGATAAAAAAAAAAAAGACCATGAAACTAAAACAAATGTAAGATTGGTTGCAAAACAGAATGTAAATGTAAATGCCAGGAACACGTGTATACCTGTGGCAGATTCATGTTGATGTATGGAAAAACCAATACAATACTGTAAAGTATTTAACCTCCAATTAAAATAAATAAATCTATATTTTAAAAAATAAAGCCTCTGAAGCAAAAATAAGAAGGCAACAAAACCTATGTGGAAAAGGGGTAGAGAAGTGAAACACTAGAGTAAGTTCAATGTTGGCCACTTCTCTAATACCTAACAAGTCAAATGATCGACTCATAACATTTAAAGTACTTAGAAAAGCTGGCTTAAAACTCAACATTCAGAAAATTAAGATCATGGCATCCACTCCCATCACTTAATGGCAAACAGATGGGGAAACAATGGAAACACTGACAGACTTTATTTTGGGGGGCTCCAAAATCAATTCAGATGGTGACTGCAGCCGTGAAATTAAAAGATGCTTGCTTCTTGGAAGAAAAGCTATGACCAAACTAAACAGCTTATGGCAGAAAGTGAAGAGGAAATAAAAAGCCTCTTGATGAAAGTGAAAGAGGAGAGTGAAAAAGTTGGCTTAAAGCTCAACATTCAGAAAAAGAAGATCATGGCATCTGGTCCCATCACTTCATGGCAAATAGATGGCAAAACAGTGGAAACAGTGTTAGACTTTATTTTTTTAGGCTCCCAAATCACTGCAGATGGTGATTGCAGCCATGAAACTAAAAGACACTTACTCCTTGGAAAGAAAGTTATAACCAACCTAGATAGCATATTGAAAAGCAGAGATATTACTTTGCCAACAAAGGTCCGAGGCTATGGTTTGCCAACAAACCATGAGGCTGTGGTTTTTCCAGTGGTCATGAATGGATGTGAGAGTTAGACTGTGAAGAAAGCTGAGCACCAAAGAATTGATGCTTTTGAACTGTGGTGTTGGAGAAGACTCTTGAGAGACCCTTGGGCTGCAAGGAGATCCAACCAGTCCATTCTGAAGGAGATCAGTCCTGGGTGTTCATTGGAAGGACTGATGCTAAAGCTGAAACTCCAATATTTTGGCCACCTCATGTGAAGAGCTGACTCATTGGAAAAGACCCTGATGCTGGGAAAGACTGAAGGTGGGAGGAGAAAGGGATGGCAGAGGATGAGATGGTTGGATGGCATCACTTGATGGGCGTGAGTTTAAGCAAGCTGCAGGAGTTGGTGATGGACAGAGAAGTTGCATGTGCTACAGTCCACGGGGTCACAGAGTTAGACACGACTGAGCAGCTGAACTGAAAGTACCTAGAAAAATGTATATTGTGGAAATATACATTAGCATAGATTAGGAGGGAACTGAGTGAGAAAATAATTTATCAATGATTGTATTAGGCAAGTAATACAGTTAAAGAAATAGATAGTTAAGTTTATATAAAATATTATATAAGATGTAACTTTTAAAATATAGAAGAAATACAGACATGCTTATTTATTAAGGGGCCTACATACACACACAGATACTAACACAGTAATGAAAACCACATAGTGAGATTTGTATGTTAAAGCTATAAAAACAGAAATTATAACCTAAAATTGTCCAACAGAACTAATATGAAACATTTCTTCCATGAGATAAATATAAGCTGAGCAATGATACACATTAAAAGAAAAGATTTATAAAATGTGACACAAAGTTGACTCTAAATCTAGCTTATAAATCTAGGATATAATAAAAAAAACAGATAAGACAGTGATTTAGGAAGTTTTAAAATAAAAGGAGAAGCAAAGATGTTTTAAGCAAATGCAAACAGAAAGGAAGTGTGCAGTTTATAGTATTATTCTATACCTTTGCATAACTATATACTGAGTAATATAACAACAGTCACGAAGCAAATATTAAAGGTAAATCTTTTTTTTTTTAATAGAAAAATCCACTAGCAATGGGAGCTTTTACTTCTCTCTCGGTTCATGGAAACAAAATATAAAAATAATATAATTAAGAACTGGTTGATATATGAGTAATTCTGAAAATCATAAATATGGAAAATACAATTTCCTTTCAAATGTCCATGGAACTTTCACAGCATTAACCAACTGTCCATTTATAACAGATTAATCACAATGTCAAATTAAATTCCATAGATTAATAACAAAACCAGGAACAAAATGATCATACCATAAATAAATATACTAATATACTCTACATTATTAATAATCATTATTGAACAAAAGGAAAAAATATAAATGGTAAAATTTCAGGAATACCAAATAATATATAAAACTATAAATATTTAGCATCAATGAGACCCCACAAAATTAGTACTCTAAGGGAAATCTATAGTCTTGAATAATCATATTAATTAAAATATAAGCAAGTTAATGAAATTTTAAAATAACTAAAAATGTGAAGAGAATATGAAGAAAGAATAAATATAAGATAAATATTTTGAAAGAATCAATAGAAATACAAAAACACAAATTCTTGCTCTTAAACTAAAAATAACATCACAGAAACATCGAATATAACTTATATGAGAAAAAACTATAAATTGCACAGAGAAAATGGACTTGTGGTGGCCAAGTGGAAGAAAAGGAGGGAAGGACTGGTAGCTTGGGATTAGTAGATCAAAGCTATTACATATAGGATAAATAAAAAAGGCCCTACTGTACATGGAACTATCACCATAATGGAAACACGTGAAAATGTATCTATAAATGAGTCACTTTGCTGCACAGAAAAAAATAACACAACATAATCAACTGTACTTCAATATTAAAATTGTATAATAAAAAATAAAGATGGCAAGTCCCAGTTAATTAAAGGAATAAAATGGCTACATTGTACAACAACAAATAGACTTGAAAATCTCTATAAAAGTGTGTAAGTTTTTAGAAAAATGTATATTACCAAAATTGACAACCAAAGAGATTAAAAATTTACAAGGTGAACTTCCATATGGACATAATGTGGATGTGTGCTCAGTAGCTTCAGTCCTGTCCAACTCTTTGTGACCCCAAGGATGTAACCCACCAGGCTACTCTGTCCTTGAGATCATCCTAGGGAGAATACTGGAATGGGTTGCCATTTCCTCCTCCAGGGGATCTTCTAGACTTAGGGATATAACCCAAGTCTCCTGAGGCTCCTGCAGTAGCAGAAGAATTTTTTGCCACTGAGCCATTGGGAAATGGTAGCATTTTGGTAGATGTTTTAAGCAAATGAAAACAGAAAGGAAGTGTGCATAGTGTATAGAATTATTCTATACCTAGAAAACATAGAAAGTAAAAGTGAAAGTGAAGTCGCTCAGTTGTGCCCGACTATTTGCGAGCACATGGACTATAGCCTACTAGGCTCCTCCATCCATGGGATTTTCCAGGCAAGAGTACTGGACTGGGTTGCCATTTCCTTCTCCAGGGGATCTTCCCAATCCAGGGATTGAACCTAGATCTCCCACATTGTAGGCAGATGCTTTACCGTCTGAGCCACCAGAAGGGTGTGTTAAAAAATAATTAAAACAACTTAAGACATACAAGTGAAGGTCACTCAACCATGCCCGACTCTTTGCGAAACCATGGACTGCACAGTCCATGGAATTCTCCAGGCCAGAATATTGGAGTGAGTAGCCTCCCCTTCTTCAGGGAATCTTCCCAAACCAGGGACCGAACCATGTCTGCTGCATTGAAGGTGGATTCTTTACCAGCTAAGCCACAAGGGAAGCCCAAGAATACTGGAGTGGGTAGTCTATACTTTCTCCAGTGGATCTTCCTGACCCAGGAATCAAACTGGGGTTTCCTGCATTGCAGGCAGATTCTTTACCAACTGAGCTATCAGGGAGGCCTACTAGCCTCTTATCCTTGTCCATCAGAGGGCAGGCAGAATGAAAACCACAATCACAGAAAACTAATCAAATTGATGACATGGACCACAGCCTTGTCTAACTCAATGAAACTATGAGCCATGCCACATAGGGCCACCCAAGACAGACAGGTCATAGTGGAGAGTTCTGACAAAATGTGGCCCAGTGGAGAAGGGAATGGCAAACCACTTCAGTATTCTTGCCTTGAGAACCCGGTGAACAGTATGAAAAGGCAAAAAGATAGGACACTGAAAGATGAACTTCCCAGGTCAGTAGGTGCCCAATTATGCTACAGAAGAAGAAGGGACAAATAGTCCAGAAAGAATGAAGAGGTGGAGCGAAAGTGAAAACAACACCCAGTCATGGATGTGACTGGTGATGGAAGTAAAGTCCAATGCTGTAAAGAGCAATACTGCATAGGAACCTGGAAAACTAGATCTTTGAATCAAGGCAAATTGGAAGTGGTCAAACAGGAAACGGCAAGAATGAACATGAACATTTTAAGAGTCAGTGAGCTAAAAGGAACTGGAATGGGTGAATTTAATCCAGATGACCATTATATGTGCTACTGTGGGCAAGAATCCCTTGGAAGAAATGGAGCAACCCTCATAGTCAACAAGAGTCCAAAATGAAGTACTTAGATGCAATCTCAAACGACAAAATGATCTCCGTTTGTCTCAAAAGCAAACCACTCAATATCATAGTAGTCCAATTCTATGCCCCAACCACTAATGCTGAAGAAGCTGAAGTTGAATGGTTCTATGAAGACCTACAATACCTTCTAGAACTAACACCAAACACACACACACACACACACACACACACACACACACAGATGTCCTTTTCATTATGGGAGACTGGAATGCAAAATTAAGAGGTCAAGAGAAACCTGGAGTAACAGAAAAGTTTGGCCTAATAGTACAAAATGAAGCAGGGCAAAGGCAAACAGAGTTTTCTTAAAAGAATCAACTGGTCATAGCAAATACCCTCTTCCAACAACACAAGAGGCAACTTTACACATGGACATCACCAGATGGTCAATACTGAAATCAGGCTGATTATATTCTTTGCTGCTGAAGATGGAGAAACTTTTGTCAGGAGAAACAAGACTGAGAGCTAACTGTAGCTAGATCATGAACTCCTTATTGCCAAATTCAAACTTAAATTGAAGAAAGTAGGGAAAACCACTAGAACACTCAGGTATAACCTAAATCAAATCCCTTACAATTATACAGTGGAAGTGACAAATAGATTCAAAGGATTAGATCTGATAGACAGGGTGCCTCAACAACTATGGACAGAAGTTCTTGATATTGTAAAGGAGACAGTGATCAAGACCATCACCTAGAAAAAGAAATGCAAAATGGCAAAACGGTTGTCTGAGGAAGCCTTAAAAATAACTGAGAAAAGAAGAGAAGCTGAAGGCAAAGTAGAAAAGAAAAGTTATGCCCATCTTAATACAGAATTACAAAGAATATCAAGGAGAGGTAGGAAAGCCTTCTTCAGTGATCAGTGCAAACAAATAGAGGAAAACAAGAGAATGGGAAAGACAAGAGATTTTTCTCTTCAAGAAAATTAGAGATATTAAGGAAATATTTCATACAAAGATGGACACAATAAAGGACATAAATAGTATGGACCTAATAGAAGCAGAATATATTAAGAGGTGGCAAGAATACATAGAAGAACTATGCAAAAAAGATCTTGATGACTCAGATAACCATGATGGTGTATCACTCACCTTGGAGTTCCAAGTCAAGTGGGCCTTAGGAACCATCACTAGGAACAAAGCAAGTGGAGGTAATGGAATACTAGTTGAGCTATTTCAAATCCTAAAAGATGATCTGTTAAAATGCTGCACTCAATATGCCAGCAAATTTGGAAAACTAAGCAGTGGCCACAGGACTGGAAAGGGTCAGTTTNTGACTAAACGGACCTTTGTCAGCTAAGTAATGTCCCTGCTTTTTAATATACTCTCTAAGTTTGTCAAAGCTTTTCTTCCGAGGAACAATCGTCTTTGAATTTCATGGCTGCAGTCATGATCTGCAGTGATTTTGGAGCCCAAGAAAATAAAGTCTGTCACTGTTTCCATTTTTTCCCTATCTATTTGCCATGATATGATGGGATCAGATGCCATGACCTTAATGTTTTACCTGTTGAGCTTTTTTTTTTTCTTTTACTTTATTTTACTTTACAATACTGTATTGGTTTTGCCATAAGCCAGCTTTTTCACTCTCCTGTTTCTCTTTCATCAAGAAGCTGTTCTTTACTTTCTGCCATAAGGGTGGTGTCATCTGCATATCTGAGTTTAATGATATTTCTCCCAGCAATCTTGATTGCAGCTCATGCTTTATCCAGCCTGGCATTTTGCCTGATGTACTTTGCATATAAGCTAAAGAAGCAGGTGACAATACAGCCTTGATGTTCTCCTTTCCCAATTTGGAACCAATCTGTTGTTCCATGTCTGGTTCTACCTGCAATTTCTTGGCCTACATATAGGTTTCTCAGGAATCAGGTCAGGTGGTCTAGTATTCCTATCTCTTGTAGAATTTTCCACAGATTTTTGTGATCTAAAGCAACTTTGTAGACAATTGTAGGCTTTGGCATAATCAATAAAGCAGAAGTAGATGTTTCTCTCCTAGATGTTTTAGACAAGCACCTAAACATGTTTAGAAGTAGATGTTTTAGAAAAAGAACTTATTTTCTCACTGTTCTGGAATCTTGATAGTTCAAGATTGAGATGCTGAATGTTTTGGTTTCCAGTGAGGACTCTGTGCTTTGCAGGTAGCTGACTCCCACTGTGCTTCCTAAGGTAGAGTGGAAAACATGAGCTCTCTGATTTGTCTTGCTACAAGGACATTAATCCCATTAGAATAAGACTGCATCCTTATGATCTCATTTTGCCTTAATTTCTTCCTCATCACAAGTAAAAGTGCGTTAGTTTAGACTTCAACATATGAATTTTGACAAACATAATTTAGTCCATAGCAGTAGAGAAACCCAAATTAATAGGGGAGGCAGTAACAAAGACAGTAGATCAATTTACAATCTCTGATATCTATAATTACATCAAATATGACACAAAGCCCAATTCCTGGCCTGATTTACATAAATCCTCACACTAGAGAATATTTATCTCTTACTTGATACAACTTGTTCAACTAAACATATTACCAGATAAGAAAACTACAGAACAATATTCCTGACTAATATTGATGCATGATTCCTCAATAAAATATTAGCAGATTGAATTCAACAACGTAGAACAAGGACTATAACCAAGAGGGATTTATTCCAGATATGTAAGGCTGATGCATTGGTTCAAAATCAATTAATGTAGTGCACCAGGGAAATTCACACAATCATATTAATCATAGCCAAAAAGCATTTGACAAAATTCAAATCTCATGATGAACACTCTCAACAAATTAGGAACAAAGAGGACTTTCCCAACTTAGTAATGAATGTTTGTTAAAAAACTCCAATTAACATTATACTTAATAGAGACTGCCCACTTTTCCTCTAAGATTGAAAAAAAGACAGGATGCCCTCTTCCACCACTCCACTCTGATTCAGCAGTGAATGGAAGCCTAGATAATACAAATGGGCAAGAAAAAAAGACTGTGTATTGAAAAAGGAAGACATCAATCTCTCTGTTTTCAAGATGATACCACTCTCTATGTAAAAAATGCCAAAGAATCAATGAAAAATTCCTGGAACTGTGACTAGAGCAAGGTTATGTATCAATATGAAACAATTGGATTTTTAAAAATATTACTTATATAGCACCTAAAGAGTTAAATATTTAAGTGTAAGTCTCACAAAACTTGTAAATATATAAGTGTATGTATAATATACAGTATGTTCTGTACACAAGGACACCTACAAAGCACTGATTAAAAAAAGTTTAAATGATCTAAATAAACAGAGATGTATTCTGTTTGCATGGATTAGAATACTTGATATTGTTTAAATGTCAGTTCTTCTCAAGTACACTTGATAGATCACAATCAAAATTGCTGTCCCCATTAAAATTCAGCAAACAGTTTTTGAGACAAATTTATTCCAAAATATATTTGGGCATCAAAAATAAAAATATCCAACCTAATGCTAAGCAAGAACAGGGATTAAGCACCTACACTACCAGATTTTAACTCTTACCCAGTAATTGATATATATGATATTAATGAAATAAATATATATAGATCGATATAGCAGAATGATGAGTCTAGAAATAGGTGCACACAAGTATTGTCCACTGATTTTTGACAAAGGAGCAGTGGCAATTACCTGAGGAAGGGATAGTCAAATATTGTTGAAACAATTGGATGTCAGTGATCAATTCTTTGTATGCTGAGAATATAGACCCATTCTTTATACCTGCCACAAAATTGCCTCAAAAATTACAGAATGGAATGAAGACTTTACCATAAAATGAAAACTATAGAACTTATAGGAAAAGCAAAAGGAAACATTCTATGTGACCTTGTGTTTGGTGATGGCTTTATAAACACATCAGTGGTGCTATCCGTGACAGAAAAAAATATAAATTGGACAAAAGTGAACATTTCTGCATTATAAGTCATTAAGAGAGTTAAAAAAATGACATAGACCATGAGATAATATGTGTCTCATAATGAAACTGCACAAAGAATCCTGAAAAAACAGCAATAAAAAATAAATCACCCATTACAAATCGGGTCTAACAGCAGAGCGGCATTTCTCCTGTCATTATATTCAGGCTCAGAGCGGCCAGTGCTCCCATCCCAAGACCACAGGCCTGGCTTCAGGAGTGCCAAAACACGGGTGTGCCCACCACCCCCGCATCGCCCTGCTGGTGGAAGCAGAAGTCTGCAGGAAAGTTTGTTCAAAAAAAGGGTCAAAAATCTCTCAGATACTGCATTGAAGCAGATATACTAGAGGCAAGTAAGCATATAATAAACGCTCAACATCTACTGTTANCAAAACACGGGTGTGCCCACCACCCCCGCATCGCCCTGCTGGTGGAAGCAGAAGTCTGCAGGAAAGTTTGTTCAAAAAAAGGGTCAAAAATCTCTCAGATACTGCATTGAAGCAGATATACTAGAGGCAAGTAAGCATATAATAAACGCTCAACATCTACTGTTATTAAGGAATTGCACCCTAAAAGAAGATATAGTCACATACCTATTAAAATAACTAAAATACAAAAAAAAAATAGCAATATGAATCGATGGCATGGAAGTATAGCACAGGAACTGTCATTCATTCCTGGTGTGAATTCATTACGGTATAACCACTTTGGGAAGAGAAGAAGCCACCAGTTTTTTTGTTTCTTTGTTTGTTTTATAAAGCTGAACACAATCTCACTATATGATTCAGCAGGTATGTACCTTTATATTTAACCATCTGATCTGAAAACATATTTCTGCATAAAAATTTACACATGAGTGTTTGTAGTAGCTTTATTCATTGCTGCCAAAAATTGGAAGCAACCAAGATGTCCTTTTGTAGATGAATGGATAAACTAACTGTGGAACAGCTATATAATGGAATGTAATTTATAAATAAAAAGAAATAGGCTATCAAATCACAAAAGGATGTCAGTGGGTCTTAAATGCACACTGCTAAGTAAAAAATCAGTCCAAAAAAACTATACACAGTATATTTCCAGTTATATGATCTTCTGGAAGAAGTAATGTAATTTTGCCAAGGGTTTGAAGGGTTGGTGAAAAGGATGAAAAGTCAAGCACAAGAGCTATTTTAGAGGGAAAAAAAATATCCTGTAAGATACTATAGTGGTGAATATAAAATATTGAGAATTAGTTTAAGCCTTCGGGAAGATTCCCTGGACAGAGGAGCCTGGCGAGCTACAGTCCACTTGGTCACAAAGAGTAGAACACACCTGAAGCAACTGAGCATGCCCTGCACGTTTAGAACTTCAGAACAAAGAGTAAGTGTTAAAATGTAAAAATCAAAGCAAATATATTTAGGACTAGGGGTATCTAAATGTATTACAAATGAATGAAATCATTTTACTGAAAGAGGTAGAGAAATAGTTATTATTTATTTGCTAAATACTCTAAATAAACAGTGTCTGACTCTTTGCAACCCCATTAACTGCAGCACACCAGGGGCTTCCCTGTCCTTCACCATCTCCCTGAGTTTGCTGAAACTTTTATCCATTGAGTGATACCATGCAACCATCTCATCCTCTGTCCTCCCCTTCTCTTCTTGCCCTCAATCTTTCCCAGCATCAGGGTCTTTTCCAATGAGTTGGCTCTTACAAGTATTGGAGCTTCAGCTTCAGCACCAGTCCTTCCAGTGAATATTCATGGTTCATTTCCTTTAGGATTGACTGGTTTGATCTCCTTGCAGTCCAAGGGACTCTCAAGAGTCTTCTCCAACACCAAAATTCAAAAGCATCAATTCTTCCTCCCTCAGTCTTCTTTATGATCCAACTCTCACATTGGTACAAGACTCCTGGAAAAAGCATAGCTTTGACTAGGCAGACCTCTGTGGGCAAAGTAATATCTCTGCTTTGTAATATGCTGTCTAGGTTTGTCACAGATATTCTTCCAAGAAGTAAGAGTTTTAATTTTGTGGCTGCAGTCACAGTTTGCATTGATTTTGGAGCCCAAGAAAATGAAATCTGACACTGTTTCTACCTTTTTGGCATCTATTTTCCATGAAGTGATAGGACCAGATGCCATGATCTTTGGTTTTTGAATGTTGAGTTTTAAGCCAGGTTTTTCACTCTCCTCTTTCAATTTCCTCAAAAGCCTCTTTAGTTCCTCTTCACTTCCTGCCATTAAAGTGGTATCAAATGCATATCTGAGATTGTTGTCAACTCCAGCAATCTCGAGTCATCCAACCCAACATTTCATATGATGTACTTTGCATATAAGTTAAATAAGCCAGGTGACTATATACAGCCTTCCCATATTTCTGTCCCAAATTTGAACCAGTCCATTGTTCCATGTCCAGTTCTAACTGTTACTTCTTGTCCTCATAGAGATTTCTCAGGAGACAGGCAAAGTGGTCTGGTATTCTGTTCTCTTGAAGAATTTTCTACTTTTTGTTGTGAACCACACAGTCAAAGGCTTTAGTGTCGTCAGTGAAGCAAAAGTAGATGTATTTTGGAATTCCCTTGCTTTTTCTATGATCCAGTGTATGTTGGCAATTTGATTTCTGGTCCTATGCCTTTTCTCAATCCAGGTTGTACATTTGGAATTTCTCAGTTTATGTACTGCTGAATCTTAGCGTGGAGGATTTTGAGTGTATTATTGCTAGCATGGGAAATGAATGCCATTGTATGCAATTTGAACATTCTTTGGGATTGAAATGAAAACTGACTTTTTCCAGTCCTGGGGGCACTACTGAGTTTTCCAAACTTCCAAATTTGCTGGCATACTGAATGCAGCACTTTAACAGCATCATCTTTTAAGATTTGAAATGGCTCACCTGGAATTCTATCACCTCCACTAGCTTTGTTCACAGGTGTCCTTTACTTCACACTCTAGGATGTCTTTCTCCAGGTGAGTGACCACACCATCGTGGTTATCTGGGTCATTAAGAGCTTTTTTTGTGTGTAATTATTCTGTGTGTTCTTGCCACCTTTCCTTAATTTATTTTGCTTCTGTTAGGTCCTTACCATTTTTGCCTTTTATTGTGCCTATCTGAAATGTTCCCTTTATATCTCCAGTTTTCTTAAAGATCTAATAAGGTGGTAATCCAAGTAAATTTGGAAATGAATGGAGTTTGTAAGGACTAATGGAGAAAGGAACTGTACATAAGTGGCATCCTCTAGTTGATAAGTTTGTTTTCCAGGGAACATGACTCTACACTCGGTAAATTTGGGCCACCATAGTGCCGTTTTTGACAAAGTGCAACATTAAAAGGAAGAATAAAAGGATTAACTGTACAGGGGAGAGACCTGAAAAGTACTATCTCAAGCCAAATGATCAAGTTTAAGATCATCAGCAATTGGTTATGTTGATTATGTACTTTACATGAGGTGATGAGAATTGTCATTTACCCCTGTGCTCTTAGAGAAGGAAATGGCAACCCACTCCAGTATTCTTGCCTAGAGAATCCTGTGGACTGAGGAGCCTGGTGGGCTGCCGTCTATGGGGTCGCAGAGTCGGACACAACTGAAGCAACTTTAGCAAGCATGCAAGCATTGGGCTTCCCTCGTGGCTCAGCTGGTAAAGAATCTGCCTGCAATGCGGGGGACCTGAGTTTGATCCCTGGGTTGGGAAAGTCCCCTGGAGAAGGAGAAAGGCTACCCACTCCTCTATTCTGGCCTGGAGAAATCCATGGACTGTAAAGTCCATGGGGTCACAAACAGTCGGACACTCCTGGGCAAAGAAAAAGAAAAGAAAGAATGCATTAGAGCAGGAAATGGCAACCCACTCCAGTATTCTTGCCTGGAGAATCCCAGGGACAGAGGAGCCTGGTGGGCTGCCATCTATGGGGTCGCACAGAGTCAGACACGACTGAGGTGGCTTAGCAGCAGCCTATGCTCTTCCTTCCCTTAGTCTAATCATCAGAAGACCTTTAGACTTATCTCAATTGAGGTACATTCAAAAATATCTTTGACCAGTAATTCTCAAAACTGTCAATACTGTCAAAACAAGGAAAGTGTAAGAGACACACACAATCAAGAGGAATCCAAGGAGATGTGATAAATAAATGTAGTATGGTATACTAGAAAGGATACAGGACAAAAAAAAAAAAAAAGGATATTATAAAAAAGAAAATCTGAATAAAGCATGTATTTCAGTTGTAATAATGGGTCAACCTCCAGAGACTGCCGAGTGAAGTCTGAAGTTGACCTCCAGAGGGCAAAGAGAGATGGAAGAGAGGCAGCCATTTCAGACCGATAGGTCAGCTCTTCTTAATTACCTCCTTCAAACATGTCAAAAGTTTCATAGTAATAAGCATGTGAATAATAGTGGAAATTGGTTATACTTCATAGTGGACTTCCTCTAACTCTCTTCTGGATAACTTCGTAAATCTAAAATGTTTTTAAAATTAAAAAAGAAATTATAATAACCTAATTTAAAAGAAAAGAAAGAATTGCCAGGAAATTTGATGATGGCCTATGTTCTATATGACATTAAAATCTATGAAAAAATTCCTATTATTAAAAGTGTTTTATTTCCTTATTAATAGAACAATTAAAATAAGAACTTATAAATTGTTATATTCAGCAATATAGAATATTAAAAAGGAATTCTCTAAAATCATTGGCAAAAGGAAGCACTCAGTTATATTTAGTGCTGCAGCCACCTAGCAGACATATGAGGAGAACTAAAAGCAGATACTCATCTCTTGTGCAGGATAAATTTCCAAATGATAAAATACCTAATATATAAATGGAACCATATAGGAGTCAAAAATATATGCAAACCAACTTATGAGCTTTGTGTGTGGAAAGTCTAGTTTTCATACCTCAGCTTTGTTAAATATATGATAAATCAATTTTTATCACATAAAATTAAAACTCATGTACATTGCAAATAAAACAACCTGTATATAAACAGANGGAAGAATAAAAGGATTAACTGTACAGGGGAGAGACCTGAAAAGTACTATCTCAAGCCAAATGATCAAGTTTAAGATCATCAGCAATTGGTTATGTTGACTATGTACTTTACATGAGGTGATGAGAATTGCCATTTACCCCTGTGCTCTTAGAGAAGGAAATGGCAACCCACTCCAGTATTCTTGCCTAGAGAATCCTG
The DNA here is from genome assembly GCA_006410875.1 of Neotragus pygmaeus. Classification (NCBI taxonomy): domain Eukaryota; kingdom Metazoa; phylum Chordata; class Mammalia; order Artiodactyla; family Bovidae; genus Neotragus; species Neotragus pygmaeus. Next base: position 94,569 of record SJYV01004999.1, on the reverse strand, counting down.
TGGACTGAGGAGCCTGGTGGGCTGCCGTCTATGGGGTCGCAGAGTCGGACACAACTGAAGCAACTTTAGCAAGCATGCAAGCATTGGGCTTCCCTCGTGGCTCAGCTGGTAAAGAATCTGCCTGCAATGCGGGGGACCTGAGTTTGATCCCTGGGTTGGGAAAGTCCCCTGGAGAAGGAGAAAGGCTACCCACTCCTCTATTCTGGCCTGGAGAAATCCATGGACTGTAAAGTCCATGGGGTCACAAACAGTCGGACACTCCTGGGCAAAGAAAAAGAAAAGAAAGAATGCATTAGAGCAGGAAATGGCAACCCACTCCAGTATTCTTGCCTGGAGAATCCCAGGGACAGAGGAGCCTGGTGGGCTGCCATCTATGGGGTCGCACAGAGTCAGACACGACTGAGGTGGCTTAGCAGCAGCCTATGCTCTTCCTTCCCTTAGTCTAATCATCAGAAGACCTTTAGACTTATCTCAATTGAGGTACATTCAAAAATATCTTTGACCAGTAATTCTCAAAACTGTCAATACTGTCAAAACAAGGAAAGTGTAAGAGACACACACAATCAAGAGGAATCCAAGGAGATGTGATAAATAAATGTAGTATGGTATACTAGAAAGGATACAGGACAAAAAAAAAAAAAAAGGATATTATAAAAAAGAAAATCTGAATAAAGCATGTATTTCAGTTGTAATAATGGGTCAACCTCCAGAGACTGCCGAGTGAAGTCTGAAGTTGACCTCCAGAGGGCAAAGAGAGATGGAAGAGAGGCAGCCATTTCAGACCGATAGGTCAGCTCTTCTTAATTACCTCCTTCAAACATGTCAAAAGTTTCATAGTAATAAGCATGTGAATAATAGTGGAAATTGGTTATACTTCATAGTGGACTTCCTCTAACTCTCTTCTGGATAACTTCGTAAATCTAAAATGTTTTTAAAATTAAAAAAGAAATTATAATAACCTAATTTAAAAGAAAAGAAAGAATTGCCAGGAAATTTGATGATGGCCTATGTTCTATATGACATTAAAATCTATGAAAAAATTCCTATTATTAAAAGTGTTTTATTTCCTTATTAATAGAACAATTAAAATAAGAACTTATAAATTGTTATATTCAGCAATATAGAATATTAAAAAGGAATTCTCTAAAATCATTGGCAAAAGGAAGCACTCAGTTATATTTAGTGCTGCAGCCACCTAGCAGACATATGAGGAGAACTAAAAGCAGATACTCATCTCTTGTGCAGGATAAATTTCCAAATGATAAAATACCTAATATATAAATGGAACCATATAGGAGTCAAAAATATATGCAAACCAACTTATGAGCTTTGTGTGTGGAAAGTCTAGTTTTCATACCTCAGCTTTGTTAAATATATGATAAATCAATTTTTATCACATAAAATTAAAACTCATGTACATTGCAAATAAAACAACCTGTATATAAACAGAAAGCAACAAAAAGGGATTATAATGCTTCCAGTTTAATTTAAAGAACTCTAATGTATAAAAGATATTTGGAAATTGATAAGACAAAAGACTACTTAATAGAGAAATTGGAAAAAATATAGAGTTCACAAAACAGTGAACACAACTTTTAACTATATGTAAATATCCTTGGACTCTTTCCTTAAAAAAAGAGAAATGTAAATTAAAAGAATACTGAGAACAGTTTCCACATCACATTGACAAATATCTAAGAATTGATTTTGTTAGTGAAATTATTGAGAAATAAGCATTCTTTTGTATTGCTATGGAGAAAGTAAATTTGTTTAGATCACATATGGAGCAACTTATCAATATCTATCACATTTACAAATGCATAAGCTCTGTTGACCCATCCAACTCCACTTCTGAGAGTTTGACATAAGATTCAATCACCTAGATGGGAAGTGTTTTTACAAAGGTATTCATCACAATCTTGTCTGTAAGAGAAAAATGTTTTTGAAAAAAAATTCATTAATAGCAAATCAGTTAAATGGGTTTGTTGCATCTGTTGTATGGAATATTATGCACACATAATAAGTAGCTATCTCTATACTAATATGAAATGAGTAAGTATTCTTGATTGATTAGTGACAAAAGACTACCCATTAATAATTAAGTACACATTAACAGTTTTGTCATGTTAAGAGTATATTGTCATATGTAATTCTCTAGGCAAGAATACTGGCGTCGGTAGCCATTCCCTTTTCAAGATGATCTTCCTGACTCAAGGATTGAACCTGGGTCACATGTATTGCAGGCAGATGCTTTACTGCTGAGCCATGAGGGAAGCATCATATTTTCACATGTAGATGTAAAACAACTTTGCAGGATATAAAGAAGGAATAAGAGTGATCACTAAGGGAAAAATTAATTAATAAATATATACATATATATAAATGAGAGGTGACAAATATATATTTAAGTCCTTTATATAAAAATATATTTATATTATAAATATATAAATCATAGATATATTAAATATAATAATATTATATTAAATGTATATTATATATATAAAAAGATATATATACACTATTGTTTTTATGAACAATATATGGCTTTATTTTGAAAATAAGTAAAGTTATTTGACTTGTTTTTTTATTTTTACTGACTTCATGATCAAAACATTAAAACAGTGATGTATTTAAGTACAGTCTGTATCTTATCAAAGAAAGCATAATGAATTAATGGTGAAATCACCAATATTATCAATATAACAGGGTAGGATGATATATTTAGGAACAATTTTATTTTTTAATATACAAGATTTTCCAATGGAACTCATCCTAGAATCAGAATTAAGGTTGAGTTGTTGTTCTTGAGGGGAAAAGGTGGTATTACAAAAATAGCCCTACTGAAATCCTATTACATAAATAAGAATCTTGCATTTTAATTTGGGAATCATTTTTTTGTTGTTGTTAAGAATGAGTCTTTGCTTCTTCTCCCAGTCCCAGAACCACTTGCTGGTACTAAATGAATAATGTTCTGTGGCTGAAGAAAGTTTTCACAGGATAAACAAAGTAATGTTTGTAATATAATGAGTTTAGAATTCTTTGGCCAAAATTATACTGAATTTAAATACCGATTTTTAAATGTGAGTTTTTGCTTAAACTTCCCCTATGTTCTAATTGAGTGATTTTGCCAAGCAATTTTTATTTCAATCATTTTTAGTGGGATGCGTCAAAGATAAGATTATTTTATGTGTATAAGAGCACTCTGTGAATTTTAAGACACCAGATAACTATGTTATTATTGGAACAAAGCTCATTTGCTAAATTATATGTGAGGGTTCTAAAAACAATTGTGAACTCTCTAAAAAGAAGTCACCTTTTGTTAATCAGAACAGGAATTAGTAACTCCTTTAGCCTGGATTAGTTGCTTTCTCTTGATGCTGCTGATATGCTTGAGGAATAGTCACGTAAAAGATGAAAAAATATGTGGGAGGATTAATGAGAGTTGAAGGCAGGACCACAGAAGAAGGACATAAAAATTACAATTAAAAACAAAGGGAGAAGGGAACAAACCATATGGTGACAAGAATCTATACTTTCGTTGTTCCAGACATAGTTTACCCCTGTAAATTTCCAACTGAGAAAATTATGTTTAAAAAAAATCACTTAAATATCAGTTTATTGTAGTTACATTAAATCATCATAGTTAGTAACTACCAAATTTGGAAGAAAAATGTGAAAATGGACTCTAAACCTTTTTATTAGATATTTAGATGGAATGCTCTTAAAAATGCTAATGTTTATATGTTTATTAGTACCACAGTTTTTATTTCTATGTTAATGAGTTAGATTTAGCTACATTTTCTGGGAGCCCTGTCTTCCAAGATTATAGTTCATGCTGGTGTGATATATGTGTATCATTATTTTATAGTTTCTTTTGTGCTAAACTACATTGATCCAACTTCGTGGTTGCTGATATCATCCTGCTGCTGCTAAGTAGCTTTAATCGTGTCCTACTCTGTGTGACCCCATAGATGGCAGCCCACCAGGCTCCCCCATCCCTGGGATTCTCCAGGCAAGAACACTGGAGTGGGTTGCCATTTCCTTCTCCAGCGCAGGAAAGTGAAGTCGCTCAGTGTGTCTGACTCTTAGCGACCCCATGGACTGCAGCCTACCAGGCTCCTCCGTCCGTGGGATTTTCCAGGCAAGAGTCCTGGAGTGGGTAGCTGTTGCTTTCTCAGGATATCACGCTGCTCTTGTACTTTTTTATATGCCAAGATGGGTGCATTTTCTACCTTCAGAATTTAGTTTCTTTGAAACTTTGTCCTAGACTCTGACTGTCTTCTTAAGGGTTACACATTTCAGAGCATGAATAAAGAGATTCCAACAATATAATATTGACGTTTTTCTAGGACAGATAAGACTTACAGGGTTTGGAATTACAATGATAAATTCTTATGTATACACATGATGTTATCACACCACAGACAAAAGAGAGCTAGAGTTGATAAATCAGTGATTCTCTGTTGATTCACAGCTTTTTCACTAGGGTTTGGATTTAATCCAAATTCATCTTTGCATACTTTTCATCAACTCAACTAGACAAGCTCATAGCAAGCGGAGAGAAGCAAAGAAATACTGAAGATGAAAGGGTTTCACATGTCTGGCCTAAGCTTGGGCAATCTCACACATAATCACAACAGATGGTATCACTTTCTCTGAAGTCCTCTCTGCTGATGTTATAAATAACTAAAAATTAGGATTTTTAGGGAAAGTGCTGACAAAGACCACAGAAAATCGTTTCAAAAGGTGGCAATTTTTTTTTTTTTTCACTACAGGTAACTGTGTAGGCTTTGGAGAAGGAAATCCCAGAGATGGGGGTGGGCTGCCGTCTATGGACATGACTGAAGTGACTTAGCAGCAGCAGCAACAACTGTGCAGGCTATGTGCTAAGTCACTTCAGTCGTATCTAACTCTTTGTGACCCTTTGGGCTGTAGTAAAGGCATGGTATTTTCTCTGCATTGTAATTATGTGACATTGCCTACAATCCAATATCCAGGAACATTTCAGACATGAGAAACAGCAGGAAGTAAGCATGCAGCAAATTATGGAAGATTACCAATTCCGCAAGATGTAGAATCACTGATTATTTTTTCCTTCTCTACACAATAAAACATGACATCTTATATACCTTTCAAAAACAGGAAAAAAAAAATCAAGAATGGATTCTAAATTGGGATTCAGAAAGGAAAAACTCAACTGGCCTGGCAAATCTTTCCAGCAGCCATTCACATGGGTCTGCTACTTTCTGGTTTTGAAAGCTAATTAGCATGAAAGGAAGACAGCTGCTGTGATTCAGCAGACTGGAAGAATGCTCCTTCCTGGTCTCTTGTCACGTCTGGAAGGTGTCTCAGGGACTTCTGACCACTGCCAGCTGTCAGATGTCAGTCATAATTATGAAAAGTGAAAGTGCAAGTAGCTCAGTCCTGTCTGACTCTTTGCAACCCAAGCCAGATAATGGATTCAGATCCAGGTGAGAATACTGGAGTGGGTAACCTTTCCCTTCTCCAGGGGCTTTTCCCAACCCAGGGATTGAACCCATGACTCCCACATTATAGGTGGACTCTTTATCAGCTGAGCCACAAGGGAAGCCCAAGAATATTGGATTGTGTAGCTTATCCCTTCTCCAGGGAAATCTTCCAGACCCAGGAATCAAACTGGGGTCTCCTGCATTGCAGGCAGATTCTTTACCAACTGAGCTATGAGGAAAGCCCTCTCATACTTATAGTTTGTCATAATTCAAAGAGAATTTATGGATCATAATGATATGAATACTAGTTATTAATATAAAATAATAATGAAGAAACCAAGTACCAGAGAAAATGAATAGAGCACTTCATATAATGCTACACCCCAACATATTATATGCAATACGTACGGAGCTAAGCATGCTTAGAACTCAGATTTTTAAATTTCTCCTTAGGCATTTTTTCAACTCTGTCTTTATTTCTATTATAAGAGTAGTTGTTAGTACTGATAGTAATGATTGTTAGTATTTAATGGGTAAAACTAGCCCCTGAATTTGGCAAACTCTTTAATATACCTTATCAACACACTTCTGGGAAATTAATGATTAGCTGTTTTTACTAAAATTTCAATGATGATAATTAAGAAATTGAAGGAATTAATATACACACCATATATATATATGCTGCCAAGCTGCTGCCAAGTCGCTTCAGTCGTGTGCAACTCTGTGCGACCCCATAGACGGGAGCCCACTATCTATGGGATTCTCCAGGCAAGAGCACTGGAGTGGGTTGCCATTTCCTTCTCCTATATATATATATATATACATCACTTTATGTGAGCTATATTATGTACAAAACTTTATAAAACTTGATTCCATTACCATGATTGTTCTGAATTTCAGTTTTTGTATTAATCCTTAGTCATCCAGGAAGCAAGGTTCAGAGAAAAAAAAGTAACTTATACAAGTCACATAACAAGTAAGTGATAAAGCTGAATTTGAATCCACCTATTGTTAACTTTTCATCTGAGTAAGCAAATAATTTGCTCAAGTTTAAGCAATAAGCATTAGAATGAAGTTTCAAATATAGAATTTCAGATTCTTTATCACTTGAATTTTTCATAGCATTGCACTTTAGACCTTTCCCAGACATTCCTCAACACATTCTTTATGAGGAGAAATTATTTTTCAGATTCTAAAGCCTTGCAGTTCTGAATGAAGTATACTTTTTGCCAATAGAGATATTTGTGTTGAGTCTCGGTAAAGGGAATTTAGCAACAGTAATCTGATTGAGTGTCTACCCAATNTTCTTCACCAAGACAGGAGGAGGCTGGGACATTGGCCGTGTCCACACCTCTCCTGGGCCTCCTCCACCCCAGGATCTCCAGTCCCCAGGCCCCCTGGGACCCCGGCAGGTTTGCACTGGATTCACCCTGAATTCAAGACAAAAAAGCACATCCGCTCATACTCCAGAACGGCCGCCTGAGACCTGGCTGAGGGCAGAAGTAGAGGAACCACCCTGGGGCCGGGGTGTGGGGCCCCCACAGCAGTCTAGGCCTCCCCTCCCCACGGCCTTGCCCCACCGACCTCTGTCCAGGCACCGCGGGACTCGACCTTTCCACCACCCCCCAGACACCTCTGCAAGAAGTCAGTCTCAGAAGCATTTGCAGGCCTACGAGAGTCGGGGGTGGGGGCTCCCCAGGAGGGTACTGGGGAGCCCAGAGAAGGAAGGGCTGGCTCCAGGGGGTGGAGATCCAAGGGCAGGATGCAGGGAGGCTGTGGCCGAGGCCTGAGCACCCCCTGACCCACACACAGCTGGTGGCCTGGCCCCACCCTGGCTTTTTGGTGACGGAGCTGCCCTCGACCAGAGAGACCCCAAGAAAAGCTGAGCAGTGGCTCCCACCGCCCCCACCCCTGCACAGCCTCAGACGACAGGAGACCCCAAGACTTCGAGCGTGAATCACCGCATGTAGAGCACACACCCACTCCGGCGGCCTTGACCCCACAGCCCTCTCCCCCAGGGAAAAGACCCGGCGATGACGCAGAGACTGGCGAGTCGCCCGTTGCGGCAGGTGTGGGCGCCCGGCGTCCCAACCAGCCCCGTTACCACGTGTTCTGGCGTCTGGGGCCAGGGTGGCCGTGGAGGGCGCTTCCTGTCCATCCCCCCGGTGCCAGCCGCTGGCGTTTCCTTGTCGAGGGCAGAGAGTGGGCTGGGAGGTGGCGGTGCGTGGGCTTCAGGGTNGCTACCTACTTATTTACCATTGATTTAACTCTATTTAATTGACATGGGATAAAAACATAAATATATCTATATTACCTCTGTCCCTATGTCATGAAGAAATACTTATACATTATCTTCTGTAGCATATGGTTATTTCTCCAAAGATTAATGATCAGATATATCATGTGTAATATTTTGTAATTTTTCTGAAAAAGACAGTATGCATTGAAATTTCTAAGCTTCCACTCAAACAATTTTGGGAGACAGGATGGGCAATAAAATATTAAGGTTTGAAAAAGATATATATTGGAGGATATCCCAGGATCTTGGCTATATGAGATAAGTGCGAGTTATGTTTTGGTAAAGGAAAGTAAATTTAATAAAAATCATAGCAACAGTATAATGAATGAAATATTAGGAAATGAAATCTAAGAGAGATCATAGAAAAGTCCATCAAAATATTTCTCCAATGAGTATCCATAAAAATTGATCAGGTAAAGGCAGCCCAAGATGTGGAAAGAAATATAGTTTTGTAATTCAAGAAGGATTTTTAAAATACCTGCACTGTGATTTAAAAATCACCTACATAAGCGCAAGATGGACCTTGCAGACATAAAATAACTTCATGTGAAAAAACAGGGAAAAGTACTAATGAAGGATGACCTCAAAGAGCTAAAAATCTACTGGGAGTGATACAGCTAAACCCAATACATAGTAGCCTACTGAACGTGTAAAAGTAGCTTTGAAGCAAGAAAATGAGATCAAACCAGTCAGTCTTAAAGGAAATCAACCCTGAAGACTCATTGAAAGAACTGATACGGAAGCTGAAACTTCAATACTTTCGCCACTTGATGTGATGAGCTGAATAATTACAAAAGATCCTAATATTGGGAAAGATCCTAGAAGATGAGATGGTTAGATGATGTCATCCACTCAATGGACATGAGTTTCAGCAAACCCCGGGAGACAGTGANTGCAATACTTTTGCCACTTGATGTGACGAGCTGAATAATTACAAAAGATCCTAATATTGGGAAAGATCCTAGAAGATGAGATGGTTAGATGATGTCATCCACTCAATGGACATGAGTTTCAGCAAACCCCGGGAGACAGTGAAAGACAGGAAAGCCTGTTGTGCTGCAGACACGACATAGCGATTGAGCAACAAGAAAATGAAAAATTCAGAAATGCTACTTGGAAGATTATTATAAGTTGCTGTAGATGGTAATGCAATGAATACTTTGAAAGATTATAATATCCCTGATGCTATGCTGTGGTCATTGTACACATTACTTTATTTAATCATTTGAATTATCCAATGAAGTAAATTATTCAAGTCCCAGACTTAATCCGAAGTTCTTACAGGTGAATTAATTAGCTCCGAGGCATAAAAGATAAAGATCAGAATCAAAACTTGTCTCACCCAAGTGCTCTTTTCTTAACAGAAACTCTCAACGGCTCCCTCTGCCATCCAGGGACTACGTGGTGCCTATTAAATCATCCTGCCCCATACCTTGATATGTGATGCTTATTCATGGCCAATATAATATAAAGTGAACTAGTTGTGGCTGATGAATACACAGCCCTTTAAAATACAACTAAATTTGTTATAGCTTTTATCAATATAAACCAAGTATATCAAAAGTGGAGCCACATTTAAAAAGATCTCTAATAGTCATCTTTTTCTTTCCCTTGTCTAATATTTATATCCACTAGGTACTCCGGTCTTCCTTTGGACAGTAGTCCTCCAACGAGTCCCGGAAATATGGTTTCATGAAACTGACATACATACCCTCTTCCTTGTACATGGATGGTGGCCCGTGATCCAGACCTAACACATGCATTCCATCACCTAAGGCATGGCCATTTGTTTGACAGTTCTGACAATTTGATCCAATAAGACTCAATCAGATTTTATGGAAAAAGAAACTCTTTTTTTTTTTTTTTGTAGGTGGCTAATCTAGGGATTATAAGCTAAGAGAGTATGGTGACGGTAAGCCAGTGAAAAAAACCTACCTGAGAGCAATTCAGTGTGAGTGTGCCATATTTAGAAAAAATAAGTTCAGTTCATTTCAGTCTCTCAGTCGTGTCCGACTCTATGCGACCCCATGAATCGCAGCACGCCAGGCATCCCTGTCCATCACCAACGCTCGGAGTTCACTCAGACTCAAGTCCATCGAGTCAGTGATGCCATCCAGCCATCTCATCCTCAGTCGTCCCCTTCTCCTCCTGCCCCCAATCCCTCCCAGCATCAGAGTCTCTTCCAATGAGTCACGTTGAAGTTCTGGAACGGTGGTGGTGAGGAGATACCCCTTGTCCAAAGTAAGGAGCAGCGGCTGTGCTTTGCTGGAGCAGCTATGAAGAGATACCCCACGCCCAAGGTAAGAGAAACCCAAGTAAGATGGTAAGTGTTGCAAGAGGGCATCAGAGGGCAGACACACTGAAACCATACTCACAGAAAACTGGTCAATCTAATCACCCTAGGACCACACCTTGTCTAACTCAAATAGTCCAGAGACAATGTGTAATACAGCCTGTGCTCCAAAATTAACGGGGCCCCCTCAAGGACTTGGTGGCAGAGCCTTTAGATAATAGTGATCCTTATCCTCAGGTAAATGCAAGCTTCCTGTTTCTAAAGATCTCTTTTTCAGTTGATTCATGGATTGATGCATAGTGGAGATAAATGGGGCTAGTCTCAATTCTTGTGGCTTTCTGATATTTAGAGGTAGAACAGAGGAAAATGGTAAAATAAAGAAAACTGAATGGAGTAGCTAATGAGGTAAGAGAAAAAATGCTAATGTGGAGTTTTGAAGCCATGAGGAAAAAAATTGTTTTATGAAATAGAATGTGGACACTGTCAAAGCTGTTGACAGATCAACGGAAACTGACAGTTGGAACGCATTGCTGGTACTGTATCCTGAGCTGTCATTCAGTTGCTGAGTCGTGTCCAGCTCTTTGCAATCCCATGGACTGCAGCTCACCCAGGCTCTTCTGTCCTCCACACTTGCCTGGAGTTTTCTCAGATTCATAGCCAGTGAGTCGGTAATGCTGTCTAACCATCTCATCCTCTGCTGTCCCCTTCTCCTTTTGCCTTCAGTCTTTTTCAGCATCAGGGTCTTTTTCAGTGAGTTGGCTCTTTGCATCAAGTGTCCAAAGTATTGGAGCATCAGCTTCAGCTTTAGCATCAGTCCTTCCAATGAATATTCAAAGTTGATTTCCTTTAGCATTGACTGGTTTGATCTTGCAGTCCAAGGGACTCTCAAGAGTATCCTGAATATGAAACAACAGTATTGATTCTAAATTTCACCTGCTGGTGAAGATAAAACAATCTATTGCCGGTCTTGGTTATGATTGGCTCAGTGATTAGATGGAGCTTGCAGTCAACACCCTAGATGTTGAGAAAGACTCAGGCAGGGACAGGCTCTCAGGTGCAGCCATTTTTTCTATGTCCCCAAATTCCCGACATAGTGTCAGAGGCAAAGCTAGAACCAGATAAACATTTGTTGTTTGATTGCCACATCAATAGAACCAAGACATTTGCATATGATAATAGGGTTGAATATTTCATATGACTCATCTGGAAGAATGAAGAGTAAAAGATATGATTAAAGTCTATGAGATTTTGAAGGGTCTGAATTGAGTGAATGTAAATGTCCTCATTAAATGCTTGATTATCAGTACATTGAGGATCTCTTTAAACTTGAAAGATACAGTTGTGAATAAATTAAGGTAATAAGACTAATGATAAACAGTTAATGCATTTTTGGATTTGAAGTGGCAGGATGTGTTGGACATGCAAGTAAGTTTGAGAAGAGATGAGAAAAACTGATAAATGATAAATTCAGAGTGGAAATTTCCTACGATTAAATTCCATAAATGTTTGGAAACAATCCTATACCCATTTGTGGTTGCCATTGTTTACTAAAACAATATACTCTGTAAACTCCTTCTCATCCTCCTCCTGAGAACTTAATGATGATTTTAATCGACACATGTCTTGTCATTTCCCACACAGTTTCCATGAAGAACAACTGTTTAGAATGAGGACACAATTACTCAAGGATCTTGTAACAAAGAATGCTTTTCCTCTGTTTGGGAAGACTGTCATTAGAATCAAGGACACAGTTTTGGAGTGTACTTGGCATTCCGATTCACCTGAACCAAACTTGAAAATAATTAACAGATGTTGCAGCCAAATAGCTTTTGCCCACAAAGCTAAGAGTATAGATTTTTCCTTATGGTTGAATGGCTTGAATTACATAGGTAAAAGCATCTTGGATTAAGAGAGAAATAAAATTGTTTCTATTGAAGATCCTAACTTTGCATAAAATTTGTACCATCAAAATGTATGCACCATAAAGTCCAGTTAATTTTGAGATTGTACTAACCATATCTTACTGGTCACAGTGTGTTACTAAGTTGATGGTTTTCTTTAATAAAAATTATTTAGCTTTATATTATTTATTTGCAGTCAAGAACATTAGATAGTTTTGTATTTTTGTTCCATATTTTATTTGCTTACAAATAAATTCAAAAATTTATCTCCTAAATTGCTAAAGAATAATAGGAATCAGTTACAAAATAATTTACATAGTGATTTATGTATACATTATATATAGGTACTTCAGCACAGGTGACTATATCTTTTGTTGGTATTTAATATGAAATATGAAAATTAAGAATAGTTAAATAGGTTGTAAGCCATGCCTATGTGGTTAATGACTATCACTATTGATAAAAGCATTTTATGTCAAAATTGTTTCATCCAAATCTACTTTTGGAGTCCAAGTACTTTAAAAAAAATATTAAAATGGGAAAACTTCAGTTAGATCTTAATTCTAACAAAATTTTTCTAGGATTGTCATTCTGAAATAATAGATATGACACTACCTACAGAAACAGGTTCTTGCAAAGAGTGTCAGTTACTAGTACCTGGCTGGGCAGCCAGTGTTTTCCTTTTTCTGGTGTGTCAATGTGCCAGCACCCCCTGGTGGGCATTGCTCAAAATAAAACTTAATTCAACTGATAAGAAAGGTTAAAGGTGTTCACTCTTATTAAGCGTATTGTGTTGGAAAGCGTTTGCACAATGTAGATAACTCTGCATTCCTGATCAAATATTGTCAAAAGGACATTATGCAATTACAAATGCCTTAGGGTGCCATAAGCTACCATTGCCTGAAACATCTGCATATTCAAAAAGTTTACATACGCATCTTTTTATTTACGTGTGTTTGTGCATGTAGGTGTATAAAGCAATATCAGTTATTCATCATTTATATTTGTTTGGCAAATGTTTTTATTTGTTTTTTTCTATGTATAGTTGCAATTATGAATAGGATTGTGACTCCTGACTGGGGATATTGTACTGTAAGGGAAAAAAAAAAAAAGACAACACAGATTTCTACATGAGACTAATTTTATTTGAACTCTAATTATCCTAATTACTGGCATGCTGATCCAAAGCAAATTACTTAGCCTTTCAGAACCTAATTTTCTTCATCTGTAAAATGAGGGTAAAAATACACACCAATATGATAAAGTAGAAATGGTAAAGCCTCTTCTAAAATTTTTATGCAAGTTTTTCCTGGAATCCTGTGGCATCTGTACTTAAACACACACATCTTTAAAATGAACAAACATGTACATATTCTTATCATTAAACATCAAAAGTGATGGGGGAGAAAGTAAGGAATTCCAGGATCACAATGCATTATCGATTGTACTTTGGGCTGAAAAATGCACAAAGTAAACAACTGGATCAGCCTTTATTTTGGGGAGCTCCAAAATCACTGCAGATGGTGATTGCAGCCATGAAATTAAAAGACGCTTACTNAACTCAGATGTTTGATTAAAACAACCATGTAGTGATCCCATGCTTCAAAATCAAACTCTCTGTTGATTTCCTTGTGTTTCTTGCTAATTCTGGAAGCCCCTTCAGATCACCCGCATTGGAAAGGGGGAGACTGTGAGTAACAGTAGGCTGGTCCCCATGCAGAAGGCGATATTGCAATTAATGCCGGGACAGTGGTTCGTGTAATCCACCATGCTGCGGAATTTCTTCCATCTCATTGACCTTCCTTCTTCCTCTGAAAAACTGTCTCATATGAGAGCAAGACTGAAGAATATTTTCTAGAAAAAGTCGTACTTATGGCAACCATGAGAATGTACTTTGCAGGCTTCCAACTAGAGGGAGTGTAATGGAACACAAAGCTCCAGTTTTGGGAGCATGAAACTCACTGCTGCATTGAACAGACCCTATGTTTCCTATGGACTGCACCGACATAATGAATGAGTCTGCCAGGCATAGGAAGGCAAGCTTGTTCCTGGGAGGCATACCATCCCTCATACGGCTGACTTTGGCTCAAGAACTCATTGCTGGCCTTGGAAATCCTTCCTGGGTTTGCCAGCTGTCTAGAAGATTTACAGCCTCGCTCCTCCCCAGTCTTCTTCACTTGGGGTTGGACATAGTGGTGTGGCAGCTGTCCCCCTGATCCACAGAACTTTCCCGTTTTCTTTCTTGAGGATTTTTCCCTCAGAAAATCATTGCCTGTAGAACCTGATCTCGATGTCTTTCTCAGAGGACATGGACTATCACTATCTGTTATTTAAAGTTTCACGATAATATTATAAGGCACAGAAGAAATAATAGGAATATTTTCAGGAATGTTTCAGAATTAAGGATATTTACAAAACTAAATATCTGGACAATCAAAAATGGTTCTACTGATGGGAATAAGATTGAGAAAGTTCAGCTCCATCTTGGGATCCCAGGTCCCTACTGTGCCTGTAGATTTTGAATGATAACAGTGTTTCTTTTCCTACTTACTGTACTTTGTTAAGTCAGACCTCTGTGGCTATCTAAACATATACTTTTTGAAATATTTAAAGAAGTATTGAATAGAAGGTTTATATCTGAGTTTACAAGCAGGACATGGATGATTTGAACTTTATTATATATCTAGTTTAATCCAACTACATTATTTGATGTGACTTTTCTTTTAGATTATCTTCAGCTTAGCAACCAAATTAAAAGCAACAAAACCAGCTAACAGAAAAGAAAAAGGTGCTCCAATTTAATGGACTGTATTGGCATCACTCTCTCGCTTATATATATATATAAAGATTCAGTATTACTTTTTCAAATTATGTGGGAAATATGTGTTCTGCTGCGCACTACACACAGTGGAGAACAAGAGGAGAAAAAGTTTTCAAACCTATTTTTAAAGTAAAGCCTCATTTACAATGAAATTTTGTCATTATAACTTTCAACAGCAATTTAATGAACAAATAAGTTCTATTCTATTTTTCTAATGGACAGTTTTGTAGTTCAGGTTAACCATTTGGTTGATTCCCAGGAAAGAATACTAGTGTGGGTTGAAATTTCCTACTCCAGGGGATCTTCCTGAGCCAGGGATCAAATCTGCATCTCCGGCAAGTCTCCTGTATATCAAGTAGTTTTTTTACTGCTGGGCCACTGGGGAAGCCTGGATACTTACACTGACTGATATGATTTTGATATATATATATATATATATATATATATGTATGTATATATATATAATCTACATTGTTTTGTATATAATTTTCAGTTATGTTGTTTAAATTACACATATTTAACTATGTTTAAATTTGAATAAAATTTTGCTGAAATTGTGAAATCTATTCATTGGAACTGAGAGATCACACTTTGAAAAAAGTCACCAAGCTGTTCATTTGTGTGTGTGTGTGTGTAAATTTATATATAATATATAAATACAGTATACTTTAAAATATTTATAAAATTTATATATAACATATTTTTATCCCTGAATATAGAAAGTTTTGATATAACATACATATAATATCCCCGATTACTTATTTTCTACAAAAGAAATGTACTGCAAGAGTATGTTCCAAGAGAGAAAAAATATTGCCTAAAAAACAGTAAAAACACAAATGGAATGAGGCACTGTAATTCAAATCTTTTTTTACTTTTGATTAAATTGACACCATATTTATTATATGCATATATCAAATCAAATTTCAGTAGATCTTTATCTCAGTGAATTAGCTTGATTTCATCAAATTGTGAAAATAACTTTGAATCTATTTTAGTGCTTTGCAAAGTTGCATATCTTTTTCAGGCTGGGTAATCTTATTTAGGAAAGAGAGACCCCAGAGTGTCAACTTGACTTCCCCAACTGCTTGTTTCTTTAAAATTTTCTTCCATGTTTAATATTTATTTAAATATGTATTTGATGCTCAGCATACACATATACACACACAAGTGTGAGTGTGCATATGTGTGTGATCTTCGTTTTAATTTTTAAATTTTTTTAATTATGTATTTTAATTGGAGGCTAATTACTTAAAGTATTGTATTGGTTTTGCCATATATCAACATGAAGATCATGATACTGACAATGGTTTTGATCAATGTGTGAACATAATTGGAAAAATTGTGTATGCAGGAGATATTTGAAAAACTTGTTGTGATTTGTTTTTGTCTTTGATGTGAAATTTCACTCAAAAAAATGAATCTGTATTGAGGTCAAAGCTACCCATAATAGGGAGTTCTGCTCTGTTACAACAGAGGACCTGCCAAGCTGCAGGAGATACAGAGAACGCTGGTAGATTTGTTCTGTTATTGTCGATCTTAATCCATCATTTGAACTGCAGTAGGATTTATTGGTAGAATTGACAAAACCATACAAAACAATTTTGCTAAAGTATGGCATGGGCAGATAGAAATGGCCATTGATCGGAAGGGC
The DNA here is from genome assembly GCA_006410875.1 of Neotragus pygmaeus. Classification (NCBI taxonomy): domain Eukaryota; kingdom Metazoa; phylum Chordata; class Mammalia; order Artiodactyla; family Bovidae; genus Neotragus; species Neotragus pygmaeus. Next base: position 78,133 of record SJYV01004999.1, on the reverse strand, counting down.
AGAAATAACGTGATACTCACATTTTGTGGAAATGAAAAATGGCTGAAACTTATACTTCTTGAGTGGTTAAACCATGCATCCAGGGAATGCACAATAAAAAGTTACATGGCATGTTGCTGCTGTGTTACATGGATTCTGTTTTTGAGTTTTCTAAGCGTCTTAGTTATCAGTGAGACAGACATCGAAAGCCCTGTTCTTCACTGGTGCTTTATGACAGTGACTTTCTGCTTCCTCCCCCATCCAAGTCCTCACAAATGCACTGTGGAGATTTATACTCACAAGTACGGGGCCTGGAGGGAGGGTTGTAACTATGAAATTTACTATGAAATTTACTTCTTAAGCCCCTAGCATATCTTTGGCAAAGGAAAATAAGTTACATTAAATTTTCCCCTAAACCCTCCTCACCTTTGAGAAAAATAATGTCCTTAATTCTACCAAAGCACTAGAAAATCTAGGACAAGTCCAAGAATCTGCCAAGAGGGGAGAACTACCAGGTGTTTAAATGGCAAACGTCCACGGGATACAGTTGAATGAATAAAGATGAATGAGGATGAAGCATTTAGTTTGAAATGAATTCAAGTGAAAATTAAGCCAGACTATGACTGAAATATAATTTAATCTGTTCATTTTGCTCAAGTTAACCCCCACATAGAAAAATATGCACTGAGAAAACAGGAACTTAGTATAATATATATTGTAAAAACATATGGTAAGTTTCCAAAGAGAAAGTGTCAACCTCAAAACCAAGCAAATGTAGTGCTCCCACTGGACACAAATTAAACCTGGGAAGCCTGTTAAGTGCATAGCCAGAAAAAATATCACAGATATTATTGGAAATGGGAAAGATAAACCAAATAGAGAAAGATAAAACATAAAGTCGCCAAAACTCACATTTTAGGGATATGGACCCGTTTTTTTTCACAGACAGGTCATCGTACCTATAATGGGAAACTACAAGCTAAGGATTAACCAAAAAAAAAAAAAAGAAAGAAAGAAAGAAAGAAAAGAAATTATAGTAAAAAAAAAAAAGACACCTCTTCATTTCTAGTTTCTTTGCCTTTCTTACTCATATAAGGGAATAAGCTTATTGAACTGGAGGTGGGGTGGGATAAGAGGAAGACATACTTCACCGATGGTGTCTATAGGGACACTTTCTCTTTGTTTCTAGTGGCAAGTTGTGAAAGTGAAAGTCGCTCAGTTGTGTCTGACCCTTTGTGACCCCAGGTACTATACAGTCCATGGGATTCTCCAGGCTGCAATACTGGAGTGGGTAGCCTTTCTCTTCTCCAGGGGCTCTTCCCAAACTAGGGATGGAACTCAGGTCTTCCTCTTTGCAGGTGGATTCTTTACCAGCTGAGTCACAAGGGAACCCTAGGGGCAAGTTTTTGGGTTGTTATTTATCTTGAATTTTCTGAGAATTTCTAATTTCAAATATTCTCTTCTGTGCCTTTTTGAAGTTCAGTACATAGAAAACCCAACATTTTCTGGTCTCTGAGAGTATTTATCTACAGATAACATCAATATTTCTATGTATGTACTATACATGTAACATGATAAGTAAATGTACACACACACACACACACACACACACATATGCACACAAAGAGAGAGAGACAGAGACAGAAAAAGACAGGTATTGACTCCAAACCCTTGGTTTGGAGCCCTAAGCTGAACCTTTTCAGGACACCTCACCAAACTGATACATAAAAAGTATAAGGATCAGATTTAACATTGTAAATGGGAATAACCAAAGAAATTAAACCGTTGTGAACTAGTCATCCTCCGGCGGGAGAAAGAACAGATGTTAGTAGCAGGAAGAGTTAATGTTTGACAGACATCTATTTGCTCTGTAAATTTGCCAGGTTGTGTCCTCTGGTCCTAGTCAGTGGATTCTACATTTGTCACATCTATACTAAAATCATAAGGATTTCAAATATTTTGCATCATATTTTTTTTCAAAATCCAAATATTTTGTTACTTTGAGAATTTTTTCAATTTCTAGAACTTTGAATTACTCATGAAAATTTCTCCATTGGTTAGTATATTAATATAAATATGATAGAAATGCATAGTAGGTTTTTTATACACATTTAGTTCTTTGGGAAAAGGGTTCATTTTAAAAGTTATTCATATTTACCAGCATGTGTATCAATTTTTTAAATTAATTTCAAGTATTGTACTAATACCACAACTGTTTTTATATCTGTGAAATGACTTTTAAACTGTAGTTTTATAAGATATTGAGTTGATTAAATATCTTTTTGAAAAAAATGATTTTGTGGTATGTTGTGCCACAATTTAAAATTTTAGTATAAAGTATTACTCTTTTCCAATCATGTGAAAATTACTTTAGTAACAGAACTGCTTTGATGCTTGAAATCTCCTATTTGATATAACAGAAATTTAAGATAAAAATAATTGGAGAGGCCATTATTAAATTTAAAATATACATTAATTCCTCTGGCAAAATCTCAAATCTAATCATTTATACTAAGTATATTAACCTACAGACCAGATTACTGTACCCAGATGCAAAGACTTTGAATGAGTGGTCAAAAGACAGAATTTCACACAATTCAATTTACAGTAGACTGAAGTTTCATTTTAAAGTTTAATTATTTGGATTTCATGTGTACAGTATGTATAACATATATAACCAGTATATTTCAAAGTGTCTGATATGGTGTTGCCAGTTATAAATATGACTACAGATTTATCTTCATTTGATGCAGCCTATCTTATGTATTAGCCGCTTGGTCATGTCAAAGTTGAAAAATCACTAATAGTACATTTTGGTATTTTAGCTACCTCAGTCGTGTCAGACTCTTAGTGATCCCACGGACTGTAGCCTACCAGGCTCCACTGTCCATGGGGATTCTCCAGGGAAGAACATTGGAGTGGGTTGCCATGCCCTCCTCCAGTGGATCTTCCTAACCCAGATATGGAATTTGGGTTTTCTGCATTGCAGGCAGATTCTTTACTTTTAAGCCACAAAGGAAGCCTTATGTATTATTAATAAGAGATGAAAGATTTCTTTTTGCATTTACTATATACCATTAAAATAGCAATATTCTATATTGTCACCCTGCTTATTTAACTTATATGCAGAATACATCATGAGAAATGCTGGACTGGAAGAAACACAAGCTGGAATCAAGATTGCCAGGAGAAATATCAATAACCTCAGGTATGCAGATGACACCACCCTTGTGGCAGAAATTGAAGCGGAACTAAAAAGCCTCTTGATGAAAGTGAAAGAAGAGAGTGAAAAAGTTGGCTTAAAGCTCAACATTCAGAAAACGAAGTGCATAGCATCTGGTCCCACTTCATGGGAAGTAGATGGGGAAACAGTGTCAAACTTTATTTGGGGGGGCTCCAAAATCACTGCAGATGGTGATTGTAGCCATGAAATTAAAAGACACTTACTCCTTGGAAGGAAAGTTATGACCAACCTAGATAGCATATTCAAAAGCAGAGACGTCACTTTGCCGACTAAGGTCCATCTAGTCAAGGCTATGGTTTTTCCATTGGTCATGTATGGATGTGAGAGTTGGACTGTGACGAAGGCTGAGCATCAAAGAATTGATGCTTTTGAACTGTGGTATTGGAGAAGACTCTTGAGAGTCCCTTGGATTGCAAGGAGATCCAATCAGTCCATTCTGAAGATCAGCCCTGGGATTTCTTTGGAAGGATTGGTGCTAAAGCTGAAAGTCCAGGACTTTGGCCACCTCATGCGAAGAGTTGACTCATTGGAAAAGACTCTGATGCTGGGAGGGATTGGGGGCAGGAGGAGAAGGGGACGACAGAGGATGAGATGGCTGGATGGCATCACAGACTCGATGGACGTGAGTCTAAGTGAACTCTGGGAGTTGGTGATGGACAGAGAGGCCTAGTGTACTGCGATTCATGGGGTTGCAAAAAGTCAGACTAGACTGAGTGACTGAACTGAACTGATACTTCATTCGTTTATTAATTTAAACTGGATTATCAATGCAATTTATGTAAATGAACTATTAGGGTAAAAAACCTTATTCCAGCTGGTCACACATTTTTCCTCCACTCTAAAATTTTCAAGTTTAAGCTCAATGATGATCATGGTAGCTGCTGCTCCTTTCCAGGGTATGTATATGGCTGCCTAGCCTTATCTTCACTAGTCACTAAAGGAACCTTCTAGCCTCTCTGATTTTTAACAGTGAGATAATCCATCTACATGTGGGGAATCTGCATCTCTAAATCCTTGAAAGCGAAAGAGTTAGTCTCTTGGTCACTCTTTTATAACCCTGTAGTTCTGTGGCCAGACTCCTCTGTCCATGGAATTCTCCAGGCAAGAATCCTGGAGTGAGTAGCCATTCCCTTTTCCAGGGGATCTTATGTACCCCCCAAAAAAAGGACCAAAAAAGAGGGGGGGCATGTCTTAGAATTAGAAAAGATATGTTCCAATATTCCTTTATTTGTTCTTCTGAATCATGTGAGAAACAGATTGCAGCTGCCTTTGAAAGACTGATAAACTGATTTCAAAGTAATCACAAAGCAGACTTTTAAAACATAAACAGTACTATTGCTCAGAAATCATGCAAATGTAATTCAAAGAACCCTGGAATTGGAGAAGGACATCCAGGATTTTGAATCCCTGATCTAGAAGTTCTCAGCTGGCTTCCTTTGGGCAAGTTTATAATATCTGATTTCTTCACTGGATATCCAGTTTCTTCATCTTTGATATCCAGATTCTTCATCTTCAGTTTACGATATCCAGTTTCTTCATCTTTCACTGTTGTAAAGACAAAATAAGGTAATATATATGATAGGTACATGCAGATTATAAGCTCTATTCAAATGTGAATTGTTTTCATCATGTCCTTTATAGAAGGGAGAAAGCATTCAGTGTAATGAGTTTTTAATTAACGAACTCTAAGCTTGATTGTAGTTTGTTCTTGCCTTTGGTCATTATGTGTTTTTCTTTCCCTAATCAACTGGTAACTGTCATCTGAGAGGTTGAAGGGAAAAGAAAATTGCATTTCTTTTTTTTTAACATGGCCCTCATAGTTAACAGGTAAGACATAGCCTCCTTGTCATTTCACAGTATAGAAGGAGTCCATTTGAACTTGGTGCAGTTGGATAGTGCTATTTTGTTGCTAAGTCCTGTCTGTGTCTTTTGCGACTTCATGGACTGTAGCCACCAGCTCTTCTGTCCATGGGATTTCTTCTGGTAAAAACAGTGAAATGGGTTGCCATTTCCATACTCCAGGAGATCTTCCCAATGAAAAGATTGAACCCCATGTCTCCTGCATTAGCAGGCAAATTCTTTACCACTGAGTCATCAAGGAAATCCTTGAGGAAGGTGTTACTAATTTTGATACATTTTTCTCTTTCTTTAATGAAACTGATAGATGCCCTCAAGGCCTGCTTCTATGATGAAAATTAAAAAAAAAAAAAAGAAAGAAGAAGGAAAGGTGAGAGGAAGAAAAGGTGACAGAAATGAAAGAAAGGGGAAAAGTAAAAACACAATGACTCTAAATCTATGAAACTAGTACTGCTTAAAAGCATCATAAAATAAGGACAAAGCATTATTGCCTTTAACTGCATCTGAGTATTGTTTCAATGTCCAATAAATGTAAGCACGGTGACACAATACAGAAAACAGGCGGGGACATTTGACGGACTCTGACTAAGGGGGAAGGCAACTCAGAAACAGATATTTCTTTTCCCCCTTTTGCACAAACATTCTACTGAAATTCTTCACACCAGATTTTACTAATGAATCTGGAAAAGGGAGTGACGGATGCTGCTGATGCCGATCATAGGAAACAGACACCACGCCGTGGTCCATTTTTCCTATCTCTGACAGCAGCATCTGGCTCCTTGGCAGGCTCTGTCAACCTTTGCATTGACGTCTTAGGAGCTGCCCCAGGTCTGCTGGCTTCCTGGGATACTGCCGCCGAGCTGAGATTCACCGCAATCAGTCTATTTGTTGTTGGTGGTGGTCACGCTGAGTCTTGAAGAAATTCTTCCTTCTGCTTAGGGAATGTGAGTGTCACACACAAAGTCCACTCCACAATGTGCGTGCGTGCGTGTGTGTGTATTTCCCCCTGTAATGTTCATATAAGTGTTTCACTTTATAAGGTGAAATATCATCTTCGATATACTTTGAATTTTAGCCTAGAAGGAATGGCCGCATGTTACATGGTCAAATACCTCTTAAAGCAAAGCAATAAATTATTTAGAGGATCATAGGCATATATCATGGATTCACCAATATAAAATGAAGCCAAAGAAGGTAAGAAGGAAAGAGAGGAAGAGCTACTAAATTAAGAGTCTCATTACTGGATTGCTTTGCTAACAATAACGAGAACAACCCCCAAAAGAATCAGATACGACAGACCAAAAATTTAAAATCCAATACAGAGTAGAAATGAGAATACAGAAGGGACTGCTCTCCTCAATTTCAAAATGTATAGATTATAAATAAAATTAATATAATTTAGGAGCCTCAGAATGTTCCAAGTGGAAAGCTGTGTGTCACGAGTTAGCCTGTGAGATATTAGTAGCCATTATCTTGAGAAGCTTGTGTTTCTTGTGTATTTTGTATTGCAAATTTAAATTGTATAATCTGTATAATGATCAGAGCCCTGCTGGGTTTTTTTCTGGCAAGAAAAATAACATAAGTTAAAGGGTAATAGGCTGTTAAAAATGTGAATATTCTCACTTCAAGGAATATTTTTGGTTTTACCAAATGTGAAAATGTTTTTTAAAATGATCATTTTTAACTTTTAAATAGTAAAATGCATATATTTTGTATTATAAGACACTCGAACTCTATTGAAAATGTAAAAATGGAGTATTTCCCATTTTCTTTTCCTCATATAATCCTCTTTAAAGAGACATCCCCACTTAAAGGACTGGTCAATGCATACTTACATATGTGCATTTAACACAAAAACCTTTTTTAAAAATAAATAGGATCATGATACATGTGTTCTGAGACCTGGTTTTATGTTTAATAAGATATTCTGGAGATCTTTCAATGACAGTTCATAAAAACTTCATTATTTTTAATGGTTGTGTCACAGTCAATATTATAAAGATTTAAAATATATAATATACAATCTTCCCTTTTGATGGACACTTAGGTGGTGTCACTATTTCAAAATTATAAAACAATGTCACAATAAAACCTCATATTGACACTATTGTTCACATGTGAACATTTTTATCATTGATAGGAAAATATCTATCAAGGATAAGAGGAAGTTTCTGAATTTAAGGAGGGACTCATTTATTTATTTTGAATTTTGTGTTTTGTATTGGAATATAACAGATTAACGGGGGCTTCCCTGGTGGCTCAGTGCGTGAAGTGTCTGCCTACAATATGGGAGACCCTGGTTCGATCCCTGGGTCGGGAAGATTCCCTGGAGAAGGAAATGGCAACCCACTCCAGTACTCTTGCCTGGAAAATCCCATGGACTGAGAAGCCTGGTAGGCTATAGTCCATGGGGTCGCAAAGAGTAGGACATGACTGAGCGACTTTCCCTTCCCATAACCTATTAACAATACTGTGATTGTTTCAGGCGAACAGTGAAGAGACTCAGGCATACACATACGTGTGTCCATTCTCCCCCAAACTCCCTTCCCCTCTTGGTTGCCACATAACATGGGGCAAAGTTCCATGTGCTATACAGTATATCTTTTCCATTATCCATTTTAAATATAGCACTGTGTACATGTCCATCCCGAACTCCCTAAGTATCCCTTTCACCTGGCAACTGTAAGTTCATCCCCTAAGTCTGTGAGTTTCTGTTTTGTAAGTTCATTTGTATCATTTCTTTTTAGATTCCACATATAAGGGAGGTTCTATGATAATTCAAGCAGAGGCTCATTTAAAGTTTTGTATATATCCCCACCTTGGCTCATTCTTTAAGTCAATTATATAGCCAATGTATAATCTTTGCTGATATCCATTCCATCAACAGTAGAAGAGTATTCTTCTTTCCCAATATCATTTTTCAACTTTTTAAAAATTTTTCCTAATAACATAGATCATTATGGTTTTATTCTTTTTCTGAATAAAAAATATGTTTAGTGATTTTATTGTCATTTGTGTTTTATTAATTGTGTATTGATTGATTAAATATTATATTAATATTTTTTGGAGTATATGCAATTTTCCCAGTTATGTGTTAGAACGCATATATTATGCATATTGTGAAGTGAAAGTCATTCATAATGTCCGACTCTTTGTGACTCCATGAACTGTACAGTCCATGGAATTCTCCAGGCCAGAATACTGGAGTAGGTAGCCTTTCCCTTCTCCAGGGGATCTTCCCAATCCAAGAATTGAACCTAGGTCTCCCACATTGCAGGTGGATTATTTACCAGCTGAGCCACAAGGGAAGCCCAAGAATACTGGAGTGGGTAGCCTATCCCTTCTCCAGCGGATCTTCTCGACCCAGAAATCAAACTGGAGTCTCCAGCATTGCAGGTGGATTCCTTGCCAACTGAACTATCAGAGAAGCCCATATTAATTTGTATTAAATACGATGCAAATTATTTTTTCAAACTGCAATTTGTATTTTAATGTTTTTAAATATATCACATTGAAATTTTAAACATGGGTTTCCTGGTGGCTGAGATGGTAAAGCATCTGCCTACCATGCGGGAGACCTGAGTTTGATCCCTGGGTTGGGAATATCCCCTGAAGAAGGAAATGGCACCCTACTCCAGTACTCTTGCCTGGAAAATCCCATGGATGGAGGGATCCTGGTAGGCCCCAGTTCATGGGGTGGCAAAGAGTCGAACACAGCTGAGCGATTTCACTTTAATAGTCAAATCTACTGGTTTATTCCTTTATGACATTTGGTTTTGTTTCTTTTTATGAAGAATTTCTATAATTCAATGTCACCTAAACTTTTAATAAATATTTTTTAATAGTTTGATTTTAGTTCTTTAAACTATTAGATATTTACTGCTGTATATTACATGGAGTGTGGTTCTAGCTCAATTTTCTCTAATTATAGCCAATTTTTTATCAACTATTCATTAAACAGTGATTTTTTTTTGTAAATTTATTTATTTCAATTGGAGGCTAATTACTTTACAATATTGTAGTGGTTTTTGCCATACATTGACATGAATCCACCATGAGTATACATGTGACCCCCATCCTGAACACCCCTTTCACCTCCCTCCCCATTCCATCCCTCAGGGTCATCCCAGTGCCCCAGCCCTGAACACCCTGTCTCATGCATTAAAGCTGGACTGGTGATTTATTTCACATATGGCAATATACATGTTTCAATGTGATTCTCTCAAATCATCCCACCCTTGCCTTCTCCCACAGAATCCAAAAGTCTGTTCTTTACATCTTTTGTCTCTTTCACTGTCTTGCATATGAGGTCATCGTTACCATCTTTCTAAATGTCATATACATGCATTAGTATACTATATTGGTGTTTTTCTTTCTGACTTACTTCACTCTGTATGATAGGTTCCAGTTTCGTCCACCTCATTAGAACTGATTCAAATGCATTCCTATTAAGAGCTGAGTAATATTCCGTTGTGCATATGTACCAGGGCTTTTTTATCCATTCACCTACTGATGGCTTGCTTCCATGTCCTGGCTATTGTAAACAGTGTTGCGATGAACATTGGTGTACACGTGTCTCTTTCATTTCTGGTTTCCTTGGTGTGTATACCCAGCCAGTGGGATTGCTGTGTCATATGGCAGTCCTGTTTCTGGTTTTTTAAGGAATCTCTACACTTAAACAGTGATTTCTAAAGTTGAAATTCTCTCTGGTATTAAAGTAAATTTCTTTAAACAAGTTGACTGCTTTACTTCATTTTGTTTCATTTGTTGATTTTTGTATTGCTGTACTCCAAAATAATAAATATCATAATTTATTAGACATACCTAGTTTATAATTGACTTGAATAAGATATTGTTTCCATAAGCATATAATTACCCATTCCCTTGGTGTTTTCTTAAATTAAAAGAAGAAAAACAATTAACTTGCAAAATGTCTATAAGCCTGGATACTCAAACAAATCATCCATTTTGAGAGAAGTGCCATTATTTCAGTCAAAAAGATAAAACTAGAAATGGTAGAATAGACATGGAAAAAATAAAATCAGCATAACTTTCTTTTGTCATTAAGAAGGGATAATTTCTAGCAAGCCAAGGAAATAATGGATATATTTCTGGTCAGCCTGAATAATTTGAATGTCAATCTGTTGACTTCCTGAAATTTTCTTTTGAAGCAGACATTTTATTTCCAATGCCATATTTCAAGCTAAATATACTGAACCATTTATGGGTCTTTCGTGTAAGATTTACAGAATAACTGTGGAGTCAGACAACTTTGTTATTTCATCAGAGATGAAATTTCTCTTTGCCTGAGAAGAAACTACATTGGATATTATTCATGTGTGTAAGTATGCCAGAGAGAGGCCCAAAATATGATCCCACTTATCACACCCCATTAATAGCAAAAAGGAAAAAACAAACCATTTCAATGAATTGCCTTATATACCTTAGAGTACTCTTCTAGGAATAATATATATTTATTGAGATGATTGTGTTATATTAGTCAAAACTAAACAGGATTAGTCCTGTCAGGGAATTTTCGTTCATGTTTTCCATTCAATGATGCATTCTTTTGAAATATATGAAATAAATATGAGTGATAATGCAATCAAGTAGTTATCAGGATTTACAGACAAATGAGCAAATTTGCATGAAGAAAAAACTAAAGAGGTTCCTATTGAATGAATAGGTTTACTCCCTGGCTTGGGGAAAATCCCAAAGAAGGAAATGGAAACCCATTCCAGTATTCTCACCTGGAAAATCCCACAGACAGAGGAGCCTTGCAGGCTATAGTCCTTGGGGTCGTAAAGAGTCAGACACAACTTAGAAATTAAACACCGATACGATACCAAGATCAGAATTGAACGTGGCAGTGTTAATATATTTTTTGTCATTTGGGAGGGACTTGGTATAGTTAAAATTTCAATATAAACTACTCAAAAGCCAAAGAGAAATATGGAAAAATGGCCAGGCGTTTGTGCATGTGTGTCCATGCTCAGTTGTGTAGGACTCTTTGTGACCCCATGGACTGTAGCCCATCTTCCAGGCTCCTCTGTCCATGGAATTTTCCAGGTAAGAATTCTAGAGCAGATTTTCATTTCCTTCTCCAGGAGATCTTCCTGACTCAAGGATCGAATCCCTCTCTCCTTGCTTCTCCTGCTTTGGCAGGAGGATTCCTTACCGCTGTGTCACCTGGGAAACCCCCTAGGTATGAAAGCCATTAAAAAAAGATAAGGAGAGTATGGGTGCTCTAAACTAATAATCTGACTAGAGAACAGAGTGTGTGTTAAACCCAGAAACAGAACTGTATGTATTTTTGAAGTACACTTTGAGCACTTCAACTGTTGCTGTGAAAAAGTCACATCGAACATAGTGGCTTAAGCAACACATATGTATTATCTTACAGCTTTAAATGTCAGAGCACAGAATGAGTCTCGATGGACTAAGCTCTCGATGTTGACAGAGTAGCATTCTTTTTGGTAGGCCCAGGAAAGAATCCCTTTGTTTTCCTTTTCGAGCTGCTAAGCTTCTTTGACTCATGGCCCTTCCCTCCATCGCCAAAGTCAACAAGTGGACTATATGCCCTCACACTCCCTCCTGGCCTTCTGCTTCCTTTATCACAGCTCCTCGGATTTTGACTCTTCTGCTTTCTCCTTTCACCTGCAGGGACTCTGGTGATTACATCTGGTACATCCCAGAATAATCTCATTCCTATCTCAAGAGCCTTAGTTGCATCCACAAAGTCCCTTTACCCATGTAAATGATCATTGTTTCTGGTTCCTAGAATTAAGATTTGGACATCCTGGGGAGCCATTACTCTGCTAGCCAAACAAGTCTACCTTCTGATTATATCAACTGAAGCTGCTGCTGCTGCTAAGTCACTCAGTCATGTCCGACTCTGTGCGACCACATAGACGGCAGTCCACTAGGCTCCTCCGTCCCTGGGATTCTCCAGGCAAGAATACTGGCGTGGATTGCCATTTCCTTCTCCAATGCATGAAAGTGAAAAGTGAAAGTGAAGTCATTCAGTCGTGCCCGACTCTTAGCGACCCCATGGACTGCAGCCTACCAGGCTTCTCCGTCCAAGGGACTTTCCAGGCAAGAGTACTGGAGCGGGTTGCCATTGCTAGCTTCAGTAAATTGCAATTAAAAAAATAAAAATAACTGAAACCCCAGGGTTTCTAAAAGTGTGCTCAGTGTACCCAGAGACCACATTAGACCTACTCAGTAGGACTGTTTGAGAGTGAATTGGTGTGACATGTATATATGTATGTATATATATATATATATATATACACTATATATAGAATAGATGACTAATGAAAATCTATTGTATAGGAAAGGGAACTGTACTCAATGTTCTATGGTGACCTAAACAGGAAAGGAAATCCAAAAAAGAGTGGATATCTTTATATGTACGGCTGATTCACTCTGTGGTCCAGTAGAAACTAACAAAGCACTGTAAAGCAACTATACTCCAATAAAAGTTAATCTTAAAACAAATGAAATAGGACAAAAGACAAGTATTTAAAAAAAAATAAAGTGAACCAGTGAATCTGCATTTATTGCCAGGTCATTTTACTACCCAGTAAATACCTGAATCCATGATTTTAATGTTATATTTATATAAGGATAGATTTTATGGCCTCTTCCTTTTCAAGGATGTGAGTATAATTCATACTCCCAGTTTAAAATAGGGAGGTTTAGGAGCCAGTGTAATTTAATGAAGAAAACCTGGGCTTTCGAACCAGAATTGAATTTTCAGGTTTCATACTTTTTAGCCAAAATCCTTCTCAGATATACCCATTCTTGCAAGTTGATCAAATCCTTTGTCCTCTATAAATAGGTTTCCCATCTATAGTATAGAGCAATATCGCCTATATCAATAGACTCATAAAATGGTAAAATGAGCTATTTATATAACAAATAATAGTGCTTAGAATGTGGTAGGTATAAAAAAAATAATTTTTTCTGAAATGTAGTTCAGTTCAGTTCAGTTTAGTCGCTCAGTCGTGTCCTACTCTTTACGATCCCATGAATGGCAGCATGCCAGGACTCCCTGTCCATCACCAACTCCCAGAGTTCACTCAAACTCATGTTCATTGAGTCAGTGATGCCATCCAGCCATCTCATTGTCCCCTTCTCCTGCCCCCAATCCCTCCCAGCATCAAAGTCTTTTCCAATGAAGTACCATGCTTATATATCTGTAAAAAAATTCCCCACTCAGTATACTCAATTCTTTCATCTTTCCCAAATATTTGTATTTCCTGATTTACTTTAGTTGGCATGGAGCGGTCAGGATTATTTCAACCCCTCCTTCCGGTCCAGATGTCCTTTCTCTCCACATTTTCACTTCAGCAACTTCGGAATATGGTCTCTGTGGCCTGTTGACTTTTGTTCAGTGTTTTTGATTAAGAGGTTGTGGCATGTTAATCTTTGCAACACATTTCTCTGTGGCCTTTTGCAGTCAGCCCTTCTTTCATCTGGACCTCCATTCACCTTCAAAGGCACCATTCAGGGCCAAATCTGAGGTAAGTTTAAGGCCTGGAATTAATCACATTGGAGGTCCCTTCCTATCTGGTTGAAAGAAGAGGTGATAAGACGAAAAGGGAAGGGTCCCTGGGCTTGAAAAGCCAGTGATACCCCAGATATCTGGCTTCTGTGCTGTTAAAATATGAGATGATTGTATGTACTCATTGTTGGGTTCATTTAGTTTCAGAACTCTGTAATTGTCAAATATTTTAATAAATAACTACTTAGTATTTTATACTTTCTAGTGGCATTTCTAGAGAGCTGTCAGTAAATTTCATATTTTTCCTCCAAAAATTGTGTCTTAAAAAATCCTAAATTTTTATCACTGCTAAAAAACTGATATACACATTTATCACTGGCATCAAATGAGCTTATTTTAAAGAGTAACTGGACTATAAGAGCATTGCAAAAGATACTCAGCCACAGTGTAATCATACAGCCAGAAAAAAGAAAAACATCTGGTCAACCAGCTGTATTTTTTGCTACACATAAACCATGGAATTGAATTGACTAATTTTTATGAATGATTTGCTCTCCCTCTGCTTAAAAATATTGATCATAACTCCATTTGTTTAGGAAAATAGATTTCCTACTTTCTTAGGAACATATTAAGGTATAGAAAGAACTTAGCATACGTGTCTAAGTTCTGGAACTGGAATGATATCCTCACAGGTGGACAGCTCCAGTGTTATGTTGAGAATTTTTAGGCCAAATATAGATTACAGAATATCAGATATATGACCAAAATCCACTCACTAAAATCACTTAATACTTTGTTTGCACAATACATAACCAAAGTCAAATCTTTGTTCCTCTACAAACAAGTAATCTAAACAAACTTAAAAAAAAAAAATCAGTATACTCTCATTCCCTTCAACTGTGACAGTTGAAATTAATAGATGTTGTTTTGATCAGCTATCCATTTTAAATTCTCTTGTTAACTGTCTCTATTTTCATTATTATATATGGCTGAGGGCTTCCCTGGTGGCTCAGCGGTAAGAATCCGCCTGCCAGTGCAGGAGATCTGGGTTCCATCCCTGGGTATGTAAGATCCCCTGGAGAAGGAAGTGGCAATTTGCCCCAGTATTCTGGCCTGGTAAATCCCATGGGCAGAGCAGATTGGGTGGCTACAGCCACTGGGGTCACAAAGAGTCAGACACGACTTAGCAGTAAACATCAGTTCAGTTCAGTCACTCAGTCGTGTGTGACTCTTTGCAACCCCATGGACTGCAGCACGCTAGGCCTCCCTGTCCATCACCAACTCCCAGAGTTTACCCAAACTCATGTCCATTGAATCGGTGATGCCATCCAACCATCCAATCCTCTGTCATCCCCTTCTCCTCCTACCTTCAATCTATCCCAGCATCAGGGTCTTCACATCAGGTGGCCACATCAGTTCTTCGCATCAGGTGGCCAAAGTACTGGAGTTTCAGCTTCAGTATCAGTCTTTCCAATGAACACCCAGGACTTATCTCCTTTAGGATGGACTGGTTGGATCTCCTAGCAGTCCAAGGGACTCTCAAGAGTCTTCTCCAACACCACAGTTCAAAAGCATCAATTCTTTGGCATTCAGCTTTCTTTATAGTCCAACTCTCACATCCATACTTGACCACTGGAAAAACCATAGCCTTGACTAGACGGACCTTTGTTGGCATAGTAATGTCTCTACATTTCAATATGCTATCTAGGTTGGCCGTAACTTTCCTTCCAAGGAGTAAGCGTCTTTTAATTGCATAGTTACAATCACCATCTGCAGTGATTTTGGAGCCCAGAAAAATAGTCAGCATCTGTTTCAACTGTTTCCCTATCTGTTTGCCATGAAGTGATGGGACTGGATGCCATGATCTTCATTTTCTGAATGTTGAGCTTTAAGCCAACGTTTTCACTCTCCTCTTTCACTTTCATCAAGAGGCTCTTTAGTTATTCTTCACTTTCTGCCATAAGGGTGGTGTCATCTGCATATCTGGGGTTATTGNAAAAAAAAAAAAAAGACTGCCACCCACTGCTCCCTATTGAATCAGTATTACAATATTGGCAGTGGCACCTGGGTGTTATTCAGTGTCGGGGGAGAGAAAACTGAATCTTAGCAAATCAAGGCAACAGTCATGCCGAAAATGTAAACACACATACGGATACATGCACATGCACGTGTGTACATATTGTATATAATCTTTTTCATTTGTTTCTCTCCAGGCAAATTAGAGTGTGGACTTCCCAGCTAATTACCCTTATCCTGATTCACAGAGAGCTGACTGCCTTTGCAACAACTTACAGGTGACTTTGTTCCTCCTGCCAGTTCTGTTCTGTGTTTAAACCTAAAAGGCAGATCACCCATTTGTATCAAATTATGCATGACAGTTTGGGGAGTGGGTTATGGACTTCTATGAAAAGCATATGCACACACACACACAAAGAAAAAAAAAAGCCATTGTATTTTATTAGCAACATTACTTTTAGTTTAGTTTTGGAGGCAGGGTCTTTCGTACATTTTAAAGATAATTTCTAGCAAACTTGTTTTACCTCATTGTGAGGAACTTGGAGAAATTTACCTCACAAAGCTTTAAAAGGATTGTAAAATATATACCTTCGAATTATTCTCTCTGTTCCCCAAATTTAGAGGAGCAAAGTCAAAGACAAAACAAAATAATATCAAGAAGAAAGACAAATAAAATAGTTTTCAGTACGTGAAACAATTGTAGTTACTGTGCAAGTGATGAAAATATATTCTATCATTCCGTTCAGTTCAGTTGCTCAGTCGGGTCCAACTCTGCAACGCCATGAACCACAGCACACAAGGCCTCCCTGCCCATTACCAACTCCCAGAGTTTATCCAAACTCACGTGCATTGTGTTGGTGATGCCATCCAACTATTTCATCCTCGGTCATCTCCTTCTCCTCCTGCCCTCAATCTTTCCCAGCATCAGGGTCTTTTCAAATGAGTCAGCTCTTCGCATGAGGTAGCCAAAGTATTGGAGTTTCAGCTCCAACATCAGTCCTTCCAATGAACACCCAGGACTGATCTCCTTTAGGATGGACTGGTTGGATCTCCTTGCAGTCCAAGGGACTCTCAAGAGTCTTCTCCAACACCACAGTTCAAAAGCATCAATACTTTGGTGCTCAGCTTTCTTTATAGTCCAATCTCACATCCATACATGATCACTGGAAAAACCGTCGCCTTGACTAGATGGACCTTTGTTGGCAAAGTAATGTCTCTGATTTTTAATATGCTGTCTAGGTTAGTCATAACTTTCCTTCCAAGGAGTAAGCATCTTTTAATTTCATGGCTGCAATCACTATCTGCAATGGTTTTGGAGCCCTGGAAAATAAAGTCAGCCACTGTTTCCACTGTTTACCCATATATTTGCCATGAAGTGAGCAATTGATTTTGAATGTCACAGGGGGTTATAGATGTATGAGATTAACTGTCTGGATCAGCTGTCTGGATCTTCTCATTCCAAAAGAAAAAAACAAAACACTTTTTTTGTTTTTTGTTTTTTGTTTTTTCTCTTTCTTTTTGTTATTGTTTTGTTTTGTCTTTTACTTTGCTCCTCTAAATTTGGAGAACAGTTGGAATAGGTGGAAGGTATACCTTTTCCAATTCTTTTAAAGCTTTGCGAGTTGGATGTACTCCTTTGTTTCCGGTCACTTGGACTTTGACCAGGTTGGAACTAAAGCACCGTCTCAGCTCTGTATGTTAAACATAAGTCGCTATCAGAGCCAATGTTTTGTTTCTGCACAAAATGTGTAGAAAATATATGTGTAATGTGTATGCACAAAAGAGCAGAGCTTTGTTGCATAATATTAAAAATGTAGTTTTTATTCAGCATTTTGATCTGTTACAAAAATGGCTGGTTCAAAAGGGTCAAGAAGGACTGCTTGTACTTTGGCCAAAATCAGCCACAGGTACTTTTCTGGCCATGGGACATTCCCACCATTGACAGCCTTTTTGGTCACCTGATAAATGTAACAAAGCTGCTCTCCCGCATGTAGCATTTGTTGGCTTCAAAATCAGAAGGCCATTTTATGTCAGTAAGAGGTACAAGAGGCAGCAATGAGTTCTTTACCTTTCAGGTCATGTCCTCACACAGCCCAGAGCACTTGATTCCCAGAAAATTCAGGCACAAGCCAGTCTCTCTATTTTCACAGATTTTATCTTCTTCCTCTTTAATGTGTCTAAGACATCTGCTTCTTCTTGCTCTCCGAATCCAATTAACATTGATCCTTTCAATGATAGAACTGCCTCCAGGTCTATGGACTATGAAATGGTCAGTTTCTCTCCCAGCTAAACTGTGTCTCAGAGCAAGAGGGCTGATATAATCCTGAGGCAAAACAAGGAGCGTGTGTGTCCCTTTGATATGATAGCAAAGTGGATGTAGAAAAAAGAGCGCTCTCCAGATCAATAAGTGCATGCCAGCTATCAAGGTTTTGCTCATTTGCAGAATCAGCTGCAGTTGAAGTCTTTCTCTGGTTACGCTCATTGATGTGTCTCTGCTGGTCCCCCAAACCTGTCTCCTGCACCAGCTGAGCTGAGAAGCTAGAAGGGACGTGACTAGAATTGCTCCCTTTACCAGTTTCATTTCACATCTCTGATAGTGGTGGGAACGCCTGTGATTCCCTAAAAACACAGCTAGTCTTACTTATGTCAGCATGTAAAGGAAGTGCTGAAGACTTCTCTATGACCTTTCCTATGAAAATAGACTGTGGTCCAGGGACCTAAAGTAGGAACGTGGCAGTTGCTATGGACATATTTTAACTATTAACTCAAGATCCAGCAAAGAAAGCAAGTGTTATTTTTGGAGTCCAATAGGATCTATCGTGATATAAACAAATAATGCAATGCTGTCTATTGCTGCTGCTGCTGCTGCTAAGTCACTTCAGTCATGTCCGACTTTGTGCAACCCCATAGACGGCTGCCCACCAGGCTACCACATCCCTGGGATGCTCCAGGCAAGAACACTGGAGTGGGATGCCATTTCCTTCTGCAATGCATGAAAGTGAAAAGTGAAAGTGAAGTCACTTAGTCCTTTCCTACTCTTGGCAATCCCATGGATTGCAGGCTACCAGGCTCCTCCATCCATGGGATTTTCCAGGCAAGAATACTGGAGTGGGATGCCATTGCCTTCTCTGATGCTGTCTATTACTCCACTCTATAAGCTGTGTCTCTGGATTACAGTGACCTTCTACATACCCAGGATTTAAGAGAAGCTAGTAGCCACAGGCAGATAAAATTCCACTGTTTTCTGAGTATTTCTCTATCTCCTTCCAAGGCTATAGTTTTTCCAGTAGTTATGGATGGATGTGAGAGTTGGACTATAAAGAAAGTGGAGTGCCAAAGAATTGATGCTTTTGAACTGTGGTGTGGAGAAGACTCTTGAGAATCCCTTGGACTGCAAGGAGATCCAACCAGTCCATCCTAAAGGAGATCAATTCTGGGTATTCATTGGAAAGACTGATGCTGAAGCTGAAATTCCAATACTTTGGCCAATTGATGTGAAGATAAGACTCATTTGAAAAGATCTTGATGCTGAGAAAGATTGAAGGTGGGGGGGAGAAGGGGACGACAGAGGATTGGATGGTTGGATGGCATCACCAACTCAATGAACATGAGTGTGGGTAAACTCCGGGAGTTGGCGATGGACAGGGAGGCCTGGCATGGTGCAGTCCATTGGGTCACAAAGATTTAGACACAAATGACTGACTGACTGAACTGAACTGAACTGTCTTACAGAAGAGGATTTACAAAACCAGCACTATTTGCAAATATAACAGTTGTCTCCTCAAAATTATCAGCCTTTTCCTTCATTTAAGAGGCTGTAGGTCCATTAAATAATTTAAGACTAGAAACTGGATGAGATGTTCCAAGTCCCTACAAAAAGGAGGTCCACCTGTGCCATACAGCCTCCTTAATCAGTCAGGGAGACAAACTCCTGCATGTGACCAACCCCCGCATGCCCCACCATTCGGATTACTGTGGTGGCCTGCTCTCTTCCATGGCCCCATACTCACCTTCCTTCCGAAATGTATGCTGCTAGATCGCCTCTGCAACTCTACTATCTTTTGCTTCCCATTCGGTCAGGGAGACCACTTCGACTGCTGCCTTTCCGCCAATTACTAAAATAATTTTCTGAAATACCTTCCCTCCACTCGCCAATGTGTTTCAAAGGGCCTTGGTGTGGAGGGTAACTTCTCTGTCCTTTGTGGGACTAGTTTGATTGAGTGAATGAAGGAACAAGAAGCTTTCATACAAGTATTTGAATATCTATAGCCTTTTAAATTATTTTTTATTTTTATTCATTTATGGGGGTATAATTGCTTTACAATCTCATGCTAGTTTCATCTGTACTGGGAAATTAATCAGCCATGTGCGTGCATATATCCTCTCCCTCGGGTCTTGCCTCCCATCTAAGTCACCACGGAACATCAAGTAGAGTTTCCTGCACTGTACAGTAGGCCCTCATTATTGATCTGCTCGATGAAGAGCAGTGTAAAAATGCCATTCCCACTCTCCCAGTTCATCCCTCTCCTTCTCCCACTTGGTGTCCATCCATGTGTTCTCTGTGTCTGTGTCTTTATTTCTGATTTGCAAATAGTTTCATCTGTACCATTTTGGGGGGGTCTAGATTCCACATATACACATTCACATAAAATAGTTGTTTTTCTCTTTCTGACCTACTTCACTCTGTGTGATAGTCTCTAGGTCCATCAACATCTCTACAAATGACCCAACTTTACTCCTTTGAATGGCTCCGTAATTTTCCTTTGTCTATATGTAGCACATCTTTTTTTCACACATTTACCCCGAGAAACCAAAATTCAAACGGACAAATGCAGCCCATTGTCCACTGCAGCACTATTTGCAATAGCCAGGACATGGAAAAACTCCCATAGCCTCTTAGTAATTGCTTCCACTCTAATCTTTGTTGGTGTTCAGTCACTCAGTCATGTCCGATTCTTTGCCACTCCATGGACTAGAGTACTCCAGGCTTCCCTGTCCTTCATCATCTCCCAAAGCTTGCTCAAACTCATGCTCATTGAGTCAGTGATGCCATCTGACCATCTCATCCTCTGTCATCCCCTTGTCCTCCTACCTTTAATCTTTTGCAGTATCAGGGTCTTTTCCAATGAGTCAGTTCTTTGCATCAGGTGGCCAAAGTATCGGAGCTTCAGCTTCAACATCAGTCCTTCCAGTGTATATTCAGGATTAATTTGCTTTGGGATTGACTGGTTTCATATCCTTGCAGTCCAAGGGACTCTCAAAAGTCTTCTCTAACACCACGGTTCAAAAGCATTGATTCTTCAGCAGTCAGCCTTCTTCATGGTCCAATTCTCACATCCATACATGACTACTGGAAAAACATAGCTTTGACTAGACAGACCTTTGTTGGGAAATCAATGTCTCTGCTTTTTAATGTGCTAGCTTTTCTTCCAAGGGACAAGCATCTTTTAGCTTCATGGATGTACTCACCATTTGTAGTGATTTTGGAGCCCAAGAAAAGAAAGTCTGTCACTGTTTCCATTGTTTCCCCATCTATGTGCCATGAAGTGATGGGACCAGATGCCATAATCTTAGTTTTGTGAATGTTGAGTTTTAAGCCAGCCTTTTCACTCTCCTCTTTCATCTTCATCAAGAGACTCTATGGTTCCTCTCTGCTTTCTTCCATTAGAGTGGTGTCATCTGCATGTCTGAGGTCATTGATGTTTCTCCCAAATGGTTTTTCTCAACTCAGGGATGTCATGAGGCAGCATGCAGTCCTAGTTTAGCTGTTAATCCAACACATGGAATCCAAAATTGGGGGTAAGTTAGATGATATTCCTAGAAACAGCTTAATCTAAGAACTAGACCCTTATTCATTTTGCTGTGTTTTCAGTCGAATTTTGTAAACAAAATTAGCAAATTTCATTAATTTTTTGTTGCAGAAAGCTTGCTTCCAAAATAAACTTGGAGCTGATTCTAGTTATAGATATGGAGACAATAGGAAGTTGGAGTGAAGTGAAGGACTCATGAAAAAATTTCTGTTCTTGACATAGGGTCACTCCCTTCACCAAGGAAGCCATAAACTTCTTCAAGATATGCAGAAGCTCTTTGGATATCCAGGGCAGTTTGGCGGTGATTTGACACTGCCATATTCCAAATCCAGGGCACCGTACCCCAAAGCCTGTTCTCAGTTTCAGGATCCCACTCTTTTCTGATCAGTGTCTTGGCTTTCACAGAAAGTATTAGGCAGGGCTGTGAATTGCACTAATTTATAATACAACGATGCTTAGGCTTAGACTTTGGATTTAGAGTTTCCTATTTTAGAGTTGCAGCTGCTACACATTAGAGTTCCTTTATCATAGTCCTGGAAAAGTCTCAAGCTTTAGTTGTTATTCTACCAAGTATTCAAAGATTCTTCCTTTTCAGCTCTGCAGACCTATTCACAGAGGCCATTCCACATTAGTCCCCAGAGTCTCATGTCCTTCTTGTCTTCCTGTAGCCAGGGCCTCTCACTTTCTTCAAAGCCAGTGCTCCATCAGCACTAAATTTCAGGCTAAAATCGGTGAGAACTTGACTTTCTGTCCCACCTAATATCCCCTCCCTGAATATTAAGTGAATTTTCACTTACCCAGATAACCGATATCAGGTTATTTGATTTCCCTGAAGGTTTCTTGCCTGCAACCCACACCCTGTGCCAATTGCTATACCAGTCAGGGTTCTGTAATGCTGAAATCAGAAACAGACCTGTGCTAATTTCATCAGGAAAGGGCTCTTTAGGAAATAACTGAGGTAGGTCACAGGATCCCTTGGAAGAACAAACCTCAGATTCTGGAAAAGAAACCAGAAGAGCTGGATGTAGAGTAACCAGTTCATGCTGGTTTGCCTGCGACATTCCGAATTTTCATGCTGAAGTCCCATGCATGGGAAATCCCTTAGCGCTTGGCAAACTGTGATGGGTGGCACCCGAGGAGGATGGCTGCAGGAAGAGCCCAGCCCATGCTGTGGGAAAGCCTAGTTGTATTGCTGCTGTCACCTCTGTTGGATTTTGCAAACCGTCACCAATCCCACTGTGGCAGCTTTCTTGAAATTGCCCTGCTACCTAAATTTTAAATCGTCCTACTAAAGTTTATATGACCATCTTGTGAACCTTGAATCTCCTGTATTAGCAGGTGAATTTTTTACCATTACGCCACTGGGAAAGCTCCTTAGGAGGCTTAGCATAAGGAAGGAGTGAAGGAGAGAGAAGAGAGATTTGTTCATTCAGTTCAGTTCAGTCACTCAGTTGTGTCCAACTCTGCGACGCCATGGACTGCAGCATGCCAGGCCTCCCTGTCCATCACCAACTCCAGGAGCTTGCTGAAACTCATGTCCATTGAGTCGGTGATGCCATCCAACCATTTCATCCTCTGTTGTCTCCTTCTCCTCCTGCCTTCAGTCTTTCCCAGCATCAGGGTCTTTTCCAGTGAGTTCATTGGGCATTTTCAATTCTTAAGATCAGAGTGAAATACATAGATCCATTTCCTTTTCTTGAGTTTATATTTTCATACTTCAGTTTCAATCAGATTTTCTTATGGAGACATCTTGGAGAGCTTTAATTAAAGACTTCTTTTCCTCAATCTTCCATTTTATCAACATCCTTACTTTATATATATGATTCAAAGAAGTCTGTGTTTTTAAAAGCAAAGGTGAAAGTGAAAGTGAAGTCGCTCAGTCGTGTCCAACTGTTTGCGACCCCATCGACTGTAGCCTATCAGGCTCCTCAGTCCATGGAATTTTCCAGGCAAGAGTGCTGGAGTGGGTTGCCATTTAGAGTCACTTATTTTACAGCATTGTGCTGTATTCTTGCTCTCCTGATATATACACTTTGTATAAATGGGTAGGAATGGCAGGAGGACTTTAGAAGTTTAGAATGGGCTCAGGTTAAGAACAAGTAAGAAAAACAAGAGCCCCAGTCCTTCAGGCACAAGGAACGAGGTTCTGCCAATAATAAGAGCTTAGTTGGGGCCTGTGTGCCTCAAATGGAATCACTATCCTGACTGACCAACAGTTTCAGCTTGCTGATACTGTGCAGACTAGTCAGCTAACCAGGAACCAAACTCCTGACTCACAGAAAATGTGGAGTAATAAAACTGGCATGTTCTTTGAAAATTTTGTGCTGATTAGTTTGCTGTAATAGAAAGCCAGTGTAGAAAATACACATATACATTTATATATATATCTATCCCTTCACGTAACATGTATGTATTTTATTGGTCACCAGGACACTGCTAGTGTACACACTGACCACCGAGGCAAGTGCAATAGTAATTAATCATTGCTGATGTCTGACTGGCTTTGTTATACGTAGCCATAACTGTACACACATTTGCTATTATGACATTATAAATACATGGTCAGAGAGATGTTACTTAATGGCTTGTTACTCTGAACGATAACTTTCAAATAGTTGTACAGATGATCCATCTAGACCTGCATCTGTTTTCTACCTCTGGGGAGAGGACAGATATTAATAGTGGTCATGTTCAACATCCTCTTCCAATATTCACAGTATTTCTCAATGTTTGCAGGCAGCGTTAGCCACCCTGTCTTCTGTGCTTCTTCACCATACCATCTCAACATCCTGGTATCATATCAAGCACATTGAATTATAATTTTTCAGATAATGGGTCTTTTGCCCCCACTAGACCTGAACTCTTTGAGAGCAGACCTTATCTCAATATCTTTGTACAACAATACCAAGCATGGGGCTTAATACCCGGCAGGTGTGCCCTAGACGTATATTTACATAAATGAACAGCCAGCAGGGTTGACATCAGAATCCTAGTTCTACTTGGACTTTCCATCTGCCACTGATTTTGTTCTCCCAAAGCTTCAAAAACACAAGTTTACAGTGCAATTCTCTTAATAAAGGACCGACCCTTCAATTGGTTTCTACATGTTAAGAATAAAGTGGTCCAAACCCTAGGTCGTTGTCACTCCCAAATTCAGTCTTCTGGGAAATAGTCACAAAAATACTTTCTAGTCCTTGAAAATAGACTGCTAATATTTGGCGAATTTAATTGATCTTCCATAAAACTAAAATTGAGCCTTCTAGTTTTGCTGTGAATGATTTCTTATAAGAAAGAAAAACTGGAGAAGGTTATTAATTAACTAAATAGTGCAATAGCCCTGTGAAACTGGATGGTATTGACTCAGCTGCCCTTGACGATGCTATCATGTTATCATGTGTGTTGTTATATGAGACATACATGTTTATGTCCTTAAATTTTTAGAAATACCTGGGGAACTTTTCTATCTAAAACTACCAGCAGTCAATAGAAATCTATCATTCCTAACCTATCATAAATAGTTGGATACAGCTCCATTAGCCTATAGAATCTAGACCCTGAGTGAACTTGAAACAGGTAGAAATAAATAAATAAATACTACTTGGAACAGTAACCAAAAGGATTTTTCCTTTTTTTGGCTCAGATAAATTCATGCTACGTTTTAACATAGCATGGAAATTCCAAAGAATTTGCAATGATTTTGACACATGCTTTAACATGGCTTCAAGCCCACATGAATGTTTGAAGTAATTGTTTGTTTTGGGCTAAAAATGTTCTTAACTATTATTAGCATTTTATTTAGATTAAGAGTAATAAACATTTATTACAGTAAGAAGTTGACAAGAAAACCAAAGATATGATAAAGAAAATAAAGTTCATTATGCACCAAAAGGAATCACAGTAGCTTAGAACCTGGGTTCATGAGATCTTCTGCCTGGGTCCAACACTGTGATCTCCAACAAGTGATTTAAACTCTGTTTTGTTTTGTTTTGTTTTCCTTCACTATTTAACAAAACGGCCCAATTGTACTATCTTAAGAATTAAAATGTTAATAGATTTAGAACAGGCCCTGGTTTATAATAATGACACAGTAGGTTTTAAATATTATTATTTTGAGAATACAAAGACAACTATTTTTTCTTGAATTTAAATAAATAAATATCATATATTACTATTGGACTTCCCTTGTGGCTCAGATGGTAAAGAAACTGGCTGCAATGCAGGAAACCCAGGTTCAATTCCTGGAACTGGCAGTTCCCCTGGAGAAGGAAATGAGAACCCACTCTGGTATTCTTGCCCAGAAAACCCCATGGACAGAGGAACCAGGTGGGTTACAGTCCATGAGATCCCAAAGAGTAGGACATGACTGAGTGACTAGTACACACACACTACTATTATCTGTTGTTACCAACAATTAAAGTAAATTCCACTAGAGAAATATAGACATTTTCTCTATAAAATTTTCTTGTAAGCTATATAGATATCGATTTTATGATTTTTCTTTCCCATAAGATGTACATTATCTTACAAATAATAATGTAATCTTTGGATGCTTGATGTAAGAATACATGGGGATATATTCTACTATCAGAACTCTAAAAGTACCAGTAAACAGTAAGTTTGATGACAATTCTGTGTTAAGACTTGGTTCTGAATGAAAACTAACCCAGGTATTTAAATCTGCTCACTTCCTTTTTCAGAATTCCTACCAAAATACCAAAATGACTCTATATCAAGAAAAATTGATAGCAGAGCTGGAAACCAGAGAGGACTGCATCTCTGTACCTGAAGGAATTTGGGAAGATACTGTTCAGGGGTATCATTGCAGAAAAATCAACAAACACATGAGTTACAACATGAGAATAAATTGATTCCAGATCTTGGAGTGAGTGGGGAAGGCAAGACTGGAACTACAGAGACAGTCTCGGCCTGGGCTACGATTAGGTTGTCCGAGGAAATTTTCAAAACTGAAGATGCCCACATCTCATCTCAGAGCAATTAAGTCATAATTTTTCTAACTAGAGGGAATCTACACATTGTACAACCTTTTCAGGTGATTCGAGCTGTATAGAGATGGCTATGAGCCATTGATCTAGAAAGTAGATATCCAGTTTAGCTGCATTTCCTGGGAAGTACAGGGGTACCACTAAGCAAAGCCCAGCTGTTACACTCACTCTCAGCTTATACTTGATGTTGGCAGAAGGCTAAGGGAAGCTGAAGGCACTGCTATGAGAGGCTATAATGAGAGTTCACATGTAATATCAGATCCCTGCAAGAGATGATGGGGAAGGTCAGGCAAGGTTGAGCATTGACTCATCAAGTGTTTGTTATTAAATATGCAGCTCTTGTACAAATGCTTGAGGGGAAAAGCAGAGATGACAAAAGTTCAAATATATCAAGCAAATAATAAATATAAATGGCTAAAACTTCTTAAAATAAAACTCATTTAAGGATGCACAAAAACAATGTCATGCCTTTGTGAAAGTAAAACAAAATTGCTGAAAAAAGTGTTGAAAGGAAAATAAGATATATAAAAAAATGAAACTATCATATCACTATAGTTACCATTCAATATCAATGTCAGATAAAATGAAAATTAAAGTAAAAACTATTGAAAGGGATAATTATGTGTCATTTTACATTAATAAATGAATTGTCAATATTTCTGAAGTAATGAAAATTGTTGCTTCAGAATATGTTGCACAGAAGACTTAGAAAATAAGGAGATCTTTGAATTTGAATAAAATATAAAACAGAAGAGAGAAGCACTTCAGTCACTCCTTGTATTCTTGACAGTTATTTTAACAAAACAAAATCCAAATATCTGAAATTAATTTGATTGTTATATTCATTAATAAAACATCTCAGAATTACATAATTACAAAGCAAACAAGTGTTATCAGAATACACTTGGTTGTTGAAATGGATGCTTGTAAAGTTTTGTTGTGTTGTGTACTTAAGATACTGAGTCTTCCCCAGTAGCTCAGATGGTAAAGCATCTGCCTGCAATGCGGGAGACCTGGGTTCAATCCCTGGGTTGGGAAGATCTCCTGGAGAAGGAAACAGCAACCCACTCCAGTACTTTTGCCTGGAGAATCCCACGGATGGTACCAGAGTTAAGTACATTTTCAAGAAAAACAAATAAAAATAAAAATGCATATTGAAATGTGATATTGAAAATCTTGAAAAGCACACATAATTTTTCATGACATTGAAATTGTAGAACATGTGAAAGTGAAAATGTTAATTGTTCAGCTGTGTCCAACTCTTGGACCATGAGAGTTGGACACAACTCTGTCCACATAATTCACCAGGCAAGAATACTGGAATGGGTAGCCATGCCTTTCTCTAGAGGTCTTCCTGATCCAGGCGTTAAACCTGAGTCTCCCTCATTGCAGGCAGATTCTTTACTGTCTGAGCTACCAGGGTAACCCTTAAGAACATATAAGGGCATACATTAAAAAGCTTTTGAAATATATATTTTTGCTATTGCATTTTTTCCAGCCATGCTTTTTAAGGCTTGAAATACAGTAAAATTCACTTTTTAAGGAGTACAGTTTAATACATTTTCACAAATATTTATAGTCACTGGCAGGAGGAGAAGGGGACGACAGAGGACAAAATGGTTGGATGGCATCACCAACTCAATGGACATGATTTTGAGCAAGCTCTGGGAGTTGGTGGTAGAAAGGGAGGCCTGGCGTGCTGCAGTCCATGGGGTCGCAAAGAGTTAGACATGACTGAGCAACTGAACAACAGCAAACCAGTACCACAAGCACCGTTTAGAATATTTCCATCCCCAAGAAATTTCCCATGTCCCTTCGTGGTGTTTGTTTATGATTTTAAATAATAGAACTAAAACTATATCAATAAGAAATGAAAGAAGGAAAAGAGCAGGCACAGAGTTAGGAGAAAGAAAGACATTAGGACCCAGAATGACTTCACCCTAAGTGGGTCATGAGCCGTCAATGATACAACCTTTCAGTATTGTTTTACAAACAGAGCCTTTTTTTCTATCATGTTTGAAAGTTAAACCAGTTGGTTCAAGTCTTTATGCCGTAATACTGATGCAATGTGGTTCTGGATAAGGTGACAGACAATATAATTATCTGTTAGAGCCATGTCTCCATATCTTACCTAAAAACATCTCTGTCATCATCAATATCCTCATGAATGTTATCATCATTGCTGAATCCCAGTACACTCCTGGCACAGTGGGAACGGAGGATCTGAGGTTAATGATTGCTTGCGCACCAGTTCCTACTGTGGTACACTGTTCATTATACCAAGCTGCTTTCTTTAGCATCCCAAATGATTGTAAGAAATGGAGTCAGCTTACAAGGTGCTTGCTTTATCCCTGAGATGCAGTATGCTTAAGTACTAAAATGATTAATTTCATTCAGTATCAGGATAAGCAAAATTTAAGGAGACTTTGAAGTTATGCAAAAATTATAGTTGTAGGAGTAAGAAAGCTTGATATTTTTGCATCAACCTCGTGATAATTGAGTGGTAAGGAATCGGTCTCACCCATCAGATTGTATTAGCATTTATCACCAGTCATTTCATTTCTTCTCTTTCCCTTGTCTATAATTCCTTACAATTTTTGAGCAGTGAAGACCCTTTTTCACATTTCCACATCTGTCCTATGTGGGCTCACCCAGAAGCATGAGCCCTGAAAAGACTGGACAAGGATCATTTTCAGTCAGTCAGATGTATTGTGGTGATGCAGTTCCTCAGATGAACAGGTGGTCATATCTAGTGTCATCAATAGGAATGCATTATAGTCCCTTATAGTATAAGGAACAGGTCCTGAAATGGTTGTCTCAGTTTGGATTCTGACTTGTTCTGTACTTACTGTATATTCTGGAGTTGGTTTCTTAGCCTCTCTATGTCTCAATTTCTACATCAGTAGTTACGTAAAATATTTATTGAGAGCTGAACCATAAAGGTGGCCAAGCGCTGATGAACTGATGCTTTTTAATTGTGGTGCTGGAGAAGACCCTTGAGAATACATTGGACTGCAAGGATATCAAACCAGTCAAACCTAAAGGAAAGCAACTCTGAATATTCATTGCAAAGACTTGCTGAAGCTGAAGTTTCCAATACTTTGGCCTCCTGATACAAAGAGCTGACTCACTGAAAAAGATGTTGAAGATGGTAAAGACTGAAGGCAACAGATGAAAGGGGTGACAGAGGATGAGATGGTTAGATAACATTAGTGACTCAGTGGACATGAATTTAAGCAAACTCCAGGACAGGGAAGACTGGGATTCTGCAGTCCATGGGGTCACAAAGAGTGAGACATGACATGGAGACTAAACAAGAACAGCAAAAGGTTTATTATTGCATAGTTCACACTGCCAGAAGTGATCGGTGTTTGTTATAGCTCCTAGCACATACTGAATGCTCAGTGACTATTGCTGTTGTTCAGTTGACTGGTCGTGTCCAACTCTTTGAGAACCCATGGACTGCAGCATGCCAGCATTCCTTGTCCTTCACTATCTCCTGAAGTTTGCTCAAATTCATGTCCATTGAGCCGGTGATGTGGGGAAGGGGCTGGTGTAACTCAGTGAAGCTATGAGCCGTGCCATGCAGGGCCACCCAGAACGGACAAGGTATGGTGGAGAGTGATGACAGAACATGGTCCACTGGAGGAGGGAACGGCAAACCACTCCAGTATTCTTCCTTGAGAACCCCAGTGGCTATGAGTCATTTTTATTTTGATCATTAATGCATATGGAAATACATAAAGGAAATACTAGATGTCCACAAAAATGATTGATTTATATTATTTATCATAAGGCAGGAAAAAAAGAGTTTTCTTAGGTAAGAAGATGTTATAGTGATCTATAATAATCAATTGAAAATACAATTATCACTATTAACCATAACTGTCTTTTAATGAATTATTTTAATATGTCAAGCACAATGCTGTGCATTTTATGTAGAAAATATGCCGCACCGACTCAACCGGACATGAGTTTGAGTAAACTCCGGGAGTTGGTGATAAACAGGGAGGCCTGGCATGCTGCAGTCTATGGGGTCACAAAGAATTCGGACACGACTGAGCTAAAGTGAACTGAATGATATCATGAATGTTTTTGTTTTTATTGGTATTTTAGAATGAATATGTATTGCTTAGTTTAAAAAAGTTTATACAGAATTATTCTAACTAGCAAAAGGGATACATGACACTTCTGAGTTCTAACTCATATTGCCCTTTTCTCTGTGATGCCGTTCTGAATACTTGCTGTACTTTCAACCACAGATGGCATCATTCAGTAGTGTGTAAAAGGAACTCTTTTCATAAATTCTGTAAAGTACATAAAGATCCTTTCATAAGAGCTGTAGTTGTGTTACCCTCTGTGATGGGTGTGAATGTACACATTTGTTTTTGCTGGGAAACTGAACATTTTTCAAGGATGTGTGAATTTGTAATTTATTATGTGGATGAATGATATTTCTATGTTATACTCTTTTCCTTTCTAAAATTTACTGAAGGACAAAAAACATAAATTCCAACTCTTAAATCATTTGTGAGTACTAGAAAGTAAAAGTATGGTATCACTAAATGGTGCTTATTATAAATGGAAAAAAAAACTGGAGAAGAAATATATTCATGGGAAGTTAAACTAAGGAAGAGAGTGATAAAATAATTTCCAACCTAGAAGTTTTTTGATCTCAGTGGAAATGGAGAGTTTGGGGGTGAGGATAAATAAAAGAAGATGTAAGCTGAGAAAAAAAATAAACTTATTACTAACAATGAGATGGGAATGGAAACTGAATTTAAAAACAAGCAAAAAAAAAAAAAACCACCTTAGAATCAGAATATTAATGTACCCACTGTTAAAAGAGGGAAACTATATTCTAATTTAAATAATTTTCACTATCAGCTAGACTTTATTGGGACCATTCAATATGTATCTATTCAGCAAGAAACATTTACAACTAATAAAGCTGTAAATAAGGACACAGAAAATTTGAAGTCAGTAATTTAATTACTTAAAAATATAACTGGAAAAATACAAATGAATTATTAAATATACACATATGCATTTTAAGTAGTCTTTCATTATCATTAACCTGTAAAAGTGTGGGGTCATTAAAAAGCACATCAGTTCATACTAGTAGGGAAAAAAAAACTCAATTTATGGGACATATCCTAGAAAATACAGATAAAAGTAAACATATTTTTGGTATATATGATTTATAAAATTTGATAGTCTCTATATTATATAAATATATTTATACATTGGAGTCACAAAGAGCTGGACGTGACTTAGCAAATGAACAACAGCAATATATATTGNAAAAAAAAAAAAAACCACCTTAGAATCAGAATATTAATGTACCCACTGTTAAAAGAGGGAAACTATATTCTAATTTAAATAATTTTCACTATCAGCTAGACTTTATTGGGACCATTCAATATGTATCTATTCAGCAAGAAACATTTACAACTAATAAAGCTGTAAATAAGGACACAGAAAATTTGAAGTCAGTAATTTAATTACTTAAAAATATAACTGGAAAAATACAAATGAATTATTAAATATACACATATGCATTTTAAGTAGTCTTTCATTATCATTAACCTGTAAAAGTGTGGGGTCATTAAAAAGCACATCAGTTCATACTAGTAGGGAAAAAAAAACTCAATTTATGGGACATATCCTAGAAAATACAGATAAAAGTAAACATATTTTTGGTATATATGATTTATAAAATTTGATAGTCTCTATATTATATAAATATATTTATACATTGGAGTCACAAAGAGCTGGACGTGACTTAGCAAATGAACAACAGCAATATATATTGTTCATACTGTGTACTTTTACATGTAAACATAAATTTCTATATGAACGCATATGTGTGCATGTATAAGTGTCTTTATATATATATACGTGTATGAGGGCTTCCCTGGTGGCTCAGTGGTAAAGAATCCACCTGCAGTGAAG
Source organism: Neotragus pygmaeus (assembly GCA_006410875.1). Classification (NCBI taxonomy): domain Eukaryota; kingdom Metazoa; phylum Chordata; class Mammalia; order Artiodactyla; family Bovidae; genus Neotragus; species Neotragus pygmaeus. The sequence goes on along the minus strand of SJYV01004999.1, from coordinate 45,760 downwards.
GAGACACAAGAGATGAGGCTTCAGTCTCTGGGTCAGGAACATCACTTGGAGGAGGGCATGGCAACCTACCCCAGTATTCTTGCCTGGAGAACCCCATGGACAGAGGAGCCTGGAGGGCTTTATAGTCCATAGGGTCACGAAGAGTCAGACACGATTGCAGTGACTGAGCACACGCGCGTGCATGTGTATTGCATATGCAATATCCTAATAATAATGTGAACACAATAGATTATTAAATACAACATGAGCATGCTCTAATTTTAATGACTTATACAATATCTTGATTTCCATTTTCAGCTGAAATAGCACATTCTTGGAGACAGTTTCCATAAACATTCTGTGGCAAGCATGCTGTATCATTCTTTATCGATTTACCTCATCTAACTGTTTTCCAAGGGACTGATTCTTATTCTGAAGGTCTCTTCATTCACTGGTTGACTCTCTTGTTCTCTGTCTTCCTCCAACTAAAAGTTGAGCTTCCTCAGAATATTTTTTATATAGTGAATCATCAGCACTACAAATATATGCTGAATGAATGAATGAGTCAGATAATCAGTGAATAAGCTATCATTTGTAAGCCTATATTTCCTGAGTCATAATCTTTTAAATCCATAAAGCACTGTTAAGAAATCCTTCATTACCCATTTACTATTAGAGAAAAAAAATACTGTGCTACCTGAATTATTCCCTACTCCAACATAGGAGATGAGTAAGGTTGTATCTATTTGTTTTAAGCTTAATGAGAAGACTTGCAAACATGTCCAGTCCACAAAGTTTAATATGTGTTCTGTAGAGCCTGGGGACAATGGACCAAGAAGTGTAAAGGGTGAGAGGCTGGTTGGATGGTCATAGCATTAGTGGAGAGAGGACTGTGGTTTGAAAGATAACTTACTGATAATATGTGCAAGGTCTTGGATTTTACCTGAAATGGTGTGTTTGAGAAAGATCATTCAGTGTTCTAAAGCTCACTAGAGTGAAGGGAAAGAGGCTGGATCCATATAAAATGAGGTGAGAGAGGTCACTCTATCCAGATTATGTAGGCGTTTTCAAAGATTTGACTTTACACCGAGCATTGGAGGATTTGGAGCAGATGAGCCTCTTGACTAACTGATGTCTGAAATGGAACTCTCTTGCTTCTGTGTTGAGGATAGAAAACAAGAAAAAGTGGAGGAGGCAGAAAACCACTCTAAGAGAGAATGACAGTATCTTGTCCAAGGTGGTAACTGCTCTTTAATAATAATCATATGATAATTATTATTATAATAATCACCTGGATTATTGCAAATATTGCCTCCTCCTTTTAACTATCCTTCCTGCTCCCTCCTCCTAAGCTGCTGAAGTCGGCTAGAAATGCAAAGCAGGAGATGACATGAGGAAGTCAGTTACCGAGTCCCAGTTTGGGCAGCCCAGCCCAAGGCAGGACCACAGTGGGGCAGAGCAGAGCTTCGGACTAAGAAATGTTGGGTAATTTAGATTACCACATTGGGTTAATAACTAAACTGAGATGGTTTTCTGTGAGTATAACTGATCAGATGCTTTTTTTCTTTCCCAAGAGGACATACAGTATGAGATTCAAGGAATATCAAGGAGCTCACCAAGGAGCAGAGGGAAAACTAGTCTCTAGAAGATTTGAATAAGAAGGAAAAAAAGAGGTTGTTTTCTCTGGTTGTTTTCTTTTAACAGGCTAGCTAAATGGGGTTTCAAGTATGTTTGGGGTGCTATTTTTTTTTTTCAAGAACTACTGCAAACTGTCTATACTAGAGAGTTACAGGTTGGAGGACATCCTGTAGTAAATAGCTTTGTTTTTCCCTGTGTTTCTCAAAATCTGAATATAAGTCCCTGAGAAAATGCTCTTGAACACACCAGATAAAGTGAAACAAGTGATGATTTGGAAAGGCCAAGGGAGATTGGATTTCCTTCCAGTTTTGATGATCCCCAGAAGATCACTTCGTATCTTGGATCCACACTTGTCATCTGTAACAGTGTTCAACATTTTGGTTATAAGTACTTTTGAGGGCAAGCATAAAAGATTATAATATATGTAAACTGTCCAGTTCAGTTACTGAAAATTAAGTATATAATTAATAAAATTATTTGTTTCATATTAAAATATGAAAATTTAAAAAAATGAAAAATATGACTGAGATAAAGAAAACAAGTTGGCTGTAACCAGAAGCCAGTGGAGGAGGGCTGAAGGGGCAAAATAGGTAAAGGGGATTAGAGGTACAAGAATATAATTTAAATCACGGAGAATAGTCAGTTTTTAATAATAATTTTCTATGCAATTTAAGCTGTAGAAACATCATCAAGTATGTGTTACAAGTGTAAAAAATGCTATGTTGTACACTTGTAACTAATATAATATTGTAAGTCAACTATAGTTCAATCATAAATATTAAAAAATAGTAAGACTTCCAAGGAACACAGAAACCAAAAAAGAAAATGTTGACGTTTTTTCTTTTTCTTTAGATCTAGGATGAAATTATTTGAAATAATTGCACTTCTCATCTCATTGAAATTTATCATCATTGGTTGAAGATTTAATTCCCCTTTTTAAATGCATTATCTTCTACTTTCATTAAACAATTACTTTACAAAACTATTTCTTCTGTATCATTTTGGTTGAGCATGCATTCACAAAAAGTCTGTTTTGGGAGTACATATGATTTTAATTTACACACAGGGTACTGCATTGTAAATTTCATCTCTTCCTTAACTTTTTTCTGCAGTGTTTCCTTCTTTGAATCTGTCTGCTGCATACAGACTGTCTAGTGCTTTGCTGCATTATCGTCTATAGTATCTACACCATTCACTAATATGCTCCCCTAGTAATAGAAAATTTCCTGGTGGCTCAGGTGGTAAAGATCCATCTGCAATGCAGGAAGACCTGGGCTTGATCCCTAGTGGGGAAAATCCCTGGAGTAATCAATGGCAACCCACTCCTGCCTTCTTGCCTGGCGAATCCCATGGAGGGAGGAGCCTGGCAGGCTATTGTCCATGGGCTCACAGAGAGTTGGACATGACTGAGCGATTAAGCACAACACAGTACATTGCTTCTGACACTCTGTGGCTCACAAATGAAGTGATGGTTAATATCCACACACACACAAACCCTGAAGGACCTATGTAAGCATTTCTTTGGGATACATGTTCAAGTGTAAGCAAATACTTAAATTGACCTACTGCAGCCTCAAGACTGCCTAGGATGACTGCACCTACCTGTGATGCAACAGTGTTCCTGAAGTTCAACATTTTCATCACCTTGACCTATTCAGCTTTCTAAAATTTGCCAGCTTGAGAAGTCTAAAGAAGCTTTTTCTTGTTTTAATTTGCACTTCTCTGTTTAACAATATCATTTACAATCCATTGTTTTGATGCTTTTATTTTTGTGAATTGCTTTAATATGAGCTGTTTCTCTTTGCTTCCTTTAATGTATTAGTCTTTCTGTTGATGATGATTTGCAGTTGTTCTTTGTATATTCTTTGTGTGTGTGTGTGTGTGTGTGTGTGTGTGTGTGTGTGTGTGGATGCTCGGTTGCTTCAGTCATATCTGACTCTTTGTGACCCTATGTAGTGTAGCCTGCCAAGCTCCTCTATCCATGGGGCTCTCCAGGCAAGAATACTGGAGTGCATTGCCATGCCCTGCTCCAGGGGATCTTCTTGGCCCAGGAATCAAACCCATGTCTCCTGTGTCTCCTGCTTGCAGGTAAATTTTGGGGAAGCCCGTATTCCATTTAGTCAATCCTTAATGTTTTCTAGTACTGCAAATATCACTCCCAGTTGGCCAAGGACAGACTGTATGTTTTGGGGGTGAAGAACATGGATGGACTCTTTGTTTAACTATCCAGATGATCTTGGACAAGTTACTTAAATCTCTTTGCTGGGAGCCAGCATGGGGAATCCCATCTGTGGCAAAGGTCATGAGGAAGGGGGCCTGGCAAAAGGCAAAGGCTGAGATCAGACCTCAGGGGTACCCCTGGATTTTCCTGAGCATCTGCCCCCAAAACCAGAGTCTGCCTGCTTTATTGTACTGCCCTTTCCACTCTTCTGACATAACAGGGGCTATCGCCGACCACCTTTCTCTGGAAAAAGTTAACTTAGAGCTCCAACTGGTCTCCTGCATATGAAAGGATTGTCTCAGCTCAAATCCCTCTGATGGCTCTCTAACTTGCATGACAGGTTCCCCCCGGAAATTTACAACTTGTGATTGTTTACAGCCCCCCAACCACAAAAGGGATGCAGCTTAAAACATCTTAAAGATATAGAGCCTTTTCTAAAGAGTTAAGAGTTATACTGGTGATGGGTTTCACTGTTGAGTCAATGACAGCTGCCAGGCCTCCACATTCCTTATCTTTTAGGCACCTGAAGGATATTAATCAATGTAATTGGATATAGAAAAAGGAATATGGTAGTTTTGATGTTAGCAACACTAGACGTGAGTTAGTGAACTTTCTCTTTGTTATAAATCACTGTACTCCTCTTTCCTTGTTATAAATTGCTGTGACTTTGCTATATAAGAATGAGACCTTAATTAGTGCTTTCTGAGAGTGGCACCAGACTTTAGTAAGAACAACACTTTTAAGGCAAATAAGTTTTCTGTTTGACAGACCCTTATCAGAAAAGGGCCGTAAAATGCTAATAGGCCTCCTGGCCATAAGATGATGTAAATCACCTAAGACTTGTGTATACAGCTAGGTATGCAGAGAGAAAGCCTGGTCTCGATAAGAGTCAGGGCCGCTGACACTGCAAACTTTGTATCATCCATTGATCTCCATGTGCAACCAAAAGTATAAAAGGCTTTCCCATTCAATACCTGTGTGGCCTTTTCTCTTTTCTTTTCTGGCTGAATTCCCATCTGGAGCATGGAGGCTCGCCATGTATACTTTCTTGCCTTGGCTTCTAAGACCCATGGGAGAGGGAGCCCAAGGTGGGGCACCCTCCACTATTCAAGCAGGTGCTGGTGGTCTACGTAGGTGATGCAAGTTTCTTGTCTTGAAACTTTATTAGCTTTCCACATAAACCAAGTTATTCAGCAGCTTTTCTCCACTAATTTTCCTACTACACTATTCTTTCCTAATCTCTCTTTGTATTTCTAAATAAATAAGTTTTTCCTCACTGACTCAGTCCCTGCTTCGAAATCCCTGGATCCACCAGGATTGGACCCCAGCACCTCTTGTTATTCTTGCTGTTGATTCAAAATGGGCATAGTAATATAAATGTTTCCTGACACAGAGTGAGTCTCCTGTAGACATTGGTTATTCTTGTGTTTCCCACCTTTATTTATGATGTCTTTGTTTAAGATAAATCTTTTTAAGAACTTATGTTCAGTTCCCTATAGTTTAGTATTTTGTGAATTTTGCTTCAAAAGTTTTTTCCTACTCTGATACCATAAATTACTCTACATTTTTTTCAATTAAATTTAGCATTTGACACTTCTCTTGTGGATCTTTTAGGATCTATCAAGATTTTACCAAAACATACCAGTGATCTGTTTTGTTTTTCTTCATGCTGGGCCAGTTTTGACAATCTCAACTGTTAAGACCCATTGATTAGTAGGGCCACCTGGCCATTTATCTTTCAAAAATATAACAAAAAATGTACACTCAGAGTAGAACAATAACCTTTATGTTAGTGTTGAAAATGGAGAATAAAACTTGGAATCACTATAGTAGAGCCTCTAAGTTTATGGTCAAAGCCTTTCCTAAGAATCAAAGATTTAGTGACCCATATTTTCCTGATTCCTTTATCTTAAATAATCATTTGATCTAAAGAAAGCAATACTATCTCTTTTCAAAGGAGGCTTGATTAAATACCGAATAAGTGGATTCTTTTGATTGTGGAATTGCTCTTGTGGAGGCGATACGTTATTTTTTCAGATTTCTGCACTTCCCTTTCATATCTCAGCCCAATATGATCTGGTTTAGTTATTAATGTATCATTAATGGAATTTTACTTTATTAAGGAAAGACATAGAGCATCAAAATTACTGTAGTTATCCTTATGATGGTGGAAGAAAAGGAAGGAAAACAAAGTGGTTGGTGATGGTTAAAAAGAGCATGGACTTTAAGAACAGATGTCTTTGGGGTTAAATGTTGGCTCAAAGATGCTTATTTTACTTATCTACTCTATTACTGTTTTAGCATCTCTACTGATTACATTTGCTATGTCATTTAAATGAAAGAACATATCTCTGAAGTTTCTAGTAATGTAACAGTCTATGCTAACTCTTTGTTTTTCTTTCCCAAATATTGATACAGCCAGTTTACAAGTAATTGTAAAATGCAATATCTTCTATAAAAGTGATATTTTAACTGCTTGCAATTATGCAGTTTATAGACTTGCACCACTTCTATTATAATGCCATCAAACAAGAATAGGAAAAATTAACATGAAATTTTCATGTCTTTTTCTGATGGGAGACTACTTAAATTTGAGAACAGAAATCCTTTGATTGTGAATTGAATACTAGAATATAAGCATTTGCATACTGTCTTCATTGGTGACAGGTAATTTGAATTTGCAGTTTGGTCTTAATTGAATTACAAAGTACCCAAAGGCCTTGATTGGTGTGGCTTCCTGGATGCCTCTGCCCTGTGTGGAGAAAAAAAAAAAAAAAATATATATATATATGTGTGTGTGTGTGTGTGTGTGTGTGTGTGTGTGTGTGTGTGTGTATTTCCACTTAATTCTATTTCACATTTGTCCACTCTACCCAAACCAGTAGGTAAATACTTATATGGCATAAAACGTCAACATGCATCAAATGTGTCATTAAAATCAGAACTCCTCTTTTTATTTTGAACTTAGAGTCAGAGATGGTGTCTGGACAGCACCGTGCTGTCATTCCTGGGTAGCACAAGCTGCCCACCAGGCTAGAGTTTGATCTTCAAAACCCTCCCCAGGCAGTGTTTTTTCTTCTGGTATTCCTCTGTTCTTAGCCATGTATGTCTTTCTTCCTCTGGTTTTTGAAGGTTTCTTTGGGGAGGGTTGAAATATTTCTGATCAGCATGAGAGCAATTCAAGAGTTTTGCTATCACGCAGAGTTAGTTAATGAGTTTGTTTCTACCTTTACATTCTACAGGGAATTCTTCAATATATTTGGTGAGATTAAAGTGAAAATCCAGAGAATTTTTATTTTAGTTGAAATTGCATGGCTCAATTAAAAAGGGATGGACTTAGGGTTAATCATGTGGAATTGAACTGGACTCTAAAGATTATTAATTGTCTGACAGTATATTTCACAGTTTCCTCATCTAGAGAATAGCAAAAATTCCTGCCTACCTCACAAAATACTTCTAAAAACTACAATAAAGCCATATATACAGAAAAGGGAATATCCCCTTTATTTTATTTGGAAAGAAAATGTAGCAGTATTTAAATTTTCTTGCTTCTTTAAGACTCCCCTGATCACTCAGTCAGTGAAGTATTTGCCTGCATTGCAAAAGACCTGGGTTTGATCCCTGAGTTGGGAAGATGCCCTGGAGAAAGAAATGGCAACCACTGCATTATTGTTGCCAAAAAATCCACAGGCTACAGTCCATGGTATCACAAGAGTTGGACAAGATTTGGTGACTAAGATAGTAAAGACTTTGATTAAAACACCTAAGTTTGCATTCTTATTTTTAATCTAAAGAAAAAATATGTCTCAATTATCAGCAAGCTTTTAATTCAATAATTATAATTATTCAGAACCATTAGTCATGCATTATTTCAGAATTTCTATTTCATTGTAGACTATATTTGTCTTATTATATTATATATTAATTTTATCTTTGTAGATCATTATATTGGCAATGGACAGCGTTTCTCTGTAAAACAGAGGGTTTCTGGTCATGGCTGATGGGATGTGCATGCAATAAGTTTTATCAACTCTAGTATTTGCATTTTGAACACATTTTTCAGTTGCTGAAATAGGAGTGTTATATACTGATTCGCTGAATTTTGCAATTTATTACTGTAAATTCTGAAATTTATTATTATATATATAAATATGTTAGATAAGCAGTATATTTATATTGCATATAAATGAATTTGGATTGGATTTAGTTTTTCATATTTTTTTATTATTGTTCTTTAAAATCAATTTCATTTTAGACTTCAAAAATTTCACAAAGGTAAGTTCAATGCAATGTAAATGCAAATTCATTAAAGTCTTTACCTAATTTAAGACAATTAACTAAGATAAATTAAAGATGCATAATTTTTCCCGTAGTTATGTATGGATGTGAGATTTGAATTATAAAGAAAGCTGAGTGCTGAAGAATTTATGCTTTTGAACTGTGCTATTGGAGAAGACTCTTGGGCTGCAAAGAGATTCTACCAGTCCATCCTAAAGGAAATCAATCCTGAATGTTCATTAGAAGGACTGACACTGAAGTTGAAACTCCAATACTTTGGCCACCTGATATGAAGAGCTGAGTAATTTGAAAAGATCCTGATGCTGGGAAAGATTGAACGCAGGAGGAGAAGGGGACGATAGAGGATGAGATGGCTGGATGGCGTCATCAACTCAATGAAAATGAGTTTGAGTAAACTCTGGATGTTGCTGATGGACAGGGAGGCCTGGCATGCTGTGGTCCATGGGGTTGCAAAGTCGGGCACGACTGAGCAACTGAACCAAACTGAAAGATGCATAATATAATTTCTAGAATAATCACTAAAGTATTGTATTGGCATACACATAAATTGCTCAGTTGTGTCCAACTCTTTGCAACCCCATGGGCTATAGACAACAGGCTCTTCCATCCATGGGATTTTCCAGGCAAGATTACTGGATTGGGTTGCTATTTCCTTCTCCAGAGGATCTTCCTGACTCAGGTATCGAATCCAGGTATCCCGCATTGTAGGCAGACGCTTTACCTTCTGAGCCACCAGGGAAGTCATACATATAAATATAGTAGAACAATTAAGATGGCATATCCCCAAATTTAATTAACCCAAAGAAAACAAGACATGTTAGACATATAAAGTCATAGCAGTAAATCAGACAAATGGAAATCCAATAGCAAATTGGGATATCTAAATAAAGCATATTAATAATTATTTCAGCAAAATATTGTCTAACGAGAATAAAAAGGGCAAAATTTGTATTGTCTATAAGAGATGCACTTTAGGTATATAGGTTAAAAGGATGAAAAATAAAAGGATGGGAAAAAGTACATGGATACAAGGAAAACTATAGTTCAGTTCAGTTCAGTCGCTCAGTCGTGTCTGACTCTTTGCAACCCCATGAATCGCAGCATGCCAGGNATTGATGCTTTTGAACTGTGGTGTTGGAGAAGACTCTTGAGAGTCCGTTGGACTGCAAGGAGATCCAATCAGTCCATTCTAAAGGAGATCAACCCTGGGATTTCTTTGGAAGGAATGATGCTAAAACTGAAGCTCCAGTACTTTGGCCACCTCATGCGAAGAGTTGACTCGTTGGAAAAGACACTGATGCTGGGAAGGATTGGGGGCAGGAGGAGAAAGGGACGACAGAGGATGAGATGGCTGGATGGCATCACAGACTCGATCGACATGAGTCTGAGTGAACTCCAGGAGATGGTGATGAACAGGGAGGCCTGGCGTGCTGCGATTCATGGGGTCACAAAAGAGTCGGACACGACTGAGCGACTGAACTGAACAGAACTGAACTGTGCTCAAACTTGCTGATACCAGTTGTAGTGAAATACATTTGTGTAAAGATAGTTGTTTCTTTCCATATTAAATACTGGGGGAAAGCTAGTTTCCAAAAAGTTTCTGTCAAATAAGGCAAGTGAGGTAACTGTATAAGAATGGGAAACAATTTTAAGCTCTTGAAGATTGCTTTGAAAGTATCCCTAACGTATTACTTTACTTAAAGAATGTTGTTGTTTAGTCCCAAAGTTGTATCCAACTGTTTTGTGACCCCAAGAACTGTAGCCTACCAGATTTCTCTGTCCATGGGATTTCCCAGGAAAGAATACTGGAATGGGTTGCCATTTACTTCTCCAGGGGATCTTCCTGACCCAGGGGTCAAACCCAGATCTCCTGCTTCTGCCTAACTAGAAATCATAGACAACAACTTGTGTAATTCATTCATATAAAACAGAGCTGAGAGAAGACTTGGTCTTCTCTAATGATGGATAAAGGAAACTTTGCCAACAAAGGTCCATCTAGTCAAGGCTATGGTTTTTCCAGTAGTCATGTATGGATGTGAGAGTTGGACTGTAAAGAAAGCTGAGCACAGAAGAATTGATGCTTTTGAACTGTGGTGTTGAAGAAGACTCTTGAGAGTCCCTTGGACTGCAGGGAGATCCAACCAATCCATTCTAAAGGAAATCAGTCCTGAATATTCATTAGAAGAACTGATGTTGAAGCTGAAACTCCAGTAGTTTGGCCACCTGATGCGCAGAGCTGACTCATATGAAATTCAGATCCTGATGCTGGGAAAGATTGAAGGCAGAGCAGAAGGGGATGACAGAGGATGAGATGGTTGGATGGCATCACCGACTCAATGGACATGGGTTTGGGTAAACTCCAGGAGTTGGTGATGGACAGGGAGGCCTGGCGTGCTGTGGTCCATGGAGTTGCAAAGAGTCGGGCATAACTGAGTGACTGAACTGAAAGGAACTTATATCCATGTATTTTATGTTAAAATTATGTGTTTAAGACATGATTTCCTATTTTACTCACCTATCACCTTTTTTGATCCATTGATACAACTATTGGATTAAAAAGAAGCTTTGTTAGGAATATTGAATTGGAGTTTGCTCCCTTGTAGAAAATTTTTGGGAAATTTGTGAGGTTTTCACTATTGGAATAAACATTTCTTCCAGTTTGTTCTTTATTATAGTATTTCTCCTTGTAAATAAGCATTTATTTGGATGCTCCACACATTTAGAATTTGCTGGGGCTCTTTGGATTTTCAGTGTACAATTTTAAAAGGGTCAAATTTTTGGACTTATTAAATCTAGAAGTAATTTTAGAGAATATATACTAATAGAAACTGGAAGCTGAGTTGGGTGAATGATTATATATATGTATATAAATATTTTACATATGTATTCTTTATGAAGTACATATAGATATACCCATATATATACTTCATAAATTTATAGTGTGTATATATATCTATATATTATGTCCCTATATAAGGAAGTCATAAGCACGTATCAAAGTAAATGGATGAATAAAGACAGGTTGTGATTCAACTCTTTAGGTCTGAATCCTGTTTGTACAAAGTTAATCTGCATCACGCAGTGATTCATGTTAGGTCCCCTTGCCATGAGTGCCAATTAGAAAAGATATGTGATTGAGTAAGGGACATTTTTCTGAAGACCAGCCCATCCCAAGAGACATTCTGTCTCAAGGATGATAAATACAGTGTTGGTTGATTTTGTGGCCAGTTAATGTTTTCATCATGGGTGGCTTCCTGCCCTTTGTGCAGGACACTACTGGATTCCAAGGACCACAAGAACATCAGGAGAAGAGGTAAGGGAAACAAAAGCTCTGCATTAGGAAATGTCTCTCCCACGAGGATGAATTCTAGTCTGAGCAGTACAGAGATGGGTCCAAAGAAAAGTGGTATCATTTATAGTCACACTACGATACATTTTATGGCAGAGTTTTAAAGCTTTTTATACTGTCCATAAGATGATCTTAGGGTATGCAGGTTTGTCTATATGCCCATTAGGTACCACCTGTCTCCTGTCCTTGGTGTGACCCATCCCAACATATGGCCCAGCCTCCCTTCACTGGCTACTGCTGAGGCCTTCTATATAAAGGGCAAGTATAGGTCAATTTGGAGGCTAAGCTCTAAGGCAGTGAGCACATATTTGTCAGAAGTAAGGAAGGATATTGAATAAATGCCTACAGAGGGAAGGTTCTGGAGAGAACCCAAACAGTGGATTTGGGAAGAGGACTTGGAGGTCCTTCTAGAACTTCATCAGCCTGTGCCACTCTCTCCCTCTCAAATGGGACAGGTCGCCTACAGGTCTTCTTGTTAGCAGTGCTCTGTGTTTGAAATCGGTCTCCGCATCTTGCAGAGTCTATCAGCTTACTATGCTTTGTGTGTACCCCTTTTGTGCCTCTTCCTTGCCTTGCTCCAGGGCATTCTTTATTTGCTCCTGGAATGTTCAAGTAGGTCTCCAGGGTGCCTTTTCCCTTTTAACGTACCCCTCATCTATTATTTCCACAAGCATGACCTCTAAATCACGAATACAAGCATGTTCATCGTGTCCTTAAACTAAACTTAAATTTCAGAGTTTCTGGTAACTAACTCTGTGACGGAGCTAAATCCTAGTACCTCAGCCCCCAAGACAATTTGTGTCTATGAGTGGGTCCTTGGCCATCTCTTCAGCTTCTCCTCCACTCAACTACGCCCTTGTCTCATCATACGTGCCCCTTTGACCTAGCCTTGCCCAGTTACGAGAGTTCCTGAAAGTTGTCAGGGTTCATGTCTGTGTGCTGTTCCTCGTATCACATGGCGCTTCCGTGTCCTACTGCATGCGTGCTCCGTCACTTCGGTCCTGACTGCCACTTGGCGGCCCTAAAGGGCTGTAGCTGCCAGGCTCCTCAGTCCGTGGGATTCTCCAGACAGGAATACTGGAATGAGTTGCGATGCCCTTCTCCAAGGGATCTTTCTGACCCAGGGATCGAATCCTCATCTCCTGATTGCAGGTGGATTCTTTACTACTGAGCCAAGTATTTGTGGCTCTCTTTTCATAGTACTTGTATTTCCCCTTCAAAACTCAAGCCTGGTTAAAATATGTGTATTCTATTTGACCTAATAATTCCACTTCTAAGAATTTAAGTTAATGAAACAAATATTTATGTGCAAATATGTTTATTGCTACTGTTTATAATAGCAAAAGTGCTGTCTTTGAAACAAATATCCAGTAGTAGGGAAATGATTTAATAAACACCATGCAATACTGCATTTACTTTCCATTAGACTTACATTTTCATAGATTTTTTGGTAACATAAAAGAAGATCTGTGATATTAAATCAGAAGAGTATGAAACACAAACATATGTATATTTATTCTCATTTATTAGTTTTAGTGTCTGTTCCTCTATTTAATGAGGAGGGGAAGAGACAGATTGGAAAATATCACTAGAAGGAAATATCTTAAAAATGATAGAAGCTCTTTGGGTGGTAAAATTATAGGTGATTTAAATTTTTCTTTATATTTTATTTATGTAGTAAATACAATTTATATAAAATATTTATATTAATTTATTATGTTTTCCAAGCTTCCACGAGTGTACATGTATTTTATAATCAAGAACACAATTCTAATTAACACATGCAAATGAGCTCAAGGGTCCACGTGCCTGGGAAGCCTTCCAGGACCTCTGCTCTCCGTGGGGCTCTCTCTCCTTCACATTTCCGCAGGCCCTGTGCTCAGCTTCAGTGTGCATCTGTGCTGCTGGATGCTAGTCCCTCATCTGTTCATCTCTCCCAGTCCCAGCTGTGATATTCTGCAGGGCAGACAGGAGTCTTCAATGCCGTAGCTTCCCTACGATGAGTGCTCAGTCAGAGGTCATGAACCCAGAAACCAGCAAGGATGCCTCCTCCAGAGTTAGGCAGCCACCTGCTTGTTCACTGGCCTGCTGTGTGATAACAGGAGACCCAGAGAGCAGGGGGGGCCTGGGAGAAAAGATGGTGGGTTTGGAAGGCTGCTTTTCTTGGAACTTAACCCGAAGTGCTCACACCTAAGGGTGTCCTACTATCCAAGTCCCCACCCCCACCATCTGACCTCTACAAATTGCCCCTTCTTTCAGCTGTTTCAAATGCCATCAGCTCCCTGAAGCTTTTCCTCATGTCTTTGGTCTTATCAGAGATTTGAAATCTCTTTATCAGGACTTCCTGTCTCTTGCCTTATATTAGTTATTTTGTTTACATACTTTATTCTGTGAAGGTGAGGAGACTTTAAGGATCCTCAAGGGTGTGAAGCATGCCTTGTTTAGATTTCAGTCCTTAACAGTGAGTGCCTGTTATATTTTGTACATTATTATAATGTACTTATATTTTACATCATTATTATAATAATTATAATTATAATTTTGTACGTAGTTGGTACTCTGTAAATGATTGTGTCCTTGTATCACCAATTCTGCCTTAGGAATTTTTCTTATTTGCGTCTTCCCTAACCAGTCAATCTAAAACTAAAAAGTTTATTTGCCCAAGAACTTGAGTGTCTCTTGCATGCTAAGTCACTTTATTTGTGTCTGACTCTTTGCAACCCTATGGACTGTAGCTTGCCAGGCTCCTCTGTCCATGGGATTCTCCAGACAAGAATACTGGAGTGGATTGCTATGCCCTCCTCCAGGGGATCTTCCTGACCCAGGGATCAAACCTGTGCCTCTTATGTCTTCTGCATTGGCAGGCGATTTCTTTACCACTGAGCAACCAGGGAAGCCCTATCTGATTTTTATTTTATTTTTCTGTATAATCGTTGTCACCAGCAGACATATATGGTTTACTTATTTATGTCTCTCTAACCTCTAGTAGATGGAAAGATGAATGGTAGTTTTGTTCACAGCTGTTTCCCTGGAGCCTATGACTGTGTCTGGTATGTATTAATAGAAGGCATTCTGTCCATATTTATGGAAAACACAGTGAAGGATAAATACATTCAGTTCCATTCACTTCACCAAGAAGGGACCAAATGCTTGCCATTTGTAAAGTGCTATGAAAAGAACTGTAGACAAGGATGAGACAGCATGACTCCTGGTCCACAGAATTATTTCTCAGTCTCATTGGAGATACTATGTATAGACATGATACAACATGAACTTTGATAAGTACAATGATAAATATATAGTGTCTGGGGGAATCTGAGGAATAGGTGTCTCTTTGATTTCCTCTAGGTGTATCTATGAAGGCTTCTTGGAGGAAGTAACATAGCTGAATCTTGAAACATGGGTAAGATGTGGAGAGTGGTATAGAAAATGGTAGCTGGTGGAGATGGCTGGAGGGAAAAACAAAAGTGGTGGATGACAAAATGAATTGGAGGACAGCAAAGAGGTCTTTCATCTTAGTTTAAAAGAAGAGGGTGGGAGGGGATGACGGAGGAGGCAGTTTGGAATTTTGCTTAAAGCCGTGAGCATCCCTGTGGATGAGTAAGGCTGTGTCGTGAAGCCTGGGGAAAGGTTCTTGGGGAGGAAGACCGGGAGTCAGAGGGGTACAGAAAGAAGAGTGACCCGCTGGGGGGCCACTGGACTCCGCCTCATGTGAGTGGGTAAGAGGCTAAGTGTGGGTGGCAGGAGGCGTTATGTCCATGGAGCTTGAGAGTTTACAATGTAACATGGTGCAGGGAACTTTGGAATATAGAATGAGTAGAACTTAATTCTTCCTCTATTGCTTCATTTGTGCATCAAGAATAGTAATATTCTTTGTGCTGTGCCTCATCCCTTCAGTCACACCTGACTGTGTGTGACCCTATGGGCTGTGGCCTGCCAGCCTCCTCTATCCAGGGCATTCTCCAGGCAAGAATACTGGAGCTGTTACCATGCCCTCCTCCAGGGGATCTTCCCAGCCCAGGGATTGTACCCGTGTCTCTTATGTCTCCTGCGTTGGGAAGCGGGTTCTTTACCACTAGCACCACCTGGGAAGCCCCAGTAATACTCTTTGACCCCTTCTGAAGAGGCTGCTTAGGAAGTGTGAAGTAATTTTTGTTGAACATTAGCTTTGCTGTGAACGCAGGAAATTTCAGCACTGCTCGGGACTTCAGTAACCATCATTTCTATCTTTTCTGTTTGCTGTTACCCAAAATGTACAATCTGATTTAGCTTTTACAAAATAAGCCTTTGATGTAAGTATGCTTATCTTTGTTTTATAGGTGAGAAAACTGGGGTGTAGAGTTGGAATGATTTCTCCACAGTCACAATTAAATTACCCAGATGCTGTTGGAACATGACCTTCAGAATTCTACTCCTGTGTGAATCCTAGTTCAGGGCTCTGTGTACAGCTCAGACCAATTCTTTGGAAAATCCTCCTCTCTCATCTTGGCATTATCTCCCCAGAAAAGATCATACCAGTAACCAGTTTATCCCCATTAAAGCAAAACCAAATCTGAGGCTTACTTATCTGTGGCAAGCTTTGCCCCTGAGTTGCGGGGCATTAGTTTTTTCTTTACTTGACAGGTAGGTTGGAGTATTATAAAATTCATCAGACAGAGAGTTTTTGACGCCAAACTGCCACCTCAAGGATTAAACTTTAGATCACTTTCTGAATCATCTTAGCTACTATGACAGTCAGGTAGGCCTTGTTCTATCAGAACACTGGCTCTGTAACACCTCTTAGATTCTCTACTCATTGGTTTTCCTAGTTTGGGTTTCAGAGAATTTTTAGCTATCAGTTCAATGAATGCCCTAAAGAGTTGAATCCAGTTTCTTCTGCAACATTTACAGTTAATGATGGCCTATTCACTTGAGTAAGCTTCTGGTCTCACTTTCAATCTAGGAAGAGCCAGTGATGCTCTCGGTGCACTGGAGTCCTGGTGCTTTCTGAAAATCTTCGCCTTGAACAAAGTGAGAGCCACAGGATGATCTGGCTATGTCATTCATTCATGCATGCATTTATTCCTTCATTTCACACTATTTATTGGGCTACTGTACCTTGCAGAAACTAATCAGACCCTGACCTTGCCCTAAAGTAACTTAATATCTAGAAAGGGTGATAAGACTTCTGCTTTAAAGCCTTTGCTGACTCACTGAGGTGGATGGTAATAAAGTCCCAAGGAAAACTTTTGTGTTTCTTGGGACTTTATTAAATCTTATATCCTATTGTATTGCATTTCTATATGTCCAGGTCTCTGAGTTTTGTGAGAACTTGGAACAAATTCTGTTCGTTCATCTCTACCTCTCTAGTAACCAGGAACAACACAGCACAGGTTTTTAATAAATGTGTGATGAATATGTAAACACATATGGTGGAATGAAATACAATTCTGTGGGAAAATGGTGGAGGAGGTGGCATCTGAGCTGGCTTTGCAGGATGGACGTGAAGGAAAAGGAGAGAGGGAATCACAGCAGAGGAGGCAGCACCTTAAAGATACAGAAATGGAAATGCATTCAAACCTCTGTGAATGCAAGAGGGATTCCTTCTGGATGCAATGTGGGATTCACCAAGGTAGGAAAATGAAAATCATGTTGGAAAAGGAGCTTGGGATCTGATACGGGCTTTGCAAAAAAGGCAACAAATAGCCAATAAATTTGCAGCTCGCTGACCTTTGCACCAGATCTAAAGACTCCATCTCTTAGGTTTTAAGGTAAAGAAAGGTGAGGGACGAGAAAGGGAATATCATGTTATGAGGATCAGAGCTTGGGAAATCCTTCAAGGAGCTCAGGACCAAATAGGACTAGGATGGGAAGAAAGACAGTGTGCTTGGGATGGGCCCATCCCAGTGGAGAGTACTTGCGTGTTATTTTCATTTGTCAACCTTGGACCATGCTGTGTTTGAACAAACCTGTGCTGGATTTTTTTTTTTTTTTAAGATGAACTTTGCAGAGGCTGAATGCTTGGAAGACTTGGTCACTCTGCCCCTTAGCTCTTTGCACATGTTTCCAACATAGCACCTCAAATACCTTTGTCCTGGAGATGCTTGCAGATCAGTCTTCGGCACAGATGACTGCAACTGGCTGAGACGACTCTGTTTCCCCAGATTGAGTGCAGTGCTGGCACGAGGAGGAGCCTCTGTCAATATCGTCTGAGTGGAATTGAGTTGCTGAAATATAGCCAAAGACAGTATTGCTCACCTCAGGGGCATCAGAAACAGAAGTTTCCATCCATATTGGAGTTGGATGCTCCTAGCTTATGGGTAGTAGCGTTTTCTCCTGAGAAAAAGACACTGGCAGGAATTCTGTTCCTGCAGCCCCCATGCCACGGGGACTGGGGGAGCAGAAAGAGGAGGGCAGGGGGCAGTGGGCTGTCCTCAGCCCAGTGGCTCTCCCTGGGACACGAACAGGGGACTTAGGAAACTGTGGACAGCATGGAACTGATGTCTTCCCTTTGTCCCAGGGGAGGAGTGAGAGAGCCCAGTGCAGTGGAGACAGCTCGGCAGGCTCTGCTTGTGAGTTGTGTGTGCACAGCTCCACGTGCAACTGGGTTTTCGGAAAACCTGCCCAGTCTGTTTATTTCTCCAGTTAGACACTCATGGGTGTACACATCCAGTTTTTTCCTGGGAACAAGCTGTTATCTGTTAACATGGTATTATCATTACCATTGTTTTGCCAAACAGACTTCCCAGAATGGGAGTAAGTGGACTATGCAACTGTATGCAGAGAAATGGGAAAGAGTCGGCAACTGGGGCCGGGGTGATGGTGCGCTTTTGAAGTGCTGACCGTGTTCTGTTCAGAGGGGCTTCCCTTCCTTGCATCTCACTTGAAGCATCTACTCAAGTGGCTGTTTGATCATCGGTGTGACATCTGGGCACAGGCAGTTAGGTCTCTTCTGTTTCCATGAAATGATCTCTTAGTCCAATTTGGAATTATTTCCTTTATACTTGGGGAAAAGCAGGATCTTGGCAGAAGGGTCTTCGATCTGGCTCTGTTGTGCATGTCAGTGTTTTGTCTAAGAGGAGGCATTCCTTTATTTTTAATTCCATGCCAAAATGAAGAAAAATTCGCTCTAGTCACTTATGCGTTTGCCTCCGTGTGTTGAATTGAGGCAGTAGAGGGTGGAAATGGCAGCATATTGAGGGGATTCTGTGTTTTGTTTTCTAGAATGCCCCGATTTGCGTGCCTGCCCCTCCTCAGAAGATGATCGGGCCTGGTGGGCAGGATGGCAGGCAGCGGGTGAACAGCTTGGCAGCATCTTGAATGCTACTGCTAATGCTTTTGCCCAAGATGGGAGTGCCGGCAGAAGCTGCTCCTCGACAACAGCGTGACTCCCTCCTCTCCCTGGGGACTGACTGCCTCCCTTTCCTGCTGGCTCCAGGCTTTAGAGCAGAGACACTTTCTAATGGGAAACTCTCCCCAGTTTTGGCAGTGGGGATACACTTCGCTGGTGATGCTTTGTCACTCCAGCAGATGATTTATTACAGAGATTCGGTGTGCGGTGCCGGTGGATTGGAAAAATTCAGGGTTCAAGTCTATTTTATCAACTTCTAGGCAGGCAATCACTGCCAGTGACAGCATCAGTCCAGGGTTTTTGATTATTCTAAATTTCATGTTGTAGAAGCCTGGATAATCTAGCGGTGGGTGAAGGATGTGGATGCCCAAATTCTGGAAATAGCTTTGTGAAACCTTCCCTTATACTCATGGGAGGGAACATACTGTGTTTGTTCTCTATGTAATCAACAAATAGTTACCGGAGTGGAATGGGTCCTGTTATTTAAATTTGGAACATGTTTTTGGTGTAGCTGTGTTCTTAAATGACCACATGTGCAGCAGCAATATTCTCTAATAACTAGTTTATTTTGAAAAGCCTCACAGTTCCCTTGTATTAATCACACATTAAACACTTAGGGGTCCGATTATGAGCATTTTTTTTTTAGTGATAGCATGGGAGAAAACCTCTAGCCGTTGCCAGCCAATTTTTTTTTTTTTTTAGGTTACATACTAAGAGCTCACTTGCCTTTTCCTATTAAGCCCTGTGGCATTTATTTAAGAAAAGCTGCTCCTGGTGGTTTTGGCTGTGTTAGGGGTGTAGCCTGAAGCATTCAATGAATCAATCTGTGACTTCACGTTGGCTCTTTGCTTCCTCTTGAGCAAAAGACAATATGTGAAGAATTCTGATTACAGCTCAGATCTTCAGCCATAAGATGTTGCCCTTTGAGCTTGCTCTGTAAATACTGATTAGTCACAAACCTTCAATTTTGGTCCTTCACCACCCAGAATGGTGCCTGGGTACAGACGAAAAGTGCTTTTCCCATCGCAGGAGCACTTGAAACACTAGGTTCTTTTGCAGGGAGACGAAAATAGGTTTCCTATTGTTCAAATGGGTGTTTTAAGTGCTTTGCAGGTGTATCTTAGAAAATGGAGGTATTTATTTTTAATGAGAAGTGCTGAAGAATAACAATAATCGAAGCCTTGGAGAATTGCAGATCAAAGCTTTTCTTTCATTATAAAACAAATGAAGCCCTCTATCTAGGAGCTAGTAAATTTATTAATTTTTAATAGAGGAATAGACTCATACATGGTAATTTGATTCTTTGGGGAGAAGATCCTTTAAGTGGTGTTTAAAGATCTCCATCCTGAGGTGGTTCGGGGTGAGAACTTGCTATGATGGTACCACAAGGTAGTCAATGTGCAGCGTGGTTGAGAAACTTACTCAGAAGCACCATGAGTCCTTTATAACTGTTCTTCTGCCCGATGAACAGTATAGTATCTTCTACTGTAGCTACATTTAGCTCTTACTTTGGATCTGGGTTTCCTGTCTTGCTTTTTGAATCAGAAATGCCACTGTCAGGAAGTAGAATTTTGTGCAGAGTAATAGGCAAACTCCAGACCTTCCAAGTCTGATTTGTGAACATCGTGTGCTTGTTTACTCATTCACCCCTGGCTGCACTGGGCCTCCCTTGCTGCATGCCGGCTTCCTCTAGGTGCGGCAGGCGGGGACTACGCTCCAGCTGCAGTGTGTGGGCTTCTCACTACGGGGCTTCGCTTGTTGCAGAGCACAGGCTCCAGAGCGTGGGCTCAGTAGTGGTGGCTCATGAGCTTGGTTGCTCCGTGGCATGTGGAATCTTCCTGGACCAGGGATCGAACCCGTGTCCCTTGCATGGGCAGGTGGATTCTTAACCACCACACCATCAGAGAAGTCCTCTTCCACATCTTCTCTTTCACACTTTTTCTGCCATGGTTAAGATCTCCCCTCACCTTTCCAAATACATTTGGCCCCCTCTAAGTGATCCCCATCATTTTTTCTCTTTTGGTTTGTGACTAGCAGCCATAATACTTCTTGAAGAAGCCAGCTTGCTTTCCACGAGTTGCTTTGTGGAGTTGGATTTTTAAGCCGCTGAGCTTAGTGACCACTGCCCTGAACCCTTGCAGCCATCTTCAGCATTGTGGTGCTGGCTGGGAAAGAGCCAGTCTGCTCCGGAGTGCCACATGTAGCAGGGGGCAGCTCTTCCAGAATGTGTCTGCTGTCAACTGGACATGTTGGACTAGCCATGGAACTGAGGGCTGTGGCATTTGTTAAACTGGCCTGAGTATGAAACCATTTACAGGAAAGTTTGCAGAGCAAAGGCACTGTCTCTGATCTAAGTGTGTGGAGGTGTGCATTTGTCAAACAGAAGTCACCCCTGGGCTGAGAAATACTTTTTGGGAAACAAGATGAATTGTGAAGTTAAGAAAGCATTGAGGTAGGGACTTCCCTGGTGGCCCAGCTGTTAGGACTGTGCTCCCAATGCTGGGGGCCTGGGTTCGATCCGTGGTCAGGGAATTAGATCTCATGTGCTACAACTAAGGCCTGCTGCAGCCAAATCAGTAAATAAATAAATATTCTAAAAAAAGCATTGAGATCGAGAAGACCCTGTTGGTCAGTTTCTACCTGCAGCTTTAGCAATGAGGAGACTATGACTCAGACGGACAGAGGGAGAGCCTGGAGCTAATCAGGACCTGCGCCTGCCTCTCGCCCGCCCTGTTCTTTAGCTCTGCCGCCCGGCTTATTTACGCATTTCCTCATTTCAGCTCTTGCCTGGAACAGGGCAGTAGATCAGTAAGTGAATGAATTTATGCTTTCTGTGTTTTAATGTGCATGTTTACGTTCATGCTTATCATCTGATGTTTACCCATATTGTAAATCTGACGTGTTTGCCTCCTCCACCCGTCAGATTGGGATTGCAGGAAGATAAGGACCTTGCTGCAACTAAAACAAAACCTACAGCATCTAAAATTCCGTTTTGTGCTATGAGTTTTCAAAAAATGTTGCTAGGGAATGAGCCTCATAAATCAGATATTTTCATTTTTACAAAACCCTCCTGGTTTGCTGGGACCACACTTGGTTAGCTCTTTGGTGAAGGGTAGTTAAACCTGATCTGGGAAAAGAAAGGTTTCCCACATCACTGCCTCCCTGTCCACTTCTTGTGAATGTACTGACAACTCCCCGTCTGAACTGCTGGAACCTGAAGATAATCTGCTGTGAGCAACAGGCCTGGCTTCCTGGGCTCCAGGGTCAGGGCGAGAGGTCAGGCCTCAAGGCGAAGAGGGGCAGAACTGTAAAAACAGTCACAGATAACCCCGTGAGGTCCACACAAGAGCAGGCATGCTTTCCATGACCTCTCCTGTGATTTCAGTCACACACATTGGCTGGCGATTTGGAAACTTCCAGTGTTGGAAGAGTTAGTCCCCCAGGTCCGACTCTGGTGCTTGTCAAGCTGGGAACAGTTTTCCTTGCCTCTCACCTGTTTTAGTTCCAGGCTCAGGTATGGGGACCAAGTTCTGGGTCACCTGATTCTGAATGAAAATTCCTACTGCACTGTCTCTTTCCTGCTTTCTTGTACTTTCTAATGGTGTGCATAGATGATGGAATTCCTTTCGTCTTAAAAAAAAAACAAAACCCTTCTTTTGACTTCATATCTCCCTCAGGACACTGCCGCCCCATTTTCTGCTCCCCTTTCACTGAACCTCCTTAAAGATTTGCTTATTCTTTTTTGTTTTTTTTTTAAGCAGAGGGTCATTTAAAAAATTGTTTCATTTTACTGATTTATCTTGGCTATACTGCAAGGCATGTGGAATCTTAGTTCCCTGACCAGGGATTGAACCCAAAAGCCAGGCTCCCTGCAGTGGAAATGTAGGTTCCCAACCACTGGACTGCCAGGGAAGTCTCAATAGCTGCTTATTCGTGTTTCTTTTGCTTCCTTTCCATTTCATCCTTATCATGCCCCTGAAAATACTCTCGTCAGTGTTATCAGTGGCCCCGTGGTCACTAGATCCGGTGGTCAGCACTCAGCCCTCTTCTTCTCCGACTCATCAACAGTATTGGACACAATCCCCCATTTCTTGCCTCTTGAGACTCATTCTTCGAGGAAAGAGACACTGGCTCTCCTCCCACCACACAGCCCCGCCCTTCTCAGCCTCCCTTGCTGGTGTCTTCTAGGTTCCCTTGTTGCGAAACAGTGGGTTACCCTGGGGTCAGTTCACTTCTCTTCTGAAAGAAGACGCATCTCTTTTTTGTCTCACATATGCAGGATGCTTGGGGCTGGTGCATGGGGATGATCCAGAGAGACGTTGTGGGATGGGAGGTGGGAGGGGGATTCAGGATTGGGAGCTCGTGTACACCTGTGGTGGATTCATGTCCATGTCGATGTATGGCAAAGCCAATAGAGTATTGTAAAGTAAAATAAAGTAAAATAAAAATTAAAAATTAAAAAAAAAAAGAAGACGCATCTCTTAGTGATGTCTAGTCTCGTGGCTTTTAATGCCATCTATATAGATCCTAACTGAAGAGCTCTGGCCTAACACTCCCTTATGTTCCAGACTCATATATATTCAGTGGTTCACTCAACATCCAGTTTGGATCTTCAGAGGGCACGTGAAACTTCACATGACCATTATGGATCTCCAGGTTTTTATCCCATATACCTGCTTCTTCTGCCATATTCCTCAATAATTGCAGCTCCAACATCCTTCCAGCTTGGAGTCTCAATTATATAAATTATGTATATATATATATATATATATATATATATATACATGCACATATATAGTACATATATGTAAATGCATGTATCAGTTCAGTTCAGTCACTCAGTTGTGTCTGACTCTTTGCAATCCCATGGACTGCAGCATGCCAGGCCTCCCTGTCCATCACCAACTCCTAGAGCTTGCTCAAACTCATGTCCATTGAGTTGGTGATGCCATCCAACCATCTCATCCTCTATCATCCACTTGTCCTCTTGCCCTCAATCTTTCCCATCATCAGGGTCTTTTCAAATGAGTCTACTCTTTGCATGAGGTGGCCAAAGTATTGGAGTTTCAGCTCTGACATTGGTCCTTCCAATGAATACTCATGACTGATCTCCTTTAGGATGGACTGGTTGGATCTCCTTGCAGTCCAAGGGACTCTCAAGAGTCTTCTCCAACACCACAGTTCAAAAGCATCAATTCTTTGGCACTCAGCTTTCTTTATGGTCCAACTCTCACATCCATATATGACTACTGGAAAAACCATAGCCTTGACTAGACGGACCTTTGTTGGCAAAGTAATGTCTCTGCTTTTTAATATGCTGTCTAGGTTGTTCATAACCTTCCTTCCAAGGAGTAAGCGTCTTTTAATTTAATGGCTACAACCACCATCTGCAGTGATTTTGGAGCCCCCCAAAAGTAAAGTCTGACATTGCTTCCACTGCTTCCTCATCTATTTCCCATGAAGTGATGGGACCAGAGGCCATGATCTTCATTTTCTAAATGTTGAGCTTTAGGCCAACTTTTTCACTCTCCACTTTCACTTTCATCAAGAGGCTCTTTAGTTCTTTTTCACTTTCTGCCATACAAGTGGTATCATCTGTATATCCGAGGTTATTGTTATTTCTCCCGGCAATCTTGATTCCAGCTTGTGCTTCCTCCAGCCCAGTGTTTCTCATGATGTACCCTGCAGATGAGTTAAATAAGCAGGGTGACAATATACAGCCTTGACATACTTCTTTTCCTATTTAGAACCAGTCTGTTGTTTCATGTCCAGTTCCATGACATGCATGTATATACATGTATATATGTGTGTGTGTGTGTATATAACTAATAAATATAGTATGAAGTTATAAACTATTTTTGTAAATTATACATTTCTAATTAAATGTGTTTATTATTTATTTTTAAATTAATCTCCAGATTAATGCTCCAGAATCTGACCACATTTTATTGCTCTCACCTTGGTTCAGGTCAGCGTTATCTCCCTTTTGGATTGTTGCAGAAACCTCTTAACTATTGCCCCTCACTTTTCCCCTTCTTTGCTGTGGTCTTTTCAACACCTCAGCTCAATAGCATTGCTAAACCTTTGTCAGATCATCTCTTTTCTCTGCTCAGAACGCTAATGGCTTCCTCTCTGACTCTTAGTCAACTTGGCAAAGACTGCAGATCGGGACCTGGTTTCTCTCCAACTTCATCTTCCCCTTTCTCTATCTCGTTGACTCCTGCCACAGTGCTCTCGTTCCCATCCCCCAGCAGAGCAGCCTGCTCCCCTCTGGGCCTTCCCTTATGCTGAGTCATCAGCCTGGCACCCTCTCCCCTTCATGCCCACATGGCAGTCTGCACCCCCTTCATTCAGGCAACGCCATGAAGACTCTTACCTGCCTGCAGAGTGGCCGGCCTGCCTCTCCTGCCATCTTGCCACAGTCCCGATCATCAAATTTTTTATTTTTTTCATTTCTTTTTTGTCTCTCTCTCTCAGAATGTAAACCCCTCTGGGGCAAAGCTTATCCCCTGCTTTCTGTCTGGGCCTGTATCACTAGCTCCTTAATGGCACCTGATCCATAGTAAGCCATCAGTGCCTTGACTAAATGAATGGACCTTTTCCAGCAAAACCCGCCTTTTCATGGCCCAAAGGTTCTGTTTTTGGACATGTTAATTTTTAATAAGAGATATTCCAAGCTCAGCAGCAGGAGTGCATTTAGTTTATATAATGGTTTCTTAGCTGCACACTGGCCACCTTAGAACACCAATGTGACTTGTCTAACTAACCAGGGAATTTTCACATGATTATGGTGGTGATATTATAAATATTTACTTGAAAAGCTTGGACTTGCAAAGATATATGAGAAGCCACATGCCCNTCGATGCAGGATGCAGAATGCTTGGGGCTGGTGCACAGGGATAATCCAGAGAGACGTTGTGGGGTAGGAGGTGGGAGGGGGATTCAGGATTGGGAGCTCGTGTACACCTGTGGTGGATTCATATCGATGTATGACAAAGCCAATAGAGTATTGTAAAGTAAAATAAAGTAAAAAAATAATAATAATAAAATTAAAAAGAAAAGTTTTAAATAAAAAAAAAAGTCTTTAAAAATGATGTAATCCAAATGCTCATAACTGAATGGAAATGTTTACAAATTCAAATTATAATTGAAGACTAACTCTTCTCATTCAGTAATAAATTGATTATTTAAACAAAGAATCACTAAGAATAAAAGGATATGCATGACACTCCCTATTTGCTGGAGCAATTTGTGTTTATAAAACACCACACTCAGTAACTGCAGAATAAATCTTTTAATCTCCTAGAGAAAACTACCAGGAGAGACTAAGTGATGGGCTACAAAACAAGTCCCCGTAGATTTCAAAAAAATTTAATGCTAGAGTACATTTTGTGATCACAAAAAACCGTAAGATTAAATTCTATATTAAAAACCATAAATTTTCTTGAACAGAATCAAATATGTAGATATTCATTAATTAACTAATTTCAAACAATGTATAGGAAATTAGCAAGTATTTTTGAACTGCACAATGACGAAAGCACAATACAATAAAATCAGTAAGATTCTTCAGAGAAAAACGTCTGACTTTAAATGTTTATCTTAGAAAGAATTATAAGATTGAAGGTCTGAACTTTCATCTTTGGAAGTTAAATGCAGATTAAACTCAAGTGAAGAGAAAAAAAGTAATGAATCAAGAGTGTGAAATAAAAGAAGTAAAAAAATACAATAAAAAAATGAATCAAAGTCAATTTAGTTCAGTAAAGGAGAAGGCAATGGCACGCCACTCCAGTACTCTTGCCTGGAAAATCCCATGGATGGAGGAGCCTGGTGGNAGAGTGTGAAATAAAAGAAGTAAAAAAATACAATAAAAAAATGAATCAAAGTCAATTTAGTTCAGTAAAGGAGAAGGCAATGGCACGCCACTCCAGTACTCTTGCCTGGAAAATCCCATGGATGGAGGAGCCTGGTGGGCTGCATTCCTTGGGGTTGCTAAGAGCCGGACAGGACTGAGCGAGTTCACTTTTACGCACTGGAGAAGGAAATGGCAACCGACCTCACTGTTCTTGCCTGGAGAATCCCAGGGAAGGCGGAGCCTGGTAAGCTGCCATCTCTGGGGTCGCACAGAGTAGGACACGACTGAGGTTACTTAGCAGTTCATTAAAAATGTACAAACATGTATAGACAATTTTATCTAGACTTCAAGATAAATGAAGAATATGTATGATGCTAGGAAAGACAGAAGGCAAAATGAGAAGGGGATGGCAGAGAATGAGATGATTAGATAGCATTACTTACTCAATGATTGTGAATTTGAGCAAACTATTGGAGATTGTGGAGGACAGAGGAGCCTGGCATGCTACAGTCCAGGAAGTCACAAGAGTCAGAGGTGATTTAGCGACTTAACAACAGCACCAATTAGAAACGAAGAAAGGGATACTGCTACATACACTAGTCATCAAAATGAATAAACAGATACTATAAATTATTCTAAATGGATTTATCATAACAAATTTGACAACTTAAATGATGGAACAATTGTTGGAAAGACACACCAAAATTTACACAAGAAGAAATAGAAAATATCAAGAACTCTCATATTAGTTTCTTATAACTGATACATATAACAGATTATCACAAACAGTGACTTGAGATTCATTTACCACACAACTGAGCAAGATCTTACAGTTCTGGAAGCTGGAAGCCCAAGATGCCTCACTGGACTGAAATCAAGGTGTCAGCAGGGCTGCCTTTCTTCCCAAGGCTCTAAAACTCTCTTCTTTTATCCCGTCTTTTAAATGGCACCTGGTTTCCTTGGCTTGTGCCTCTTCCTCTATTCTGAAAGCCAGAAATGGCCAGTTGAGTCTTTCCCAAATTGTACCACTGTGATACTGGCCTTTCTCTTCCATATTTGAGGAGCCATATGATTATATTCCAGAGAAGGCAATGGCACCCCACTCCAGTACTCTTGCCTGGAAAATCCCATGGATGGAGGAGCCTGGAAGGCTGCAGTCCATGGCGTCGCTGAGGGTTGGACATGACTGAGCGACTTCAATTTTACTTTTCACTTTCATGCACTGGAGAAGGAAATGGCAACCCACTCCAGTGTTGCCTGGAGAATCCCAGGGACGGGGGAGCCTGGTGGGCTGCCGTCTATGGGGTCTCACAGAGTTGGACACGACTGAAGCGACTTAGCAGCAGCAGCAGCAGCATGATTATATTCAGTTTAAGTGGCTAATTCAGGATCATCTTCCTGTGTTAAAGTCAGCTGATTGGTAACTACTATCTTAATTTCCCTTTTGCCATGTAAATTGACATAGTTGCAGGTCCCAGAAGTTAGTATATGGTCATCTTTGAGAAGCCATTATTCTGTCTGTTATAGCTATTAGTATATAAATTAAACATTCAAAACTTTAGAGTAAAAAATTTTAAACCTTAGTATATCCAAGAGTGACTCTATTGAAAATTTGTGAAAGCAATAATACCAAGCCCATAAAGAATCACCTGAAATAAGGTAAGACATTCCAATTCACTTTATGAGATCAGTGTTCTTTTGCTACCAAGGCTAGATTGAGAGTTTAGAAGAAAAGAATACTAAACACCACAATCTCTCATAAACACAGACATGTAAATCCTTATCGAAATCTTAGCAAATTATATCCAACACTATATACATAGAGTTACACATTATAACCAAATAGCATTTATATCAGGAATCCATATTTGTTTAATATTTGAAAATCAGTCAATGCACATAACAAAATTAAACTAAAACAGAAAGAAAAAGGAGTGTTCTAATAGAAACAGGAAAAACATTTGACAATACTCATTCATGACAAAAGTTCTCAGCCAAATAATATTGAAGGGAACTTCCTCAATCCGCTAAAAGGTATCTAAAGTCCCACAGGTAACATGCGTATTGATAGTAAAAAAACAAAACAAAACAAAAAAAATTAAACAAGACAAGGATATCTGCTCTTATCTTTCATTCAATGTACTGGCATCACAGAAAGAAAATGAAAAGGATTGAAAGGAACAAGTAAAACATTTTCATTCATAATTGAAATGAGTGATCACAAATCTACCAACAAATACTACCAGAAACTGAATGTAGCAATATTGAGAAACATATCATTAATATTCAAAATAAACAACATCTGTATGTACTCATACCAAACAATTAGCAAAGAAATGTTAAAGATACAATTCCAAATAAAATAGTGTCAAAACATAAGATACTTAGAGATGTTAAAATATGTGTGTGCAAAAACTCTACACTGAAAATTAAAACTCTGCTGACAGATATAGAAATGATAAAGAAATTTAGAGATTCATGTACTCTTGGATTAGACAGCTCAGTATTGTTAAGATGTCAGTTCTCCCTGAATGGAAGCATAGATTCACTGCAACCCCAGTTAAAACTGTGGTAGGTCTTGGGGGCTCTTTTGGTTTGTTTTTGTTTTTGTTTTTGAAAACTCTATCAATCTGATTTTAAAATTTAGATTGCAATCAAAAGGGTATAGAATAGTAAAAGCGTTTTTTAAAAGAGAAAATTTGAATATGAATATTACCCAATATCAAGATTTCCTATAAAATTGTAGTAATCAAAATAACGTGATCTTGGGGAAGGATGGACATACAGATCATTAGAACAACAGCGTGAGTGGAGTAATTAACTCNGTTTTTTAAAAGAGAAAATTTGAATATGAATATTACCCAATATCAAGATTTCCTATAAAATTGTAGTAATCAAAATAACGTGATCTTGGGGAAGGATGGACATACAGATCATTAGAACAACAGCGTGAGTGGAGTAATTAACTCACATACTTATAATCGCTTGATTCTCGACAAGAAACGAAAAAATGAATATCTATTTCAAAAATTATCTTAGAATTATTATATGTTTAAGTGAAAAACAAACCTCAACCATTGCTGTACTTTGTACACAAAAATTAACGGATTCATACTCCTAAATATAAGAGACAAAAGCTTAAAACTTTTAGAAGAAAACTTAGGAGAACATCTCTGAGATCTTAAATGGATTCAAAAAGACAAAAGAAGAATGAACCATAAAGTACCAACAAATTACACTTAAAATTTAAAAACTCGTTTACCCCTTGAAATAATGTTAAAAAAGCAAAAGGACAAACTTTGATGATTAACTCTGAGTCCATCCCTTTTTAATTTACCCATGCAACTTCAATTAAAATAAAAATTTTCTTGATTTTCACTTCAATCTCACCCAATTTATTGAAGAATTCCCTGTAGACTGTAAAGGTAGAAACAAATGCATTTGTTTTCTAAAGAACAAGAGAAAATACTCATAATACATAAATCTGATAAAGGACTTTCCCCAGAATATATTGATCAACTATATATATATAACTGAACAATAAGAGGACAAATATTCAATAAAATGGGTAAGTGGTTTGGACAGACACTTCATAAAAGAAGATATAGTAATGGACCCAAGAAATATTTAAAATGTTTACATCTTTAGTCATTTGAGACACATAAATTAAAACCAAAGTAGTTACGAATAGAAACCCACTGTGGAGTGAAGTCACTCAGTCGTGTCCGACTCTTTGTGACCCCATGAACTGTAGCCTATCAGGCTCCTCCATCCATGGAATTTTCCAAGCAAGAGTGCTGAAGTGGATTGCCATTTCCTTCTCCAGGGGATCTTCCCCACCCAGGAATCGAATCCAGGTCTCCCGCATTGCAGGCAGACGCTTTACCGTCTGAGCCACCAGGGAAGCATGTTAGAGGACGTATCAGATATTAAACTGATAAGAACAGATACTACACTTGATCTTAGCCAAAAGGCCAAGAAGCTTAAATTTCAAAGAAAGGCAAAATTAGGGTTAGGGCAGATATGCAGTAAAAAGAGTGTTCATATATTACTGGTGGAAAGGTTAAATTAAATCTTTCTTCAATTTCACTTCTTCCTGATAGCTCAGTTGGTAAATAATCTGCCTGCAGTGCAGAAGACCCCAGTTCGATTCCTAGGTTGGGAAGATCTGCTGGAGAAGGGATAGGCTACCCACTCAAGTATCCTGGGGTTTCCCTTGTGGCTCAGCTGGTAAAGAATCCACCTGCAAAGTGGGAGACTTAGGTTTGATCCCTGGGTTGGGAAGATCCCCTGGAGAAGGAAAAGTCTACTCACTCCAGTATTCTGGCCTGCAAAATTCCATGGGCAGTCCATGGGGGTCGCAAAGAGTTGGACACAGTTGAGCAACTTTCAACTTTCATTTTATTTATCAAAAAGAAGTGAAAACATATTTAAAGTGAAAACATACAAAGGCTTGTATTAGAATATTCATAGAAGTTTTATTCACAATAACCTCTTGAAGAGAAACAATGTAGTGTCCCTAAACAGGTGAATGGATAAACAAACTGTGAAATATGCATGCAATGAAATACTCTTTTTAGTTACCTAAAGGAATTGCTCTTGGTGACCTCAATGCATGAGTTCATAGCATGAAAGAATCTAAAAACATATGCTGAGGTACCTAAATTAAATTCAAAAGCATATATACCTTGTGACTCCGTTTATGTGAAATTCTAGAAAGGGAAAAACCTTAGTGACAGATAGCAAATTAGTGATAGCCTAGGGATTTATGATTATGTGAGCACTATGGGGCTTCCCTGGTGGCTCAGATGGTAAAGAATCTGCCTGCAATAGGACAGATATGTATTTGATCCCTGAGCCTGGAAGATCCCCTGGAGAAGACAGTGGCTACCTACTCCAGTATTATTGCCTGGAGAATTCCATGAACAGAGGAGCCTTGTGGGCTACAGTCCTTGGGGCCACAAAAAGTAGGACACAACTGAGCAACTAAAGCTTTTACACTCTGGAAACTAACATAAGGAAACTTTCGGGGCAGAGAAAATCCTGAGCACCGTGATGGTTTGGCGTGCTGTTTTCATGCCTGTATGCATTTGTTGAAATTATCAAATTTCAACAGTTGTCAATGTACTATTATCAAATTATACATTTTCAATTGTCCCAGTCTATTGTGAATAAATCGTCTTTTAAAGCTGATTTGAAATAGGAGTTAACTCAAAAGTGGAGTCAGGGGTGAGGACATATCTAACCTGAGGCTGAACTGGCCTTCACAGTGGCCCCAGTTACGTCACTTTTTATGTGATAATGTCATATTGTGCATATGGTTACCCTGAGTGAAGAAATGTCATGAACTCTCACATTCTACTAATATCATTGTATATTAGCTGAATTTTGTAACATATGTATTATATTTTTTAAATTATTAAAAAATATAAATTCTACCATGTATATCCAGAAACAATGTAGAATGTGATAAAGAGTGCATCTTTAAGGGAAAAATTCAAGATCCAGGTCTGATTGCTAAATCCATCAGAATTCTGATGAGAAGAGATCTTTTCAATAGCCACAGTAGAAGTTATCATTTTTGGAGCTTTATTTTTTAGATTGAATATTATTCTGACAAAGGAAGAAAAATTCTTTTTCAAAAAAATTTATGACCTGTATATGATAACTCTAATTTTGGTGATCATGTAAAAGAAGTGGGTAATAAAGGTGAAATCTATTTTTCTACTACCTTTAGTAACAGTTGCTTTTTAGAGAAAACGTAAAGATATCTTTACTTTGGAAAATACCTAGCTAAATATTCGGAGATGGTGGACATGGGATATCAAGCTTCATCTGTAAAGAAAAAGAGATAAATAAACTCTTCTACATAATAAATAAATAGGGTAGAGAAGAGTAGGGACTGTGAAAATCAAATAAAGTAATAAAGACTCTGATGCTGGGAGGGACTGGGAGCAGGAGGAGAAGGGGACGACAGAGGATGAGAAGGCTGGATGGCATCACTGACTCGATGGACGTGAGTCTGAGTGAACTCTGGGAGTTGGTGAGAGACAGGGAGGCCTGGCGTGCTGCAATTCATGGAGTTGCAAAGAGTTGGACACGACTGAGCGACTGAACTGAATTTTTGTAGCTGGGAAAACTTGAGTAGGGCAGTTGCGTAGGGTGATGAGATATAGATGTGTAGAAATGAACATATTCAACAAATGCAGAACTCAGGGAAACATTTCAGCATATGCAGAACTCAAAGTCAGAGGCAACGAAGAAAAATATAAACCTCTCACCCAGCATCCGTAGGTAAAGCAGGTGGATTATGTGACTCCCACGTCGATAGCTGTGAATAAAGCCAACTTTATGTGCGGCTCAAGGACTCCATACATGTGATGACATGCTGAATACCCACAGACAGGATGTAGATTTGCAATCTCTGCTCTGGCACACACATTTATGTTTTTTCTGGGCAAATCGTTTTCCTTTCTGGATTTCTGATTCCTCTGTGACCTGAGAAATTTAAATCACAGTTTCTAAGATCTCCTTATATTTTATGCAGTCTTGACATCCTTGCCCCTAAATTTAATCTTTATTTTAAAAAGATATATTTTGCCCTCAGTTTTGAAAAGGATAAAATGTTGAGGGCTTTAGGATCATTCTTTCATTGTCTAATTCACTTCCTGTTCCATGAATATTCACTGACAACCTTGGACATTTGGAATGCATGCTGGGGCTGCAATGGTGACCAGGTCCATATCTTCATGAACCACTGTCCTGCCAGGGAGACAGCTGCCATTCAAATTTCAAGTAGCATAGTTTTTGCAACTCATTCATAAGAGCATTTAAAAGGATTAAGAAAATCTCAAAACTGTTACAGAAAGTCATGTTAACTTTTGAGAATTTGAACCCCAAATGATCATAAACTCTGTTAGTTCAACAACTTATCTTAACAGAAACTATAAAATAGTGGGGTGGGGGTTGGAGAGAGAAGCCTGTTTTCACAGCATAATAGAACAGTGGGCGATGTCCTCTGCCCAGCCATGGCCTTGTCTCTGTATCATGCCAATATTTCCTTCCACTTATGTCAGTTTAACTAAAAGAACTAATAAGCCCAGCATATGGTCTGCCTAATTATCACTAGGAAAAGTAAAACTCATTAGAGCTTTGATAAAGCTGCAAAAAAAGAAGATGAAAGCGACCTGTTACTTGATATCAGATAAGTGCAAAATGCAATCAATAATAGTGACACTGTGATTCTTATTGGGCAGGACTGCCTTGCAGCCAATATAGCAGATATGACATCGAACTTCAAAACCATATATCTTTCTTTTTGAAATCTGGATAACTGAAATTCGTGGAAAATGCCACATTTATCATTCTCTAGTCTTCCCACACTCTGCGCTTTCACTCTGCCTGTCTAAACCTATCTCTCGAGGGCATGCGTGTTGTCGCTTCAGTCGTGTCCGACTCTTCACTCGTGTCCAACTCTTTGAGACCCTGTGGACTGTAGCTCACCAGGCTCCCCTGTGCATGGCGTTTCCCAGGCAAGAATATTGGAGTGGGTTGCCATGCTCTCCTCCAGGGGATCTTCCCGACCCAGGGTTGAGCCTGAATCTCTTAGGTCGCCAGCACTGGCAGAAGGGTTCTTTACCACTAATGCCACCTGGGAAGCCCAAACCTATCTCTTACTTAAAACCAACTCAAATTGTCACTCACCTGTCAAGACTTCCTCTGAGTATAACTTTTGAGTTGGAGTCTTCTCTAGGTAATCTCTTTAATGAAACTGTCCTTAGCCTACTGTCTAACAAGTATATGTTCTCTTGCTAACTTCTTATTTCACGAGGATGTATTTTATTTCCCTAAGTAGATTTTAAAGTTCCGGCATGCTAATTCAGCTGAAGCTGATTGTTGCTTGGCTGGGATGCTGTTCAAATATTTAGTTTTACTGAAAATATTATTTGCTAGATTTCCTATTTTACACAGGAGGACTTAGCTTGTGGCTCAGATGGTAAAGAATCTGCCTGCAATGCAGGCGACCTGGATTCTATCCCTGGGTCAGGAAGATCCCCTGAAGAAAGGAATGACAACCCACTCCAGTATTCTTTCCTGGAAAATTTCGTGGATGGAGGAGCCTGGCGGGCTACAGTTCATGGGGTCACAAAGAGTCGGACACGACTGATAGACTAACACTATTATACAGAGAGAGGTTGAGGAGCTGGACAAGTACAAGAAATGACAGTTCACTCCACATCTTATACAACTGCTCAGGTGATGATGTGCTTAGACAATTTGTTACTTAACTGAAAAGTTTATCGGGGTCCTTTAGTATTTATATTTTTATATATTATTAATTCTGCAACATTTTCTTTAAATGAAAGGAAGCGTAATATAATGAAGAGTCCAGTTGCTGAAACTGAGCCAATGGTGTTTAAATACAGTTTCTTCTTTTGCTATCTGTGACCAAAGGCAGATTACTTAAGTTTTGGGGGCCTAAATTCCTTATCTGGAAATGGGGAGAATAATACTATCCTTCCTATGAAGTTATTAAAAAGATTAAATCAGTTGGTACAAAAAAGCACTTAGAAAATCTCTTGCAAAAAGACAAATGGTTCACAAATGTTTGCTGTAATTATTAGATTGGGATTTGAAACTAGAAACTGTTTCCATGGGGTTCAGGAGCCTGAAAGTCTTACAATGCAAACTTTATAAATTAAGTTTGGGAAAGAATCCTGAAGCAACTCACAAAAATATTGTAGAGCCGCACCGGCCCAAGTGGTGGGGAAAGTGCTCTGGGGGCAGGTGACTCTCGCTGTGCCCTTCCAGATGTCTTTATTTACCAGCTGTTTGCTTCTCACACAAGTTGTGTGGGGTGTTCACTTTCCCTGCTTTAACACAATGTCTGATTATGAGAACTTTACCACCCAGCCTGCAAATCTCTCTAAAAGCACACCCCCTACCCTTTAACACTTTCTGTTTCCTATGTTATTTTACTGGACATATTTCCATCCATTCTCTGGAGAAGGTTATTTATTTTTCTTTTATGATGGTGTTTTCCCGCCCTGCTGCCTGAATATCTCACTCCTTCCCCTATGGTATAATTTCCTGTGCTGGAACTTTTAAATAGTTTCTCTGACACATGTGCCCTGTGTATTTTCTGAAGATCCCCATCATGACATTTGCTTTATGTCGCTGGTTAAATCTTCTCATCATTTGACAAATACTTAGAAAAACACCATGTGTCAGGACTTGTGCTTGGAGTTGTGGATGTAGGGTGAGCAAAATCCAGTCCCTATCTTTTGATTTTAGGACTAAGAGGAAGAAGACAAATATCAAATGAACAAATACAGAAGTAAATATGCACTTGATAAAAAAAAATCCCAGGACCATGGGAATCTATAATGGAGAAGTTTAATGTATAGAGTGTATAGACTCTATGTATAGAGTCTAGTGCGATCAAGCAAGGATGTTCTCAGAATGTCTTTGGCTTGGGTGTCTCTGAGAAAGTCAATTTGGGATCTCAGGTAGGCAATTGGGTGTGATTTAGATGATTTTGGAGATTATACTTACTACAATATAACTGAATGAGAAGACTTTGAAAGAAATCAGACGAGAAGAGGGCATGGAGCTTAGCCTTGAGAGATTCCAACATTAAAAATTAAGGTGGACAAAGAAGAGGTGTATAGAGGACAAATGGGATATACATGTATGCATATCTGAGAAGTATTTGGTTCTACAAGTCATTAAGCTCTCTCAGGAAGGGGTTCATTATTAACTACCTTGTATTTACTGAGAAAAATCAAGTGAGGAGAGAAATGGCAGATATGATAATTGAAAGTTTGCTAATGTCCTTTTCAAGAAGTTTTAGTTGAAATGCTTAAAAGATAAGAGAGAATGAAAGAGGAGACTTGGGAGGGAGAAGTAGAACCAAAAAAAGGTTTTTAGAGAAATATGGATGAGAATGTGAGTCAATGCCATTATAGCACCTCTTCTTCCTTAGAAATTAAGCTCCCTAAATTTGGCTAATCCTATGGTTACTTGGCATACAGATTGCACTCCCCACCTCCTTTTTTAGCTTAGGAGCTAATATCTGGTCCCTGAATGTGTAACAAAGAAGTCTTTTTAAAGGAGCACTGCCAAACACTCACGGTGTCCTCCTCCTCCGTCCTGTTTTCCTTCTTGTCACCTGGAAAGGACACAGTCGCAAAGGCTTCAGCTGCTTTTCTTGTCCAAGCTGATGAGGGCTGCATCCTACTGATGTCACTGTGGTGAGTTGGAATGACTTGGTACCTTAACAAATCCATTAAGCTGTAGTATCATTTCTGAACCACCTACTTTCAGATTATCTTTCAAAAGACAGAAGTAAATTTCTACCTGTTAAATCAGTCTTATTTGGGGCTCTATATCTTGCAAACTTGAATTTAATTATAACTAAGAGAAGATGCCTGGATACAAACAGGAACAAATAAACTGTGCAATAAAATTTTAAAATGTGTTTAAATGCAGAAAATGTAAAAGAAGGGTTTAACAATAGAGGAAGACTTCCCTGGTAGCTCAGCTGGTAAAGAATCTGCCACAATTCAGGAGACCCCGGTTCAATTACTGGGTTGGCAAGATCCCCTGGAGAAGGGATAGGCTGTCCACTCCAGTATTCTTGGGCTCCGCTGGTGGCTCAGCTAGTAAAAGAATCTACCTGCAATGTGTGATACCTGGGTTTGATCCCTGGGTTGGGAAGATCCCCTGGAAAAGGGAACAGCTACCCACTCTGGTATTCTGACCCAGAGAATTGAATGGAATGTACAGTCCATTGGGTCGCAGAGTCAGACACAACTGAGTGACTTTCACTTTCACTTTCAACAATAGAAGAATATTTATTTTCTTTAGGAATACATACAAATAGATGATAGATTATGGTGATGGATAGATATATTGGTTGACAGAATGAACCTGGAATCCAAGAATGAATGAAGAGGTTTTCTGATGAAAGTATAGATATAATTCCTTAAAGGTAATAGTAGAAATGGATATTAAGGGTTCAGATACAATCAGGTTTGTAAATTTAATGGTTGAAAAACAAAGGTCTTCTAATTTGATATCTTCTATCCTGTTAATTTGATGAATGTGAATATGTATGTAATTATTGCTGAAATTCCACTCTTAAGCATATATACAGAAGAAATTCTTACAAATGAATGAAGACAAATGAGAGGACTGAGAAGAATACTCAATAAGAATTATTCTTAACTCCTTGTTTTATGACTTTCCAGTGGGATTATCTTCTTAAGAGATTCTCCATAGTTTGTAAAAAAAAAAAAAAGAAAAAAAAAAGAAAATTTCCATGAGGATGTGAATCAAGTTAGAGGAACATTTGAATTTCTGGCAGATTATTGCTCAAGAAGTTTTCTGTATTATGCTTCATGGCACATATATTTCCTGGTAACTTCAATTTCCAAACAGCATTGATAGGCCAATCACTTCCTAGGAGAACAGGGTCAAAAAAAGATGACTTATGTCTACTTTGGTTTACTTCTCCATTTACATTACATATAGATTACATGAAACAACAACAAAAAGCTTTGTTTTGAAAGAACACTAAATAACCAGAAGAATATTTCCTTGGGTGAAACTAATCATATTGCCCAAATATTAAAATGTGGAAAAATTAGGGGGGGAAGCTTCATATTCAGAGATTAGGGAAGTAGTGTATAACCTCTTTATGTGATCTTTGATAATGAGAAAACTGTAATGAGTATCTTGGCTGCCCTTCAGTTAATAATGCTACATAATGGTAAGTGGCTCATTGGCTGAGACAGTGGTTTCCGTTTCCCTTGAATTGAATCACTCCTCAGGCCTCAAAGGTACACTCTGCGTGCATGTGTTCTTCAATTATTTTCAGTAATGTCAGTGCCCCTTTGTGAGATAAAGAGCTTGACTCAGAAGTAGGGTCAGGGAAAATGAAATAGGTTGCTCATAATGTTCCCTTTTAAGCTTTTAATAAATATAAATTGTGAACAGGTACTTCAATTTTCAGAATTTGGTTCAATTTATTTTCTGTAGGAATTGTATTACCTTAGTGTTTCTGACTACTGAAGATAAAAGAAAATTAAGTACAGTAAGGAAAAACGTCCCAATAACTAGGCACTGAAAACAGGCTCTCCGATACTATCACCATTCAAAATGTCAGAGTTTTACAAGAAAAACGGAACTCATATGAGATTTTCGTATTTCAAAAGGCTTACCCTGGAGGTTTTAATCTAACTGTGACTCAGCATTTCAAGATACCATTAGGGTTGTCCTCGTCTTTTCAGGTCCTGCTACTTAACTCTATCAGTTCAGTGAAGGGTAAAAGGTTCTGGATAATTAAGTTGGCAATCATCCTAGTAAGATGCTTTTTAATGAAACACTGAACAGTGTTTTATAAAACATACAGAGTTTCCTAGTTACCATCATAAGGAGGCAGACATTGGCAAACATACTGTATCTTATGTGGCTAACATCTTGATTTTCTGAAAGAACTCAATTTTTTTCACAAGTGAGTGGCTATGTCTTAACAGTCCTGGGAAGCCATAGGGCCATGGTCCATTTAAGATAGAGCCACTCTACTCTACCATACACTATTCTCTGGATGTATTAGACCTGATATCTGAATCAGCTTTAAAATTTGTTTATATATATATA
>SJYV01004998.1:0-14611 GCA_006410875.1 Neotragus pygmaeus | reverse complement strand
ATTACACAAAGTGACTTTTTCGGCAAACAAACCTGAGTACATTTGCCTCCGTTGGGTGCAGCAGGTCTTCTGTCTATGAGAGTGGGCGTCTGAGGTTTGAGCATTTAAGGACCTGGATGCATATACTCCTGGCTTCTATTCCTGAAGCCATTAGCATTCAAGTGAATGCTTGTTTTTATCTGTTTTGTTCTGAGATCCTCAAGTGAAGGATGTATTTGTTATATGCCCTTTAATTACGCATGCCCTGGGTATGCCACTTGCCACGTTAGGCAGCCCACTCGGCCGCAGTAAATATTCATGTGTGAACTCTAGTGGAGAGAGTCCTTCCTGAAAATTTCCTTGATTACAGAATTGCTGTTTCCTGGGGTTCTTATTACGAGACTCATCTTGAGTCCTACGACTTGGTTGTGGGAGTCCTTTCTAGTTAATACGTTTCTTCAGACATTTCTAGTAACAGGCCCCACTAGACAGTGATGAAGGCAATGCGTTTTATGCCAGGACTATATACTTGAAGTAGTCCTGCTGTTAAAACCCTGATAAATTTTTACCAAAGTACAGTAGATTTCCTGTCTCTTATACACATCTCCAGATGTCCAAACCCCTCTCACAGAGCCTGGGTTGGGTTGTCAGGGTAACGCATTTGGAAACACTCAGCACACGTTCTAACAACAGCCAGGAGCCAGTGCTTATCTAACAGGAGAGAAACAGAAGAAAAAGGAAAGAAAAGGAAACTATAAAGATAAAGCACAGGGACTCGAATTGGTGCCCACGACGATAACTGAATAGATTGTTTTCTTGTTAGGGATAATATATCTTTGTTTTTGAAAGACAGTCATAGAATGGAAACAGTTAAGTTCAGGTATCAAGAGAGACAGGTAGGAGGCACTGAAACCTCTGAGAGGCAGTCCCAGATGAGGGGCAGCCCGCCATCTGGCATTGGTGGCTGAGCTGGGCCCCGCTGCCAGTATTCTGATGCCCAGCTATTGGCATCAGAAATACTTTTGCCATGGTGTAGGAGTATTGACTGTTCCCATCGTTTTCTGCTTGCTGCTTCTGGGGGCTTTAAAATGTCCTGTGTAAGATGGCAGCCCTCCCTCCCCTTTTGAGCCAGTCACACTTGAAAAATATACCCTGAAATTATCCAAACTTAATTTCTGGCCATTTTGTTTCAGAAATACCAACCCCAGGGGTTCTCTGTTCTTTCCACTAAAACTTAATCTATTTGGGAAAATTCCATTTACCCTCTGTAGAAATCGACTGGACATGGCTCCTGTGAATGATATGGTTCCTATTATCCCTGAACACTGTAAAAATGAACTTTGAAACAGTTGGGTCGGACCGAAACAGAAAGTGATATATGCCTTGAAAATGGTCTCATTGAACAGTGTACTTCAGTATTTTACTGGTCAGTGCAGCACTGGTTTTCAAAACACATGTTCAGTTTTTTAAGGTTGTGTTTTTAGAGTGGATGCTTTCTGACAAACCAAAATAGATGAATCAAGCTTGTTTGAATCAATGCGGAAATGTCACACACGTCTGCAGAGCGAAACTCATTACTCTGTTTCTTGAAATCCTCGTCAAATAAAACCATTTTACTCCATTCTTCATCCAGCCTCACCTCCCCACTGAAGGAGAGAGTGCTGAGAGTCTACGAAAATGCATGTAACTGGATTATTATTTTTTTCCCGAAAGGTTTTCAGAAATACTAAATCCAGGTATTAATCAAGCATGGGGCTGCACCTTACCTGGATTGAGTCAAGTATGTCCAAAAGTACATTTAACACAAACTCATTATTTCTCAAAGTCTGTGCTTGAAAATAGATCGAGACTATTTCTCCAAACTATGTGGCATAATTTCAAGTACATTTAAACTATGACCAGAATGTATTGTTGGATAAGTGAGAGTGCATGAGAATATTGTAAAAACCACAGTGTAAAAGTACAGTGACAGCTTTTTTACACATAACCCTAGCTGCTGCTAAGTCACTTCAGTCGTGTCCGACTCTGTGCGACCCCATAGACGGCAGCCCACCAGGCTCCCCTGTCCCTGGGAGTCTCCAGGCAAGAACGCTGGAGTGGGTGGCCATTTCCTTCTCCAATGCATGAAAGTGAAAAGGAAAAGCGAAGTCGCTCAGTCGTGTCTGACTCTTAGCGACCCCATGGACTGTGGCCCACAAGGCTCCTCCGTCCATGGGAGTGGGTGCCATTGCCTTCTCCCAAGAGGCTTTTAAATCTGTCTTTTGGAAAAGTTTGTGGAAGTCGCTCAGTCGTATCCGACTCTCTGCGGCCCCATGGACTGTTCCGTCCCTGGAATTCTCTAGGCCAGAATACTGGAGTGGGTAGCCTTTCCCTTCCCCAGGGGATCTGTTGGATCATTATGTTTAGTAGGGCTTCACTGGTGGCTTAGTGGTGAAGAATCTGTCTGCAGTGCAGGTGTGGATTCCATCCCTGGGTCAGGAAGATCCCCTCGAGAA
Source organism: Neotragus pygmaeus (assembly GCA_006410875.1). NCBI lineage: Eukaryota > Metazoa > Chordata > Mammalia > Artiodactyla > Bovidae > Neotragus > Neotragus pygmaeus. The sequence continues at coordinate 12,137 of SJYV01004998.1, read as the reverse complement.
GGAATTGGCAAGCCTCTCCAGTATTCATGCCTGGGAAATCCCGTAAACAGGATCCTGGAGGGCTACAGTCCATGGGTCAAAAAAGAGTCAGACATGACTTAACGACTAAACAAACAAACAAAATCCATTCGTTAGTAACCATATATTTAGGACCTAAAGAGATTCAGAAGGTCTGCATTCTAATCCCAACTTTGCCTACAACCACCGAGAAGGCTTTATCCAAACCCATCAGTTTCCATGCCCCAGTTTTGTTTCCAGAGAGTAAAGAATTTGGATTAGCCATTCTCCTGCTTGCATTCTAGCTCTGGAATTATATGATTTGGGGGAGGGGGACTATTATTCCGGTTCTTAAATCTGTCAACTCTTGGAATGTATTTCCAAACAGGGAGATAAACTAAAATGCCTTCCTTTTTTATGGAGGAAAAAAGTGCTGGAGGTGATACTCTCCACCTTGTCATCTCAGAGAGTGAGCAGAAAACCTTTTAGTCTTAGAGCGTTCAAGTCCCAGCAGACACGTATGGACTCTGCCAGCCTAGATGTGAAGCGATCGTGGAAAGCAGAGTCTCCCCCCACACACACGGGATTCCTTGGCTAGTTAATGAAGGTAGGAGTTCTGATCTGGACCCTGCTGCCTTCATTAGGCCTTGGAGCACAGAGGCTGATGGTCAGTCATCATTTACAGTAGAAATCTGTTAAAAAAAAGACAAAAAAAAACAGCCCTATTTCCCAGACTTGTTAGCAGGCCCTTAGAACCTTCCTGAAAATGATGAAAAGTTTCTGGGTCATGCTAATCAAGCCTAAACGCTTTACATTGCTTAACAACAAGTAATATGCCCCTGCTTGGAACTCAACAAAGAAAGCAAGCTTTGAATTAAGACCTGGAAATGTCAGAGAGCGTGGCAGGCAGGGAAGAAGTGCTGTTGTCTGGGTGTGCTGTGTTACCCAGCGCCACCTTCCAGAAAGCCTGCCTTTCTTTTCTCTGAAACAGTCGCCATTGTGTTGACTTCTTGCCTGCCGCAGCAGATGCAGAGCGTTTTCAAAGGCGTGTGATGGGTTTAAGGGTCAAGAGTTTTGCCCAGTGGGTAAAACCCTCACTTATACCAGAGGGTTAAACGTGTTGAAAAGCGGGAGTTTAACCTCCTTGATTTCTTCCTCCTTTAGATCAGAGCAGACCTCTCTGGTGGCACATTTCTCCCGTTCTCCTGAACTGTGGCAGGAATAATTCGGGTGTAATTAGGCAGGTGTCAAGTTTAACCCTGAATGTCTCTACAGGCGGTCATTTCCGTGCCTCTCCTGGCAGCCTCTCCCCTCTACTAGCAATCCTTCTACGTGTAAAGTTTTGCCTAATATTTAACCTCAGTGTTCCCTGCTGGAACTCTCTCTTCTTATTCTCATCGACCAAGAATAATTGATCTGTCTTCACTCGGCAACTTCCATTTGCATGTTTCAGGAGTAACTGTGTTATCTCTCCGTTAGAGACAGACTCTCTCCCCTTGTGAAGTCTTTGTACACCTTGCTTCCAAAAAGGATTATTCGGTGTGTTCATCTTCTAAGCATACTCTCCAATTTGTCATCCGTTTATTATCATTCACGTTGGTACTGCACCTGTTTTTACCACGATAGACTGATTCTCTCTCCTTTTACACATAACCCTCCAGATTGGGAACGTTTGATTTGGACCCATTGTGTTGTCAACTCATTTGCAGGGTGATTCGCCAAGTCCTCTGTGTCGAGGACTGCTGTGAGTTCCTAGCAGGAGAAACAGATGTTTCATCCCTATAAGCTGCGTCCCCAACTCTTGAGCAGTCTGTTCTGCCCACTGAAATGCGTGTGTGTGTGTGCACGTGTAATGCATGTGCACACCTGTGCACACACACTCACCTTGACAGGTCAGAGCTGCCTCACAGCCTTCACGGGTAACTGTGTATGGGGATATTTGGAGCATTACACAAAGTGACTTTTTCGGCAAACAAACCTGAGTACATTTGCCTCCGTTGGGTGCAGCAGGTCTTCTGTCTATGAGAGTGGGCGTCTGAGGTTTGAGCATTTAAGGACCTGGATGCATATACTCCTGGCTTCTATTCCTGAAGCCATTAGCATTCAAGTGAATGCTTGTTTTTATCTGTTTTGTTCTGAGATCCTCAAGTGAAGGATGTATTTGTTATATGCCCTTTAATTACGCATGCCCTGGGTATGCCACTTGCCACGTTAGGCAGCCCACTCGGCCGCAGTAAATATTCATGTGTGAACTCTAGTGGAGAGAGTCCTTCCTGAAAATTTCCTTGATTACAGAATTGCTGTTTCCTGGGGTTCTTATTACGAGACTCATCTTGAGTCCTACGACTTGGTTGTGGGAGTCCTTTCTAGTTAATACGTTTCTTCAGACATTTCTAGTAACAGGCCCCACTAGACAGTGATGAAGGCAATGCGTTTTATGCCAGGACTATATACTTGAAGTAGTCCTGCTGTTAAAACCCTGATAAATTTTTACCAAAGTACAGTAGATTTCCTGTCTCTTATACACATCTCCAGATGTCCAAACCCCTCTCACAGAGCCTGGGTTGGGTTGTCAGGGTAACGCATTTGGAAACACTCAGCACACGTTCTAACAACAGCCAGGAGCCAGTGCTTATCTAACAGGAGAGAAACAGAAGAAAAAGGAAAGAAAAGGAAACTATAAAGATAAAGCACAGGGACTCGAATTGGTGCCCACGACGATAACTGAATAGATTGTTTTCTTGTTAGGGATAATATATCTTTGTTTTTGAAAGACAGTCATAGAATGGAAACAGTTAAGTTCAGGTATCAAGAGAGACAGGTAGGAGGCACTGAAACCTCTGAGAGGCAGTCCCAGATGAGGGGCAGCCCGCCATCTGGCATTGGTGGCTGAGCTGGGCCCCGCTGCCAGTATTCTGATGCCCAGCTATTGGCATCAGAAATACTTTTGCCATGGTGTAGGAGTATTGACTGTTCCCATCGTTTTCTGCTTGCTGCTTCTGGGGGCTTTAAAATGTCCTGTGTAAGATGGCAGCCCTCCCTCCCCTTTTGAGCCAGTCACACTTGAAAAATATACCCTGAAATTATCCAAACTTAATTTCTGGCCATTTTGTTTCAGAAATACCAACCCCAGGGGTTCTCTGTTCTTTCCACTAAAACTTAATCTATTTGGGAAAATTCCATTTACCCTCTGTAGAAATCGACTGGACATGGCTCCTGTGAATGATATGGTTCCTATTATCCCTGAACACTGTAAAAATGAACTTTGAAACAGTTGGGTCGGACCGAAACAGAAAGTGATATATGCCTTGAAAATGGTCTCATTGAACAGTGTACTTCAGTATTTTACTGGTCAGTGCAGCACTGGTTTTCAAAACACATGTTCAGTTTTTTAAGGTTGTGTTTTTAGAGTGGATGCTTTCTGACAAACCAAAATAGATGAATCAAGCTTGTTTGAATCAATGCGGAAATGTCACACACGTCTGCAGAGCGAAACTCATTACTCTGTTTCTTGAAATCCTCGTCAAATAAAACCATTTTACTCCATTCTTCATCCAGCCTCACCTCCCCACTGAAGGAGAGAGTGCTGAGAGTCTACGAAAATGCATGTAACTGGATTATTATTTTTTTCCCGAAAGGTTTTCAGAAATACTAAATCCAGGTATTAATCAAGCATGGGGCTGCACCTTACCTGGATTGAGTCAAGTATGTCCAAAAGTACATTTAACACAAACTCATTATTTCTCAAAGTCTGTGCTTGAAAATAGATCGAGACTATTTCTCCAAACTATGTGGCATAATTTCAAGTACATTTAAACTATGACCAGAATGTATTGTTGGATAAGTGAGAGTGCATGAGAATATTGTAAAAACCACAGTGTAAAAGTACAGTGACAGCTTTTTTACACATAACCCTAGCTGCTGCTAAGTCACTTCAGTCGTGTCCGACTCTGTGCGACCCCATAGACGGCAGCCCACCAGGCTCCCCTGTCCCTGGGAGTCTCCAGGCAAGAACGCTGGAGTGGGTGGCCATTTCCTTCTCCAATGCATGAAAGTGAAAAGGAAAAGCGAAGTCGCTCAGTCGTGTCTGACTCTTAGCGACCCCATGGACTGTGGCCCACAAGGCTCCTCCGTCCATGGGAGTGGGTGCCATTGCCTTCTCCCAAGAGGCTTTTAAATCTGTCTTTTGGAAAAGTTTGTGGAAGTCGCTCAGTCGTATCCGACTCTCTGCGGCCCCATGGACTGTTCCGTCCCTGGAATTCTCTAGGCCAGAATACTGGAGTGGGTAGCCTTTCCCTTCCCCAGGGGATCTGTTGGATCATTATGTTTAGTAGGGCTTCACTGGTGGCTTAGTGGTGAAGAATCTGTCTGCAGTGCAGGTGTGGATTCCATCCCTGGGTCAGGAAGATCCCCTCGAGAAGGAATTGGCAAGCCTCTCCAGTATTCATGCCTGGGAAATCCCGTAAACAGGATCCTGGAGGGCTACAGTCCATGGGTCAAAAAAGAGTCAGACATGACTTAACGACTAAACAAACAAACAAAATCCATTCGTTAGTAACCATATATTTAGGACCTAAAGAGATTCAGAAGGTCTGCATTCTAATCCCAACTTTGCCTACAACCACCGAGAAGGCTTTATCCAAACCCATCAGTTTCCATGCCCCAGTTTTGTTTCCAGAGAGTAAAGAATTTGGATTAGCCATTCTCCTGCTTGCATTCTAGCTCTGGAATTATATGATTTGGGGGAGGGGGACTATTATTCCGGTTCTTAAATCTGTCAACTCTTGGAATGTATTTCCAAACAGGGAGATAAACTAAAATGCCTTCCTTTTTTATGGAGGAAAAAAGTGCTGGAGGTGATACTCTCCACCTTGTCATCTCAGAGAGTGAGCAGAAAACCTTTTAGTCTTAGAGCGTTCAAGTCCCAGCAGACACGTATGGACTCTGCCAGCCTAGATGTGAAGCGATCGTGGAAAGCAGAGTCTCCCCCCACACACACGGGATTCCTTGGCTAGTTAATGAAGGTAGGAGTTCTGATCTGGACCCTGCTGCCTTCATTAGGCCTTGGAGCACAGAGGCTGATGGTCAGTCATCATTTACAGTAGAAATCTGTTAAAAAAAAGACAAAAAAAAACAGCCCTATTTCCCAGACTTGTTAGCAGGCCCTTAGAACCTTCCTGAAAATGATGAAAAGTTTCTGGGTCATGCTAATCAAGCCTAAACGCTTTACATTGCTTAACAACAAGTAATATGCCCCTGCTTGGAACTCAACAAAGAAAGCAAGCTTTGAATTAAGACCTGGAAATGTCAGAGAGCGTGGCAGGCAGGGAAGAAGTGCTGTTGTCTGGGTGTGCTGTGTTACCCAGCGCCACCTTCCAGAAAGCCTGCCTTTCTTTTCTCTGAAACAGTCGCCATTGTGTTGACTTCTTGCCTGCCGCAGCAGATGCAGAGCGTTTTCAAAGGCGTGTGATGGGTTTAAGGGTCAAGAGTTTTGCCCAGTGGGTAAAACCCTCACTTATACCAGAGGGTTAAACGTGTTGAAAAGCGGGAGTTTAACCTCCTTGATTTCTTCCTCCTTTAGATCAGAGCAGACCTCTCTGGTGGCACATTTCTCCCGTTCTCCTGAACTGTGGCAGGAATAATTCGGGTGTAATTAGGCAGGTGTCAAGTTTAACCCTGAATGTCTCTACAGGCGGTCATTTCCGTGCCTCTCCTGGCAGCCTCTCCCCTCTACTAGCAATCCTTCTACGTGTAAAGTTTTGCCTAATATTTAACCTCAGTGTTCCCTGCTGGAACTCTCTCTTCTTATTCTCATCGACCAAGAATAATTGATCTGTCTTCACTCGGCAACTTCCATTTGCATGTTTCAGGAGTAACTGTGTTATCTCTCCGTTAGAGACAGACTCTCTCCCCTTGTGAAGTCTTTGTACACCTTGCTTCCAAAAAGGATTATTCGGTGTGTTCATCTTCTAAGCATACTCTCCAATTTGTCATCCGTTTATTATCATTCACGTTGGTACTGCACCTGTTTTTACCACGATAGACTGATTCTCTCTCCTTTTACACATAACCCTCCAGATTGGGAACGTTTGATTTGGACCCATTGTGTTGTCAACTCATTTGCAGGGTGATTCGCCAAGTCCTCTGTGTCGAGGACTGCTGTGAGTTCCTAGCAGGAGAAACAGATGTTTCATCCCTATAAGCTGCGTCCCCAACTCTTGAGCAGTCTGTTCTGCCCACTGAAATGCGTGTGTGTGTGTGCACGTGTAATGCATGTGCACACCTGTGCACACACACTCACCTTGACAGGTCAGAGCTGCCTCACAGCCTTCACGGGTAACTGTGTATGGGGATATTTGGAGCATTACACAAAGTGACTTTTTCGGCAAACAAACCTGAGTACATTTGCCTCCGTTGGGTGCAGCAGGTCTTCTGTCTATGAGAGTGGGCGTCTGAGGTTTGAGCATTTAAGGACCTGGATGCATATACTCCTGGCTTCTATTCCTGAAGCCATTAGCATTCAAGTGAATGCTTGTTTTTATCTGTTTTGTTCTGAGATCCTCAAGTGAAGGATGTATTTGTTATATGCCCTTTAATTACGCATGCCCTGGGTATGCCACTTGCCACGTTAGGCAGCCCACTCGGCCGCAGTAAATATTCATGTGTGAACTCTAGTGGAGAGAGTCCTTCCTGAAAATTTCCTTGATTACAGAATTGCTGTTTCCTGGGGTTCTTATTACGAGACTCATCTTGAGTCCTACGACTTGGTTGTGGGAGTCCTTTCTAGTTAATACGTTTCTTCAGACATTTCTAGTAACAGGCCCCACTAGACAGTGATGAAGGCAATGCGTTTTATGCCAGGACTATATACTTGAAGTAGTCCTGCTGTTAAAACCCTGATAAATTTTTACCAAAGTACAGTAGATTTCAGTTATTCACAAAGGTTTAGGAATAGGGTGTTCTGATTCATTGGATTTCCTATAATAATTACCATATGTACCACTCGAAGGCAGATAGTCTTTGGAAACTGTGAAATCGCTTCTTTGTGTATATAGTAAGCTCTTAGGAAATGGGTGCTGAATTGACTAGATTTGGAAGGACCTGTTGAGTTCATCTCGTCCAGAGAAAAGGACACCAGAGCTGGAAGGGCTAGATGTTTTGTCCACTGTGGCCTGTGAGTGAGCAGGAACTAGGAGAGAGCCCAGAAATTTCCACACCCGACCCAGGATTCTCTCAGCCATGATTTGAAAGACTACTGCAAGATCTCTCAGTGTAGGGTAATATGATAAATGTTGAGCTGGCTCTGGTTCGGTGAGGCCATCATAGTCCTGTAGGGGGTGCCCTCTGAGAGTTTGTTCAGGCTGCCTTAAGCATCACCTGCCATGGGTAGAATCCTAGACTTGGCTCCACTGGAGAACTAGGTTCTGGTACAGTTTTTCACTCCTTTTGAGGGTGGCAAAAGGAATGTTGGAGCTGGTGGTCATGCATGCTGGTGCCGGACTGAAAGCCATTTTATTTTCTGTGAAGGAGGCCTCTGTCTCTTGCTCACGTGGCAGATTCCCAGACGCACGTTCTTGTGCAGTCAGCGCCCAGGGTGATTGATCAGCATGGCCCTTGCTTCACCGTATTGCTGACCTAAACACCTCACCCCTCTGAGGATGCGTATCCATATCCTGTTTTCAATAGCTCCAGATGTNACATTTGGAAGAATTTCCCTTTGAAGCTGCTGATCTAGGACTTTCGTTTGCTGGGAGCTTTTGTTTTTTAATTACAAACTCAATTTCACTATTAGTGATAGGCCTGTTCAAACTGTCTGTTCTTCCTGATTCAGTTTTGGCAAGTTTTATGTTTCTAGAAACTTGTCCATTTCTAGGATGCCCAATTCGTTGGTATATAACTATCTGTAGCATTCTCTTATTTTTTGAATCTCTGTGAAACTGGTTGTTATTTCTCCTCTTTCATATCTTATGTTGTTCATTTGGGTTCTCTCTCTTCTTGATGAGCCTGGCTAAAGGCTTATAATTTTGTTTACCTTTTCAAAGAACAACTCTTGGTTTCCTATTTTCTAATGTGGGTATGTTATTTTTTGGTCTATTTATTTTCTCTCTGATCTTTATGATTTCCTTCCTTCTGCTGACTTTGGAATATGTTTGGTCTTTTTCTAACTCCTTTAGATTGTTTAGGTAAGGCAGGCATGTATCCATATAACTTTTCCTTATGGAACTGCTTTTGCTGCATCCCACAGATTTTAGAAAGTTGTGTTTCTCTTTACTTGTCTTGAGATATTTTCTCTTTTACTCTTTGATCTTGTCATTGACCTACTGGTTTTTTACTAGCATGTTGTTTGCTCTCCATGTGTTNGGAACTGCTTTTGCTGCATCCCACAGATTTTAGAAAGTTGTGTTTCTCTTTACTTGTCTTGAGATATTTTCTCTTTTACTCTTTGATCTTGTCATTGACCTACTGGTTTTTTACTAGCATGTTGTTTGCTCTCCATGTGTTTTGCTTGTCTTGTTTTTTTCTGTAATTGATTTCCCTTTCATACCACTGTGGTTGGAAAAAATGCTTCACATAATTTCTATCCTCTTAAAATTGTTGAGACTTCCTTTGTGGCCTAGCTTGTGGTCTATCCTGGAGAACGTTCCATGTGCACTTGAAAAGAATGTATATTCTGCTCTTTTTAGATGAAATGTCCTCAATACTTATTAAGTCCATTGGTCTACTGTGTCATTTAAGACCACTGTTACCTTACTAATTTTTTGCATGATCTATCCATTGATGTATGTGGGGGTGTAAGGTCTCATACTATTACTGTATTATTGGCAATTTCTCTGTGGATATCTGGTAATATTTCTTTTATATATTTAGGTGCTCCTGTATTATGTACATATATATTAACAAGTGTAATATTCTTTCTTGTACTGATTCCTTTGTCTTATAATGCCCTCCTTTGGTTTCTGTTATAGCCTTAATTTTAAAGTCTATTTTGTCTGATATGAGTGTAAACGCTCCTGCTTTCTTGTCATTTTCATTTACATGAAATATCTTGTTCCATCCTCTCACTTTCAGAGTGTGTGTGTGTGTGTGTGTGTGTGTGTGTGTGTGTGTGTGTCTTTAGCTCTACAGTGAGTGTACTGTAGAAAGTATATTTTGTTAACTGTTTGGGGTGTTTTTTTAAGACTTTTAAGTTCCTTTCTTCTTCTTTTGTTCTCTTGTGATTTGATGACTATCTTCAGCATTATGTTTGGATTCCTTTTTTCTTTTTGTGTGTACATCTAATATTAATTTCTGGTTTGTGGTTACCATGAAGTTTTTATATAGCAATATATAAAATAAGCTATAAATATCATACGAATAATATATACATGATTGGTTTAAATTGCTGACCTCTTAATTTAACAACCCTGCATTTGTACTGTTCTCCCCTCATGATTAATGTTTTTTGATATCTTAATTTACATCTAGTTATTTTGTGTATCCATTAAGATCCATTGTTTTCTGTAAGGATATGTCATCCAATTTCCACATTACTGAATCTTCCAGTTCTACTTTTTATTGAATTCTAGTTTCATTCCACTGTGGTAAAGAAGATACTCTATATGATTTCAGTTTTTTAAAATGTGTTGAGACTTGTTTTGTGGCCTAACATACTGTCTATCCTAGAGAATGTCACATGTGCACTTGAGAGAAAATGTATAGGCTATTGTTGAGTACAGGGTTTTATAGATGTCTATTGGGCCTCTGTTTCCTCATTTGTCTTCTGCCTAGTTGTCAATCCATTGATGCAAGTGATGTATTAAAGTCTCTATTATTATAGAATTGGCTATTATTCCCTTCAATTCTGTTGGTTCTGCTTCATATATTTTGAGGCTCTGTTGTTATGTGTGTATAGGTTTATAATTTTTAACATATTAATGCACTGATTCTTTTATCAATACATAATGTCATTCTATGCCTCCTGTAACAATTTTTGTCTTTAAGTTTATTTTGGTCTGATATTAGCATGTATATGCCAGCTCTCTTTTGGTTACTATTTGTATGTTATATCTTTTTCTCTCCTTTCACTTTCAATCTGTTTGTATCACGGGATCTAAAGTGAAGTCTACTGTACACAGCACATATTTGAATAATTTTTAAATCAATTCTGTCTCTGCCTTTTAATTGGAGATTTTAATCTATATAATTTAAAGCAATTACTAAAAGGAAATATTTACTTCTTCCATTTGCTGTTTGTTTTCTATGTCTTATACCTGTTTTGTTCTCAACCCTCTTTTTTTAGGTTTTTCCTTAGTAGTTACCCTCGGAATTACAGTTAACATATTAACTTTATAACAAGTTTGAATTAATACCAACTTAGTATCAATAGTACACATACCTCTGGTCCTGTATAGCTCTGCTGCCAGCCTGTATTACTATTCTCACAACTAACATTTTTATACATGTGTGCCCATTAACACAGATTTTAAATTATTTACTGGCTTTTGTATTTACCTATGTAAATACCTTTACCGTTCTTAATTTCTTCTTATAGCCTCAAGGTACTGTTTAATATCCTTTCATTTCAGCCTGGAGAACATTGTTTAGCATTTTTTATAGGGCAAGTCTACTAGTGACAAATTCTTTGGGTTATCTTACCTGGGAATGTTTCAGTCTCCAGTGACACCATCTGGGAGGGTGTAACATGCCTCCCCAGGCTATCTGCTGCCATCAGTCACAGTTAAGAGACTAGATTCCCCCTTTAGTCTCTGATGAAGCCATATCTGCTGGCTAAGAAAGCACCACTCTGGGATGTCTACTGCTACCGCATAAGGGGCAAGATACCTCCCCAGTAGGTCTCTGCTGACACTGGAGGGAGAAGCAACCATGGTGTTTGACTGGGGTAGAGTTAAGTATTGTCCAAAAAAAGTTTACAACCATTTTAGCTACCTCTTTCCCAGTCCTCCAGCTAGATAGTACATTTCCTTTCTGTTTGCATCTGTCAGTGGTTCTGGGTTGCAGGCTTTTCCTGTGCCCAGTCCAGGATATGTGAAAGATTTTTTTAAAACTCAGGGAACTCACTACTATGCTGTTCCTCAAGTCCTGAGGCCCTAGCCAGTTTGCTTTCCTCTTTACATCTTTTAAAATCCTCTTTCTGCCATATTATGCCTAGAGTTTTTAGTTGTACTTAGAGGGAAGTGGGAGGGAAGCAGGGCAAGATTAGTCCAAGCCATCTTGTACTCAGTTATGTTTTCTGATGTTTCATCTATATTTTCAACAAAATTTTCTTTGGACAGAGGAATACAACATATAATCTGACACCTTAAGAACTAAGAGGATCTATCTAGACTAATCTTCTCATTTCCTAGGAGATAGTAGGTCTGTCAATCGAATTTGCTTACTTCCCACAAAGCCATAGAGCTACACAATAGCAGGGCTAAGGATAAGACCAGAGATAGATACATTTGTATAATGTTGTATAGCTTTCATTATGTTCTTTCATCATTGCAAATAAAGATAAATCCTGGGCCTAGATCTTCTTCCTGTAATCACTAAAACACTCACTAACATATTGTGATTTTCAGCTAATCTTCAGCATGCACTGTAGGACAGAACAGAGTAATAATTTGGAAGAAAAATGCCTTCAAATAATTACTGAGTTTCCAATAAATAAATACATAGAAGACTACCTCTTGGCATATACTAAATTTATATTTTGATGAGTAAAAATGAGGATGTTGTATATACCTTGGAAAGCTTACAAATATGATTCATCTACATAACCAATATATTGAGGTGATGTGGTAACTAATGTACATTACATGAGATCATCTGAATATATTATAAAAGATCTCATGATATGTGATATACGCCTTCTGAGTTTTAATTTGATAAAGAATAAAAGGACAAAATTTTAGAAGCTGTGACATTTCTATATTGTTTACATACAATGTTTCTTGCTGTTTTCCTATAGATATTTGAAAGGTACCAATGATATATTTCATTTTACTCTCCTAAAAATGTATTTAACATGCATTTTAAATGGATCCAGTATGCATGCTATACTTAATCAATTTTTTTAATTTTTAATTTTTTTACTTTATTCTACTTTACAATACTGTATTGGTTTTGCCATACATCGACATGAATCCACCACAGGTGTA
>SJYV01004994.1:337302-389332 GCA_006410875.1 Neotragus pygmaeus | reverse complement strand
ACAGGGAGGCCTGGCGTGCTGCGATTCATGGGGTCGCAGAGAGTCGGACACGACTGAGTGACTGAACTGCAGTTCAATATCCTGGATCCCAGATATTTTTTTTCCCCTGGTAATGCACCACGAAAGGAAATAGGTTAAAAAAAAAAGAAAAAGAAAAGAAAGGAAATAGGTACCGTCTTCTGTGAGGTATCTTGCCGAGTTTTATCTAAAATCAGGCGGGACTTCCCTGGCGGTCTGGTAGTTCTGACTCTGAGCTTCCAATGTAGTGGGCGGGGTTCGATCCCTGACAGATTCCACTTGCCCAAGGGGCAGCCTCCCCCCAAAACTGGGGGGATAGCACTCTCCTAAACAACCCCCCACCCCACCCCCGGAAAAAAAGAAAAAAAGAGAGTCCTAAATTTTTAGAGAAAAAATGTGGAAAGTATTAGTCGTTCAGTAGTGTCTCTTCGCGACCCATGAACTGTAGCCCACCAGGCTCCTCTGTCCATGGAACTCTCCAGGCAAGAATATTGCAATGGGTTGCCATTTCCTTCTCCAGGGGATCTTCCTGACCCAGGGATCAAAGCCCGGTCTCCTGCATTGCAGGCAGATTCTTTATCATCTGAGCCACCAGGGAAGCCCACATTTTTTAGACACATTGAAATGCCTATACTGTAGATGATATATCTGGGTGGTTGGTACGTGATGGAGGGGTTGTAGATGAAATAAAATTGGCCCTGGGTTGATAATTGTTCGAATTTGGTGTGAGGCACAGGGTGGTCTGTTATGCTATTTGAATTTTATATGTTCGAGTTTTTCCCTAATAAAAATTTTAAGATGCGTGTGGCACACCCAGGGGAATTTTAAAAAGGTAGTGCTAAGTGAAAGAAGCTAGATACAAAAGGCCACATTCTGGAAAAGGTAACTTTGTAGTCAAATCGATGCCTGCAAGAGTTTGGGTTTAGGGGGCAGAGATTGACCACAAAAGGATGCCAGAACTTGGGGTGATGAAAATGCTATAGTCATGTGCTGACTACATGACTGGATAGAATTGCCAGAACTGTACACCAAAGGAAGATGAATTTTACTATATGTAAATTACACCTCAATAAATTGGACTTAAAAAAAGCATGTTGCAGAAGTACTATTTCAGACTTTGTACCATGGTGGATAAAAAAAATTAAAAAGACACAGGTGCCTCCTTTAGTTTGACTCCAGCCCCAGCGAGGACTTGGAGCTGAAACCTGGTTTACTCCTGGTTTATTACCGCCAATCTGTGACTGTGAAGTCCAATCTTGCTGTTCTCATCATGTCTATCCAAAATGGTTGGATGACTTGGTAGATACTTGTTATTTTAGCTAAATGTTTCCCAGGATACATTTCTAAATTACTGCAATAAGAAACAAACTTCAAAGTTCTTCCTGGGGATTTCTCTGGTGATCCAGTGGTTAAGACTCTGTGCTTCCACTGCAGGAGGCACGAGTCCAATCCCTGATCAGGGAACTAAGACCCCACATGCCCCCCCCCCCAAAATTTTAAAGTCGTCTTCTTCTTGCTAACATAGCAAGATCTCCTCCAGCAAAAGGCCACATTCTGGAAAAGGTAAACTTTTTGTAATCAAATTGATGGTTGCCAGTTACTGAGCTCTCTCCAATGTCATCTGATTATATCATAACACTACCTATTACAGCCTCTCCATCAACGTGTGATCACAGCATGAAGGCTTATTATGTAAGAGGAATTTTTAATATGTGAATCACTACTCCATTCCAGAATTTCAGAAGCAATTTAAAAGCAATTTGACACTGGCATTATTGTGAAGTCCTTGGGAAGAGTCCTTGCATATGTGAGACTTGGAAGTGTCTGACTTAATTTATGCTTATGTAAGGTTTGGGCCTCCTGACAAACTCACAGAAATCATCAAATGATAATACAGTTGGTATTTGAGGAAATACAGAATGAAGATGTTGAACACTGCTTCAGTCTCACCCACAGAGCTGTTTGTGATGGTTAATTTTACATGTCAACTTAACCAGGCTAAAGAATGCCCAGATAGCTGGTAAAAACATATTTTCTCTGATTGTCTGTGAGGGTGCTTCAGAAGAGAATAGTCTACTTGAATTGGCAGACTGAATAAAGATCTGCCCTCTATAATGTGAGTGGGCATTCTCCACTCTACTGAGAGCTCAAAGAGAAAAAAACGATGGAGAAAAGATAAGTTTTCTCTCCTTCTTGAGCCAGGACAACCATCTTCTTCTGCCCTTGCACATCAGAGCTCCTGGCTCTCAAGCCTTCAGACTCTGGACCTTAACATCAGTGGCCTCTTCGTTTTCATGCCTCCAGGGTCAAACTGAATTATACCCCTGGCTTTCTTGAGTCTCCAGCTTGTAGACAGCATATTGTGGGATTTCTCAGCCTCCATAATTGTGTAAGCCTCCTCCCATAAGAAATCTCATTCACCTATATAGAAATATACAGACATATCCTATTGGTCCTGCTCCTCTGGAGAACTCATATACTATTCAAGACTCGCCAACAACTGGCAGCCACAGAGTAAGTGGACGCTGTAAGTGATGACAGTGACAGTGATGAGCAAAACAAGGTAGGGCCGAGGGGCATGTGCTCAATTGGTTTCCTGGTCCTCTTCCTCCTGACATGAGACTTGGCATCTGGCCTAGAACTCGGGGGTCTCACTGCTACAAGATCCTTTGTGTGAAACCAAGTCAGCCTGAGGCGGTCTGCCACCAGAATTTTCCTCTCTGCAAGTTTTTTGTGTGTGCTTGCTTTTTTGTAATAGAGGAAGTGCCTTTGCTGGGAATATATCTCACTTTTCATCAGCTGTGTTAAGAAAGGAGGTGGGTCAGCAGGGGTTTCAACAGAGCTTGAGTGTTGAAGAGCCTCTATCACTTCTGCAGAAGTGGGGAGAGAAGTGGACATTCACTCTGGGAATAAAAAAATAGGAAGATGAGAAGTGGTGACAATTTCTATTATTTTAGGTGGACATTTGCACCTATATGGTCACTCTACAACCAGGGTATTCCTTCCTTTCATGGGTGCAGTTTGTCTTCTTTTTATACAAGTCCTGACTTTTCCCTGTTTTGAGGAAGGAATATGACCAAGCCAGTTCAGTTCAGTCACTCAGTTATGTCCGACTCTTTGCGACCCCATGAATTGCAGCACGCCAGGCCTCCCTGTCCATCACCAACTCCCAAAGTTCACTCAAACTCACGTCCATCGAGTCGGTGATGCCGTCCAGCCATCTCATCCTGTCATCCCCTTCTCCTCCTGCCTCCAATTCCTCCCAGCATAAGAGTCTTTTCCAACAAGTCAACTCTTCACAGGACAACTCAAATGCAGGCAGCCCAGAAGATGGGGTCAAGGCCACCCTGATGACAGGGTCAAGGGCAGCAGGGCCTTATGAGGGGCAGTAGTTTTCCTGGTTGAGATCATTCTATGTCATGGTCTAGGGTGTAGGTCTGGAAAGCTCAGCCTCTAGCCTGCCCATCGGTTCTGCTCATCACTTTTTAAAAAATCTTACTTATTTTTGGCTTATTTTGGGCTTCCCTTGTGGCTCAGCTGGTGAAGAATCTGCCTGCAATGCAGGCACCTGGGTTCAACCCCTAGGTTGGAAAGATCCCCTGGAGAAGGGAAAGGCTACTCACTCCAGTATTCTGGCCTGGAGAATTCCATGGACTGTAGTCCATGGGGTCACAAAAAGTCAGACATGACTGAGCAACTTGCACTTTACTTCATTTTTGGCTCTGCTGGATCTTCGTTGCCACTCCAAGTCTTTCTCTAGTTGCAGTGA
Organism: Neotragus pygmaeus; assembly: GCA_006410875.1. NCBI lineage: Eukaryota > Metazoa > Chordata > Mammalia > Artiodactyla > Bovidae > Neotragus > Neotragus pygmaeus. Next base: position 385,545 of record SJYV01004994.1, on the reverse strand, counting down.
GCTGGGGCTACTCTTTAGCAATGCACGGGCTTCTTACTGAGGTGGTTTCTGCTGTTGGGCACAGGCTCTAGGGCGCTCAGGCTCAGTAGTTGTGGCTCCGGGGCTCTAGAATTTAGACTCAGCAGTTGTGGTGCATGGGCTGAGTTGCCCCGTGGCATACGGAGTCTTCCCAGACCAGGGACTGAACCCATGTCCCCTGCATTGGCAGGCAGATTTTTAACCACTGGACGACATGGAAAGTCCCATCAATTCTTTAAATGAAACTCCTTTTCAGCTAAGTTGGCCAGATGTATTATTTAATCTTGAATACAAGTACCTTAAATAGAAGATAAAAGAGCAAGTCTGTTCAAAATTCTTTTTTTTTTCAATGTCTACCTTATAAAAGCAAAGAATTACCTGAGCACCTGGCCAGGGGTTATCAGTCACTCTTGATCTGGGCCAGGAATCCACCCAAAAGAGACAAAATCTCACTGTGGTTTTAAAAACTGTTCAGCAAATGGAAGGATACAGTCCCTCCAAAGCCACAGAGGTGAGCAGTGTAAGAAGATGGAGAAGAGATCCAGCTGCAGAGGCCAAGCTGCCCTTGAGACATGGACAGTGCTCCGCTGCACCCACTCTCTTCTCAAGGGACCATTTTCCAGTGTGGATCTGCTCACCAATTACAGTCACGCCTCAGTCAAGGCAACCACTCTTCCTACTGGGCACCCTGACTTCTACAGAGAGCTCATCTCATGACAAAGAGGCTAAGCCCATGACCTCCTTTGTGACATCTTTATTTTTCTTTCTGGTACAAGAACAATAAACATAGATCAGAAATATCAGTTACACTAAAACACTTCAGCCAATTGTAGAACAGAGAAGGTGTGGACACTGAGAGGGCAGGGGTGGCAATTCCAGACCAGCTTCCCCCAAAGGCTCGTGGTCCAAGCCCAAAACTAGAGGGTGCTCTGGGCAGGACCGTGCAGTGCAGACTCTGGGCAGGCAGACAAGAAGGACCAGTCACAACAGGGACTGCTGCTGGGCACAAGTTTATTAGCTTCTGGCCTCGCGCTCCTGCTTGATGAAGTTGATCAGCCCATTGGTGGAAGAATCGTGAGAAGTCACTGGGCTGCTGCCATCAAGCTCAGGTTCAATTTTCTTAGCCAGCTGCTTTCCCAGCTCCACTCTGCCAGGGAGAGGAGAAGAAGGGTATGAGGAGGCCTCCAGCATTACTAGTGAAATCCACAAGCCAGCTCATCTTGGGTAGGCATTCCCTCCCCTCCCCTCGAGCCAGCAACTCACCCCCACTGGTCAAAGCTGTTGATGTCCCAGATGATGCCCTGAACGAAGATCTTGTGCTCATACATGGCTGTGGAGGGGGCACATGTTGAGGGAAGCATGTCAGGGTTCCCCCAGCTACCCCAAGCTGAGACCTTCCCCGCTTACTCACCAATCAAGGCTCCAAGAATGAATGGCGTGAGTTTGGTGAACACTATAGAGTTGGTCGGGCGATTTCCTTCAAAGACCTTCAGAAAACACCCACGAATGTCCCCCAGTTAGTCGTGGTCCCCAGCTCTTCAGAAGGGAAGCACATCCTGCCCAAGGCTGGGGTGGGCAGGTCCGTGAGGACAGCACCCCCTACTATGCAGGACAGGACAGTGCTCCCCAGCCACCCAACTTTATCCTTCCGGCTCCAGGATGCCACTCCAAACCCCACTCCAAGAGAAGCACTGACCTTGTGGGGCAACAGCTTCTCAAAGTCCTCTGGACTCCTTCCAGCAGCCTGTAGCTCCTTCCGGGCCTCCTCTGTCGACTTCCCCCTCATCAGGGCCTCAGTCTGGGCCAAGAAGTTGGCCAGGAGGATCTGACGAGAGAGACATCAAGTACCATCGTGAACCACTGTGTGAGCTTCAGGCAGACAGACGAGACTGTCTGGCACTGCCCAGTCGGGGTCAGTCTCAACAACTGGGGTCAGCCTGACTGCCTCCGACTCTAGAGCTTATCTGGAACAAGCAGGGACAAGAGAGACATCCAAGGACACCAGAAACTAGGTAACGACAATAAGTACCCTTCAAGGACTATGTACTACTTGCTGAGGGTCCTTTTAAGAACTTTACCAATGTCTATCTTTTAAGACCATGCGGGGCAGAGGCATCATCTCTCTTTTCTAGCTGAGCCTCAGTTTCTTCAAGTCAACAGCACTGAATCCCAGCCAGAGGGACAGAGGGGAAGAATCAGAATTCAAACCCAGGACACCGAGTCAAAGCTTGTGCCCACAGTAACCTGTGCTACTCTGCACACCTGAGATAAGGCAGGAGCAATCCTGTTCAAGGACTCTTGTCATGTCCAGAGTGGGGTGGTTTTCCCCTTGCTGCTATGGCAGACAAGATCTTGAATCCCTGATATTTGCCCCCTACTGTTAATGCCTACGTACACAGCATGGCAAAAGGGATTTGGTAGAGGGATTTGGAGCTAAGGTTTCAGACCTTAAGATAAGGAAATTATCTGGGTGGGCCCAATGTAATTACATGGCCCTTAAAAATAATAGAAGGGGAAAGCAAGTGAGTCATCCAGAGACATGCAACTGAAGAGGCAGGACAGAATTGAAGCATCAGACAGACTCAGCCCACCCCTGCTGGTTCTGAGACCAAAAGCCAAAAGGGTTTCTAGAAGTTAAGCATGGCTCCCAGCTGTCAGCAAAGAAACTGATCCTTGGTCCTACAACCATAGGGAAATGGTAAAACTCAACATTCCAAAAACAAAGATCACGGCATCTGGTCCCATCACTTCATGGCAAATGGATGGGGAAACCATGGAAACAGTGAGGATTTTATTTTGGGGGGGCTCCAAAAATCACTGCAGATGGTGACTGCAGCCATGAAATTAATAGACGCTCGCTTCTTGGAAGAAAGGCTATGACCAACCTAGAAAGCATATTAAAAAACAGAGACATTACTTTGTTGACAAAGGTCCATCTAGTCAAAGCTATGGTTTTTCCAGCAGTCATGTATGGATGTGAGAGTTGGACTATAAAGAAAGCTAAGCTCTGAAGAACTGATGCTTTTGAACTGTGGTGTTAGAGTCCCTTGGACTGCAAGGAGATTAAACCAGTCGATCTTAAAGGAAATAAATCCTGAATATTCATTGGAAGGACTGATGCTGAAGCTGAAACTCATACTTTGGTGACGTGATGCGAAGGACTTCTTGGAAAAGACCCTGATGCTGGGAAAGACTGAATGCAGGAGAAGGGGATGACAGAGGATGAGATGGTTGGATGGCACCGACTTGATGGACATGAGTTTGAGCAAGCTCTGGGAGTTGCTGGGGGACAGGGAAGCCTGGTGTGCTACAGCCCATGGGGTCACAAAGAATCGGACATGACTGAGCGAATGAACTGATAGGGAAATGGACTCTGCCAACAATCTAAATGAAAGAGAAAAAGGCTGCCCCCTAGAGCCTCCAAAAAGGAACACAGCCCTGCGGACACCCTGACTTCAGCCTGAGACCCTGAGCAGAGACCCAGCAAGCGTGATGGACTGGGGCCCAAAGAAACCAAGACAATGAATGAGTGTTGTTTTTAGCCATGAAGCTTGTGGTGACAGGAACAGAAAACTAGTCACTGCTGACTAATGCACCGGTCTTAAGAGGTCTGGGTGTGATGTGAATCTGAGACAGCTGAAGAGGGTCGGGAAGAGTGTTTTTACCTTGTGATGCAAACCTTTCCTTATGGGGTGCTGGGTCTGCACCGGGATGAGGAAGTCGCAGGGTATCATCTTGGTACCTGTGAAGGGTATGGCGCTCACTCAGGTACCTACCCCCGCCATGGGAGCAACCCATATGGTCTCCAGGGGAACCCTCATCTGATGGAGGGGCTCTGCAGGCAGGCCCTCCCCATCCCCAGTAGCACTCCTGCGCAGGCCAGACGGGCCCTACCTTGGTGGATGAGCTGGTAGAAGGCGTGCTGGCCATTGGTCCCTGGCTCCCCCCACACAATGGGGCCCGTCTGGTAGTTCACACGGGTGCCGGACTTGGTGATGTACTTCCCATTGGACTCCATGTCACCCTGGAACAGGGCCAGAAACCCAGCCCTCAATCTGCAAGTCTTGCTCTTCACACACCATCCCCAAAACCTGCCTGGGATGTACCAGGCGTGCCTGCCCTGCCCCGTAAGATAGCCACAGGCACGATCCTTTTATGTCCTCACCTGGGAGGGCAGAGGTCACAAGCTTTTTGCCTTTGACCCATGACCAAGAGAAGGTAGGAATGGAGGTCCAGGGAAGACCCATGACCAGGGGAAGGCAGGTATGGCAGTACAGGGAAGACCTTCCTAAGAGCAGAAACTGGTCACAAAATCTTCAAGTGATTTCTTAAGGCAGGCTGGGGTCCAGGCTGTACTGCATTTGAGGGCCATCACCCCAACCAGACTCTGGTCTTGGGGGGCCTCAGCACCTCCTCCAGTCACAGAATCTGCTGCTTCAAGGGGGCTGTGGAGATTCCAGGGGCAGAGGGCTGTGAGGAGCCCAAAGAGGCACCACAGACTAGGTGTAAACTTGCTTTTCTGGAGGGAGACAAAGGCAGTGCAAACTATGGGGATCCCAGGCTGTGGCCCCAGAGGAGTGACCCGGTTGAGGCATATGCCCTGAGCCATGCCAGAGCCTGACCAGCACGATGCCATGCCAGCCAGTCATGCCCCTCCCACGGTAGCAAACTTGACTGACACGGATCCTGGTTACAGAGATTCACCACGAGAGGGGGAGCACAGGTGAGCCTTGGACACGCCTGAGGCTAACAGGGGGAAAGGCCCTAGGAGGAGAAGTAACCTGGGCTCAGGGGGCCCCTGACCCAAGGCCTGGCTTGGCAGCTGGTACCTGCTGGAAGTAGGCAGCAAAGCGGTGCAGGTACTGGTCATAGGGCAGCATGGCGTGCGTCTCACACCCGAAGCAGTTGATGTACCATATGCCCAGTAGAGCCAGCAGCACGGGGGCGTTCTTCTCCAGGGGCGTTGTGCGGAAGTGCTGGTCCTGCAAGGAGACCAGGGTGGACAGGGGCTGAGCAGCTGCCCAGGGGGAGGGAGCTGCACCAGCCCACATGTTCTCTGCCAGAGAACTCGGGCCTCAGCACTTACCATCCAGTGAGCCCCTGAGAGCAGCTGCTCGAAGTTGTCAAATCCTGCAACACAAAAGCAGCGTCACCACAAATGACTGTGCCCTGTGCCTCCAGGCCATGGACACAGCTTCTTCTAGAACCAGGCAGGGGAAGGCTGGCAGGGGAGCCAGAAGCAACAGGATCTGGGAGGACGAGGGCCTGTGGAAAGCCTCTCTAATCAGTCAGTCCTGAGCTCAAAGGCAGCTGTAACTCCACTTGGCATGGGGAATGAGCTAGACCACAGCTGTGAGGGGCAGGGAGAAAGGCCAACCTGCAAATCCCAAGGGTCACTCGGCCTTTCCCATCTGACCTGGGAGAAAGGGTCCCATCAGGGGCAGAGAGGCCAGCAGCCTGAGGGAACAGGAGGGCATCTGGGGACATGAGCCCCCACCTCTACCTCAGACTGCAGCAGCGCCTCCCGAGACAAGAGACAAAACACACGCACTCACCTATGTGCAGAGCAATGGAGAGCCCGATGGCTGACCACAGCGAGTAGCGGCCTCCCACCCACTAGAAGAGACAGGAAAAGGCACTGAGGAGGGGTTGGCACACCCCGCCCCCCCCCCTCCTGCCAGGGAACTTGTCCCCGGGAGCCATGCTCTTCTACAAGTGCAGCTCCGAGGGCCTGGCCCAACCCACCTCTGAGAAGCACGACAGCAAGCCAGGTGCTGGCAGTTGTTGGGCTGACCAACAGCACTAACTACACATGGACTGACCAGAGCCACAGACTCGACCCAAGACCTTACCGTGGCTGGTCCAGCCTCCCCAGACACCAACAGACCTGGGCCTCATACCTGCACAGGTCCAGCCTTCCCCAGACACCGACAGACCTGGGCCTCATACCTGCACAGGTCCAGCCTCCTCAGATGCAACAGACCCAAGGCCTCATACCTGCACAGGTCCAGCGTCCTCAGACACCAACAGACCCGTGCCTCATACCTGCATAGATCCAGCCTCCTCAGATGCAACAGACCCAGGGCCTCATACCTGCACAGGTCCAGCCTTCTCAGACACTGACAGACCCGGGCCTCATACCTACACAGGTCCAGCCTCCTCAAACACCGACAGACCCAGGGCCTCATAGTTGAGCCAGGTCCGGCCTCCTCAGACACCAGCAGATCCAGTGCTGAGCCCACCTCCTTGGACACTGACAAATCAGAATCCCATACCTGTGTCTGGTCATGCCTCCTAGGACATCAACAGAACCAGGGACTCATACCTGTGTCCAGCCTCTGTAAACACTAACAGACCCAGCACCTTCTACCTGTGCCCATGCTTCCCTGAACAACGAAAAACCCAGCACCTCCTACCTGACTGTGGCCCCTGCTCCTCAGACCCAATGCCTGATACCTGGGTCTGGCCTTGCCTCTTCTGACAGGAGATCCAGTGCCTTGTACCTGAGCCCATCCCCGACTCCCAGGCTGTACTGACAGACACAGCTCCTCCTACCTGTGCCAGCCCTGCTTCCTGGGACACTGACAGGCCCTGTAGCTCATAGCTGGGCTTGACTGATCTTCAGCCTCAGCCCAAGACAGACTGAGACCTACCATCCACATTGTGTCCTCCCATGCCACACTGCAGATTCCACTTGGTACCACCGGAATCCTCAGAGCTCCAATCACATCTTCCTAACAACTATTTATGGAGTACCCATCAAGTTCCTAGCATAAGCAATGCCAACAATCCATGGGGGTGAAAGATATAAATGAAACAACCATGCCAATAAATGTGAAAATGAGATAAAGTGCTTAGAAGATAGGAATACAATACTGAAACCAATAATAAAAGGACTCTGAAGATGCTTCAGCCTGGATGTGAAGAATGGGCAAGTATTACTCAGGGAAGCACAGAGGGAGGAGGATTCCAGGAGCCAGAACAGCATATGCAAAGCTTCTGTAGCAAGAATAGCCCTTCTCAACAGTGAGAGAATTAAGCCCCACAAAAAATGCTTTGAGTGCTTAAGTTTCTCCATACTCCCAAGGTTGGTCCAAGGCTAGCAATCTTCCAGATGCAAAAGAGGGATGCTAATTCATTATATCCAATGGCTGCCTTGGGGCATCAGGATTTAATTCTCTCCTTAAAGCCCACTGAGAAAGGCTGGGCAGGAAAACGGGTACCACAATGTTGAAGATGAAGGAAGGAGTGATAAACTGGTGGGGAGAAGCTGAGAGGCAAGGACGGAGAACCAAGTCTGTAGGTGAGGCGAGAAGGGAAGCAGGAAACCGCACAGGAGCCCCAGTGGCCATCCAAAGAGTGATGTTGCCCTGGATGGGGTGGTGTGGACGCACAGCACTGACTCAGGAAGTTCAATTCAACAGGATGAACTGGAAGACTGAGAGGATCAAGAGCGAGAGGATCCGACGTTTCTGGCTTGGGTAATAAAGAGGAACATGATGGGGTTCTTTACTTAGAAAGGGTCTGGGTTTGGGGGAACCTGACCCAACAGTGTCAGTCCCACAGACCACACGATGCCTGGCAGAGGCTCTCAGATCTCACCCAATAGACTCAAACCCAGGAACTGGACTGAACAGACGGCCAGGGCTCAGACTGACAGATTCCAGGCTGCTGACCTTGGCTGAGGGCAGGGTCTCAGACCTGACTTTTGGGAACAGCCCAGCAGAGCCAGTATCTGACTTGAGCCTCTGAAACCTCAAGCTGCAGACACAGATCGCTAGACCTCACCTTTACCTGCAGTAAGTTCAGAACACACCTTAAAGATATAGCACCTCAGTCAGTTCTAAGTTCTGAGCCTCACTAGCCTCAGACCTCACCTTCTCCAACCAGGTATAATCCAATCTCTTTCCATACTTGGTTAGTTCAGACCCTGCCAACCAGACCCCAGTGCGACAGATTACACCCCAGACTGGTTACAGATCCCTTGGCCTCTGCAACACTGCCCATCACACTGGACCAGGGTGCTAAGGACAGGTGGCTGACATGGCTCAGCATATTCTGCCTCTCCTACCTGAACCCAAGGGCTCCACAGACCTCCCCAGGCGGACCTAAGTACACATACCTACGATCACTCCGGCTTTCCCTTGATGACAGTCCACGCTACCCACTTAAGTGTCCTGATCGATCCTACCGCTGAGGGTCCCACCTGTGTCTGAGTCACCTTCTCAGGCCTTACAAATCACACCAATTATGTATTTCTAGGCTAGATCTTGCCCCACTCATTTCATCTAACAAGTCCAGGGATGCCAACTTGTACCTGAACCCTGGGGGCAAAAACCCACCTAAGATCATGTTTATATACCTCTGCCCATGTGACCTTGATCCGTGGACTCATTGGCAAAGCCGGGCCCACATAGAAATCCTGGGCAATGATACAATGGCTTCACCTATGAGGTTAACTCTGCCTACCTATGTCTGACTCCAGTATCTCATACCACAGGGTTATACACCTGTCAGACAGGCTCCAGACAGCTCAGTTCATGAACCAGGCTTCACATACCTGTCTGTGCCTAACTTTGACCCCTTACATCTCAACCAGCAGACCCAAGCCACCTCCTTGAGCCCAACTCCAGACTCCTCACACCTTCCCAAGGAATCTCGTCAAGAGATCCGATGCTGTATCAGTCCCTGCTTAACCTGGGCATCAAAACCTCAGCAGGGAGTCTCAGACCTCATCAGACGCAAACATCTCTGCATATCTGTGCTCAGCAGGCCCCCCTCAAGAGCTGTGGTTCTATCTACTTGTGATTAACCCCAGGCCTAACCTCTATGACCTGGGTCAGAATCATGCTCCACGGATTTCACCTGCAAGACCCAAGCATACATATGTCTGACCCCAAAGTCCTTGCTTGAGAGAGTCACCTCCACCTACTCATGTCCAACTAAGAGCCCCCAGATCACCTATGACCCCAGAGTTCCACCTACCTGTAGAAGACCCCAATGCCTGACCAGAAGTCACTCTACCAATCCAGGCTTAACCCTGGTCCTTCAGCCATCACCAAAAGACCAGGGGTATATACCTCTGCCTGAATCCAACACCTGAGTCACATCTACCTATCTGTGTTCAAGCCTGATCCTACCACTGAGGGTCCCACCTGTGTCTGAGTCACCTTCTCAGGCCTTACCAGTCACACCAATCATGTATTTCTGGGCTAGATCTTGCCCCACTCATTTCATCTAACAATTTCAGGGATGCCAACTTGTACCTGAACCCTGGGGGCAAAAACCCACCTAAGATCATGTTTACATACCTCTGCCCATGTGACCCTGATCCTTAGGCCTTCTCAAGACTACACCTGGCAGACCAGCTTTGCCTTCCTGCCTCTGACCTGGGCTCCTCAGAACACACTTGCTGGGCCAGCTCTGCCTACCTGTACATGACCCTGGATCCTCCGATCATACCTAGGGGACCAGCTCTGCCTACATGTACATGATCTGGATCATCAGACCATACCTAGGGGACCCGCTCTGCCTACATGTATATGACCCTGGATCATCAGACCATACCTAGGGGACCCGCTCTGCCTACATATGACCCTGGATCATCAGATCATACCTAGGGGACCTGCCCTGCCTACATGTATATGACCCTGGATCATCAGACCATACCTAGGGGACCTGCCCTGCCTACATGTATATGACCCTGGATCATCAGACCATACCTAGGGGACCCGCTCTGCCTACATGTATATGACCCTGGATCATCAGACCATACCTAGGGGACCCGCTCTGCCTACATGTATATGACCCTGGCTTCATGTGCAGTACCTCATGGACTAGCTCTGCCTACCTGTACACAACTCTGGACCTTCAGGCCGTACCTGACAGACTTTACCCACCTGTATGTGACCCTGGCTCCTCACGCTGTGCCCTGTGAACCAGTTCTGCTTACCTGGGTTTAACTCTGAGTCCTCAGGTCATACCAACAACAATTCTGCTTACCTGAATGTGACCCTGTCTCCTCAGACCATACTTACCTCTGCCTACATGAATATTACCCTGGATCCAGTCTATACCTTGCAGATGAGCTCTGCCTACCTATACTTGACCCTGGGTCCTCAGATTGCACTTGGTAGACCAGTTCGGCTTACCTGTACTTGACCCTGGTTCATCAGACCACGTCTTACGGACCAGCCCTGCCTACCTGTACATAACCCTGAGTCCGCACCGAGCGAGCCACCTCCACCTACCTGTACTTGACCCTGGCTCCTTCTGCCATACCTACCAAACCAGGTTTGCCTACTGCCTCTGACCCAGGCTCCTCAGAACACACTTGCTGGGCCAGCTCTGCCTACCTGACCCTGGATTGTCAGGCCATATCTAGGGCACCAGGATGTACGTGACCCTGGTTTCATGTGCTATACCTAACGGACCCGTCCTGCCTACCTGGATACAACCAGGACCTTCAGGTCTTATCTGACAGCCCAGCTTTGCCTACCTGTGCTTGACCCTGGCTCCTCAGACCAGACATGATGAACCAGTTCCACCCACCTGTACACGACCCTGGCTCCTTGGGCTACCAAGTGGACCAGCTCTGCTTACCTGGGCTTGACCCTGGATCCTCAGACCATACCTAGCAGACCAGTTCTACCCACCTGACCACGACCCTGGCTCCTCAGACCACATCTTATAGACCAGCTTTGCCTACCTGTACATGACCCCGGGTTCTGAGGCCGTACCAAGCGGGCCAGCTCTATCTACCTGTACTTGATCCTGGCTCCTTGTGCAAACCAGCTCAGCTTACCTGCAAGTGACTCTGTCTCCTCAGATCTTACCTAGTGGATTAACTCTGTCTACCTGTGCTTGTTCTGGGTCCTCAGACCATACCCAGCGGAACAGTTCTGCCTACCTGTACCAGCTTCTTATGCTGTACCTAGCAGACCAGCTTTGCCTACCTGCCTCTGACCCAGGCTCCTCAGACCGTATCTCACCAGACACCTCTGCCTACCTGTACACAACCACACCTGACAGACCAGTTCCGCCTACCTGTACCTGACCGAGTCCTTGTGCTGTACCTAGTGGCCCAGCTCTGCTTACCTGTGCCCTTGACCCTGGCTCCTTGTGATACACCGTGTGGGCCAACTCTGCCTACCTCTGCTAGAGTCCTCAGACCATATCTAGCGGACAGTTCTGCCTACCTGTACCTGATCCTGGATCCTTAGACTGCACTTGGTGGACCAGCTCTGCTTACCTGCACACAATTGGACTCTCAGACCATACCTGACAGACCAACTCTGCCTACCTGTGCTTGACCCTGGATCCTCAGACCATACCAAACAGACCAGGCTCTGCCTCCCTGCATGTCCCTGGTTCCTCAGGCTGCACCGTGTGGGCCACCTCTGTCTACCTGTTCTCAACCCTGGCTCCTTGTGCGGCACCTGTGCTCACTGTTACCTGTGCTTGACTCTTAGTCCTTGGACCATAGTTACTGGACGATTTCTACCTACCTGTGCTTGGCCCTGGATCACTGGACCATACCTAACCACACCCTACCTGCCTACTTGCTCACGACCCTGGACCTTTAGACCATACCTAGACCACATCTACCTACTTGTTCTTGACCCTGGCTCCTTGTGCAAACCAGCTCTGCTTACCTGTGCACGACTCGCTCTCCTCAGACCTTCTGCCTACCTGTGCTTGATTCCAGGTCCTGAGACCACACCCAGTGGAACAGTTCTGCCCACCTGTACATGACCCCGGCTTCTTACCGTGTACCTAGCACAGGCTTTCCCTACCTGTGCTTGACTTCGGTCCCCAAACCATACTGAGCAGATAGCTCTGCCTACCTGCACGTGACCCTGGGTCCTCAAACTATACCTACCCAGCCAGCTCCTCCTACCTGCACATGACCCTGGGTCCTCAGACCACACATTATGGCCCAGCTCTGCCTACCTGTAGTTGACCCTGGGTCCTCAGATCATACCCAGTGAACCAGTTCTGCCCACCTGTACATGACCCTGGCTCCTTGTACTGTACCTAGCAGACCAGCTCTACTTACCTGTGCTCAACTCTGAGTCCTCAGACCATACCCAACAGAACAGTTCTGTCTACCTGTACATTCCCCCTGGACCTTCAGTCCATATCTGGCAAACCAGCTTGGCCTACCTGTATATGACCCGGATCCTCAGGCCATGCCCAGCAGACCAATTCCGTCTACTTGCTCATGACTCTGGCCCCTCACACACTGTACCCAGTGCACCAGCTCTGCTTACCTGTGCTTGACTCTGGTTCTTCTCGATGTGTGACCAGTCCGTTCCACCGACCTGAGGTTGACCCTGGTTCCTGAGCCTGCAGCTGGACGACCTTGCCTCTGCCTACCTGTGCATGACCTTGGGTCTTTCACCTGCACATGGTCAGCCACCTCTGGCTACCTGTGCTTGTTCCTGGCTCCTGAGGCTGCTCCTGACAGGTTAGCTCTGCCCCAGTTCAGCTCACCAGAGGTCATCCAAGACATCTGGTTCTTTCCTGGGCTTACCTGTAACTTCTGAGATGTCACTGGACAGACCCAGTTTCCTGAACTTGTTCCATGGACTTTACCTGACAAACTCTATTCTACTCACCTGTGCTTAGCTCATCCTGTGAGACCCAAGAATAAAACCTGTCTCCTATGCAGACTCCATAGATCTTACCTGAGAAACTCAACTCCACGTACCTGCATCTGGGCACAACTCATCATCATAAGACATCTGCCGAGAAGCAGTTCTACCTACCTTTCTTGACCTTAACCGGGAGATCCAGCTCTATTCATCTGGGCCCAATTCCAGCTCCTGAGATCTCACCTGAGACACCTCCCTCTATCCACCTGTCTTCACTTTATATTCTCAGAGATCATCTAAGAAATCCAGTTCTTTCTAGACAAGCCTAACTCTGGCTCCTGAGGCCTCACTTGACAGATCTACCTACTTGTTCCTGACCTCAACTATGGGACAGAATTCAATTAACACAAACGTGGCTTTTCAGCCTACTTCCAGCTTGCCTCTGGCTTACACACTTAACCTGAAAAACTCAGTTCTATCTACCTGCACTGAACCTCCGCTCCTCAGATTCAGAGTACAAACCAGGGACTAACCTCAGCAACTCAGACCTCACCTGTTCGGGAACCAGGAGTACAAACCTGTCTTTCGCCTCAACTCCTCCAATCTTACCTGACATACCTGCTCTGCACACCTGAGACAGACACAGAATTCCTGAACCTTCCAGATGGATGGATGCAGTGCTCCATCTCTTTGCCCAACTCCAGTTTTTCAATCTTTTCCCAGGGACCCCTGGGCCATTGCCCTGAGCGCCACCAGAACTGCTCGGACAACAGCTGAGGACACAGTTCTGACCTGGACCCAATCGTGGATTTCTAAGCCCACTTGTCAGACTCAGCTCTGTCTCTAACTATCTTTGGCTCTAGTGTCCTTATCTGACCAACCCACTTCTGCCCAGATGTTGTCTAATCTCAGTTTCTCAGGTCTCCCCAAGTGATACACACCTCATCTGATTCCAGCTTCTGAGACCTCAAACAGATGTAGCTTTACAGATGACCCCTAGCAGACCCCGCTGTACAAACCTAACCTGAACAGACTTTTCCCGGAGACCTGACAGATTCCTGGCTACTTGCCGTGGCCTGAGGGAAACCTGGTGAGAGCCCACTGGTGCCAAACAGGGTCTGAGCGGCTCGTGCCTCTGACACTCCTAGAGACCTTTGTCTACCATTAGCCTCTCACACCACATCTCAGTGACGCAGCTCCTCAGCAGTTCACCTGCCCTCACCTGCCCTCACCTGCCCCAACTCCCCAGTCCTTACCTTTCATAACCAGGAACGTTCCTACCACTCCCTCATCTGGGCACCTCAAACCCTACCCCGGCCAGACCCCAGTGCCACTGACACGTCCTGGGCTGGTCATGGGACCCCAGGGGGCTCGCCAACACCCTGGGCTCTGCCTATCCCACTGGGTCAGGATGCCGAGAACTCAGAGGCTGACCTGGCTCAGGGGACTTTTCCGTGTTTGTCTCCTCTGAGTTCTAACAGCCTCGCTTGAGTGATCAGCCACCCAGTACCCGAGGCTCACTCTTCAGAGCCAGTCAGAGAGATCCCGCTGTATACACCCATCCTGAACTCACAGATCCAGGTCTAAGTACCTGTCCGTAATTTTGGCTCAGACACCACTCGACAGAATAAACATCTGAATTCTTCCAGAATGTCCATTGTACCTTTACCCATCCTGGGGCTGCCTCTTCAGACATCACCTGGACCTGTCCTGGCTCCTCTTCAAACATCAACAGCCAAAATGAGCTCCCCAATATGTGCTGACTCTGGCTGAGCCCTGACAGACTCCCCAGTTTACCACCTCACCTCTGCCTAAGCCCGACACACAAGAATGCCCCATGGACCCTGAACCGTGGCTGCGTCCCCTGGACACAGATGAGCAGGCCTCACCACTTACACGTGCCTATGTCTGAATGGACTCTTCTGATCTTACCTCACGGCCAGCACACTATCCCTGTATCTATTCTGATGATTCTCTCTCACCCGAGAGACCCTAGGTCCAGAAACTTCACCTGTCCCTGGCTCCTCAGATGTCACCTTCTCAATGCAGCAATATACAAGCAGGTCCCTCCAGGTTATGTCTGGCCTGGCCCCAGAGGCCTCCACTGTGCCCCCTCCAGGCTCTTGGACCTCACTAGCCAGTCCCAGATCCATGTTCCTGTGTTCCTAGGTCTTACCTGGGAGACCCAGGTCTCTGTTTAAGCCACACTTCAACTCATTTCTTCAGACTGGGTAGTTACAGGCAGTGAAAACTCAGGCTGGGACACAGACCCGCTCTGCCGGGCTCCTTGGCTCACAGGAGCCCCCGCACGGCCCTGACCACCACCTGCTCAAGCTCAAGATCCCAGGGAGGAGGACGGCACCCCTTCCTGTATCAAGCATGCATGCAGGAGGATGGCGCCCCTTCTTGTATCAGGCATGCATGCATTTGTTAGCAGCTGGACAGTCTCTCTCGACCGGGGCTCCTCATCTGAGCCATGCGATGCAGACAAGGATCTGAGTGACTCTTCTCAATTCTTCCAAGGATGGTACATAATTAGTCCCATTCTGGAAAGAAGTTAACTCATTACACATAAGAGACGCCTTAGGGCACGAGGGCTAAATTATCTCCCAGACTCCAAGGCCTTTACAGCTTTCAAAGGAGGTTACATCTTCAGATGCTGCCACTCAGCAGAGAGCTTACGGTATAAAGGCTTGGAATCAGCCCCAAGGGGAAATCCCTCAATTAGAGGATGCTCTCTTAGGTACACCTGCCAAGGTCATGTGTTAGAGCCACACCCACTGCACCCACACCTCTCGCTGCACTGCATCCCTGCATCCCAAGCCTGCCTGCATTCTGCAGCCAGAGCCTTTCCTGCACCACGGCTGGACTCAGGCCAGCCGCAGGGACAACTCCGGCTCGCTGCTTGGCACCCATGGAGGCTTCAGCAGAGATGAGCCTGTGGGACCACCGTGGCTAGACTGGCCCATAGCTCTGCCCCTCAGCAGTGCTGGCTCTGCAAGCTGCCCAGCAGGGCCCCACCCGGCCCCAGGCCTGGCACCTCCTCTCTGCCACCTCCAGCTCCTTTCCAGGCCTGCCCAGTCACACTCCTGCCTTGCCCTGCCCCTTGGCCTTTACAGATTGCGGCTGTGGTTCAGAGAAAGGTCATCACTGAGAATAACTCACAACCTCAGCTCACTGAGGGGGGTGGGGGTGGCTCCGGTTACCCCACTGTGGGTGCTACTGCAGGCACCCAGGAGGGTGTCACCCTGGCCCTGAAAGCACCCCCTCGGCGGGGGGGGTGCATATCCTGACTGAGCAAAGCTGCTCCTGCTCCCTGAGGACATCTTGGCCTGTGCCAAAGCCAGGCATACAGCAGGTGCTCAATAAACGTTAACCTGACTCCATGGGCCCCTCATCTGTGGCTTGACTTAGCAAAGGACATAATTCACCCACCACAGGCAAGTGCCATTACTTACATCCCAGAACTCGAACATGTTTTGAGGATCAATTCCAAACTCCTTCACTTTGGCCTAAAAAGGGGCAAAGGGAGAGAAGGAAGAAGCCAGGATTAGCTGCACGAGAACCTGCAGGCGTGAGGAGTCACGCTGTCCAAGCTTCAGGAGCAACACACCTTCCATGAGCCCTCACTGGGGCGGGGCTGAAGCGCCGGTGAGCCCAGGGCAGCACCAGCAGACGCCCTCCCCAGAGTCAGGTGTCCCAGCTCACACCCAGCACATCGGTGGCCTGGTACTGGCCAAGCCCTCCTGCTGAAGGGGAGCTGCATGCTCACTGTGAGGACCTCCCCCACACTGCTCTGCAAGAGCCACCACCCAGACCCAATCCCCGGGACAACTGGGAAACTGGGCCCTGGGCTGGAACCCGAGCACAGGCAGGGGCCACCTCCCAGGCCAGGGAACAGACAACCTGGACACCTGCCCAGCCCTTCTGATGCTGGGAAGGTGACTGAACCGCAGAAAGCCTTCAGGGAATGACCTATCTTATTCTGTCCTCTACACAGACACAGTCAGCAGCCCCCTCCCTAGACCCCACAGGAGACGCCCTACTGACCAGCTCTACCTGCAGGAGGCGGACAGCTGTGCTGTGGTTGGCCTGCCCTAAGATGTCCTTCTGTCTCCTCTCACAGGCAGGTCAGCACTGGAGGCATGGGTGGGGGTGGCATGGAAGGACTGGCAGTCCAGAGAACCTGGGTGTGCTTCCAGCTCAGACCGCCCAACACAAGGCCCACCACACAGCCAGTGTTCAACCAGGTTTACCTTCCTTTTTATTCCCGGAGGAAAGCCCCAACTCCCACAGGCCTGTCCTCAACCCTACCTTGCACTGGGCCCAGGAGGAGCTGGCACATGGGTAACCACGTTCTAATCCTTACATCACTGACTCATACAATCACTGGGCAAACTCGCATCCCTTCACTGGGCTTAACATCCTTATGTGAGAAATAAGCCTGGCATGCTGCAGTCCAAGGGGTGGCAAGATTTGGACATGACTTGGTGACTGAACCACCACCACCCCACCCGTACCTGGCACATCCCGTCTGGGGGGAGGCCAGTGGCAGAGGCCAAGGGAGGTCACACGTGTGGAATGCTGGGGTTATCAGTCAGGCCCCGGGAAATGGGTGGGGTTAATGTGATCCCTCCGACTGCAAGCCCCTCATGGAGCAGCAGCAGTTTGTCTGCCTTGCAGAAGTGGCAAGTATGGCTTGCAACTCACATCCCCCATAGGCAAGCAATCAGTCTTGGCTGAGCCAAGATCCCTGATGCTGTCAACACATGTCAGCTCATTTACTTTGAAAGGCTATGACCCTGACCTGGCCGGGGCCCCAACCCAGGGTGGTGGTACAGGAACCCCTGTGGGCACTTACAGTGTTGGTAGACAGGGCAACAAAGTGTTTCGCGACTGCAGAAGGCTGCAAGAGATAAGCCAAGTTAGACCACACTCACCCTGGGGACTGCCCCCAGGGACAGTGACCCACCTGCCTTTGGAGAAACCCAGGCCCTGGGTGGGGCCCACCGCCCCCAGTCCTCAGTTCTGAGGCTGCTGGAGGAGGCCCAAATCAAGGCAGAATAGGCAGAGGGGTCAGAGGCTGGCTGGGCCATCCTATCTCACGGGCACACGAGGCCCAGGGTGCTTCCCCTGTAAACTTGGCAGGGCCAGTAGCCTTAAGGAAAGGGCCCTCAGCAGTTAGAGCAGGGTCTGCACCTTGGGCTTGTCTGGGCTGGCAAAGCCAAGCATCTTAACCGGAAAGGCTGCCTCCTGCTGCCAACTTCAGGGGATACAGGGCTACAGGGCTGGGCAGACCCACTCTGTTCTTCCCGGCCTGCCCACTGCCCATGAGCACTCACGTCCCTGGCCGACAGGAGAAACCACTCCTTCGCCGTCTCTGCGTTCGTGATGGTCTCCTGGGTGGTAAAGGTCTGCAGGCAGAGAGCACAGCAGTTGGTCCCCAGCTGATACAGCCGAGCCAGAGCTCAGCAGCGGAGGCCACATGGATGCCCAGGGGTCACATGGAGCAGTGCGTGCGGGTCAGTGAGTTGCTCCGCATCACCTCCACCCACATGTCCTCAAAGCCCCGACTGGGGTGTGTCTGGGGCAGAGGCCTAGAAGCACCAGTGTCATTCTGTGATTCCAGAACTTCACAGAGGAACCACAGGTCAAAGGTTAGAAAGTCAGCCAGGAGAGCTGCTGTGGCCTGGGGCTCCTTCAGCCCAGACTTGGCTGTATCTCAAAACCCAGATGGAATTATCCTTAATATACATGTGCACGGATATGAGTAAACAGGGTATAAATGACAAAAAAGCAAAATGCTTACGTTATCTGGGCCTGGCTCTGGGATGAGAAAGGAGCAGATGTTAGGGACAAATCTCTGAGAGAGACAGGAATGGTCCTGGGCCGAGCAGAGATTCAGCCAAGTGAGTGGGCGTGGCCTCAGATGGAGGTACACGTGGACCAGTGTGGGCTTTCATTGGGTGAACTGATGGCCACCAGATAAGGAACAGTCTGAGGGCAGCCGTGCCCACCCGAGCCACAGAGCACAGCTCACTCAGAGCAGGCGGGAGGGTCCAGTGTGCAGGGCAGCAAAGCACCCATTCCCCCCGACCCCTGCTCCCACCTCAGCGCACACAGGGCTGGGAGACAGGCCAGGGCTGAAGCCCATACCTTGGAGGCAACGATAAAGAGAGAGGACTCGGGGTTCAGGGTGGCCAGCGTTTTGGCAATGTGAGTCCCATCAATGTTGGAGACAAACCAGACCCGGGGACCTTCTGAAGAGTAGGGCTTGAGGGCTTCAGTCACCATGAGGGGTCCCTGTGGGGAGATGGAGGATCAGAAAACAAGATTCCACAAGTGGTGAAAACAGCCAGGTCCCATCTCTGGGGAAACCAAGGCTGGATGGGACCCCCTCCTCTATCCCAAGGCAGCCCTCTCCTTACCAGGTCAGAGCCGCCAATGCCGATGTTGATAACATCCGTGATGGCCTTGCCCGAGTACCCTTTCCATTCACCGCTCCGGACTCGCTGGCACAGAGCAGGGAGATGTCATCAGCCCAAACCCCCGAGTATAAACCGCTGTTCAAAAGCATCATTACTTCTGTATCCTTACATCTCACTTCCAACTTCCAGGCCCTCAGAGAGGCCTACAGAGACCATAGTGTCAGATTCCTGCCACATTCAGGCAGGGACTAGACCCTCATCATCAACTAGACCCTCATCCATCACAAGTAAGGGTAGGAGGGAGGGGTGATATCCCCATCTCATAACCAGCAGCATTATCAGAATCTGCAAAAGAAGAATGAACTTCCAGCAGAACCTAACATGACAGAGGCCAAGAGATGTGAAATGGCAACTACTGTGGCCAGTCTGTGCCAGTGACAGGACAGACATGCAGCCAGCCTCCACGTGCTCCTACGGAGTCCTGCCTCCTCAACCACACACTCTAGAGGCGTGGGTGCAGAGTGAGCCCTACAGAGGTGTGGGGGTAGTGAGCCCCCCGTGCTGTACAGGGCTGTGAACGTGAAAAGTGAAAGTGAAGTCGCTCAGTCGTGTCCGACTCTTTGCAACCTCATGGACTGTAGCCTACCAGGTTCCACCATCCATGGGATTTTCCAGGCAAGAGTACTGGAGTGGGGTGCCATTGCCTGCTCCAGTAGAGGGCTGTGAACCTACCGGAATACTGCAAAAGTGATGGAGCAGGACTTCAGAAGCTGGGTCGTGAGAGACCATGCAGCTTCTGCCTCGCTCTCTTAGCTCACTCACTTTGGGAAAACCACGTACATTATAAGAAGATTCGGTTGTGTGAAGAAGCCATTGTGATGAGGAATGGCGGCCTTCTTCCAACAGCCAGTGCCACCTCACCACCCACGAGTAGGAACCACCTTGGCAGAGAATCCTCCAGAACCCTTCAGATACAGCCCTGGCCAACATCTTGAGTACAACCCTCAAGAGAGACGCCCCCCCACCCCGCAAACCAAGACCAACCAGTTAAGCTTGAATCTCTGACCCATAGACACTGTGTATGTGTGCGTGCGTGCTAAGTTACTTCAGTCATGTGAGACTCTTTGCAACCCTATGGACTGTAGCCCACCAGGCTCCTCTGCCCATGGGATTCTCTAGGCAAGAATACTGGAATGGGTTGCCATGCCCTCCTCCAGGGCATTTTCCCAACCTAGAGATCCAACCATGGCTCTCACTTCTCCTACCCTGGCAGGTGGGTTCTTTACCACTAGCGCCACCTGGGAAGCCTCCATAGAAACTTCGAGATGGTAAATATTTACTGCTATTTTAAATCAAGTTTTGGTGCAATCCGTTATGTAATAAATAACTAGTGCAGATTTTGGCACTAGAAGTAGGGTATTACTATAAAAGAAATTTAGAAATATGGGTAAAAGCTAAAAGAGCCCTCAGGAGAGTTAATAAAAGCCTGGAAGAGACTGTTAGCAGAGGTTTAAAGGTCCTCGAAGGGGTTGCTGATGTAGAGTTAAAAGAAATAGGAGGAAAACATTATTGGGAATTCCAAGAAAGAAAACCCTTGTTATATAGTGAAAGAAAACGTAATAACACTGTTGCCTGCATTAATCGGGGGAGGGTGAAGCAGGGCTTCCCTGGCAGTCCAGTAGTTAAGAATCTGCCTGCCAATGCAGGGGACGCCGGGTTCAGTCCTTGGCCAGGGAGGATTCCACACCCTGCGTGGTAACTAAGCCTGTGTGCCGCAACTACTAAGCCCAAGCACCTAGAGCCGGTGCTCCACAACAAGACAGCCTCCCCCACTGCAACCAGAGAAA
Source organism: Neotragus pygmaeus (assembly GCA_006410875.1). Lineage (NCBI taxonomy): Eukaryota > Metazoa > Chordata > Mammalia > Artiodactyla > Bovidae > Neotragus > Neotragus pygmaeus. The sequence goes on along the minus strand of SJYV01004994.1, from coordinate 364,656 downwards.
ACTCACATGTAGTGTAAGGAACCGGTGCAGCCAAAAATCCACATCCATCTTTAATTTCGGAATCAATTACTGCCTGGGGAGGCTGGGAATTTTCAATCCTACAGTTGTGGCTTCTTTTTGTTTAAAAATTCTATATTAAGTTTATTTCTCTCTGCTTGCATTTTACTGTAAGCAGTAAGAAGCCAGGCAATTTGTAACAGCCTGAAAACTCTGTAGCTAGGTCATCCAAATCAAAACAGATACATCTTTTACTTTCCCCGCTTAAAAAATTTATTTATTTTTGGCTGCTGCTGCTGCTGCTAAGTCGCTTCAGTCGTGTCTGACTCTGTGCGACCCCGTAAGACAGCAGCCCACCAGGCTCCTCCGTCCCTGGGATTCTCCAGGCAAGAACACTGGAGTGGGTTGCCATTTCCTTCTCCAATGCACCAAAGTGAAAAGTGAAAGTGAAGTCGCTCAGTCGTGTCTGACTCTTCACAATCCCATGGACTGCAGCCCACCAGGCTCCTCCGCCCATGGGATTTTNGATGTGAAATGGCAACTACTGTGGCCAGTCTGTGCCAGTGACAGGACAGACATGCAGCCAGCCTCCACGTGCTCCTACGGAGTCCTGCCTCCTCAACCACACACTCTAGAGGCGTGGGTGCAGAGTGAGCCCTACAGAGGTGTGGGGGTAGTGAGCCCCCCGTGCTGTACAGGGCTGTGAACGTGAAAAGTGAAAGTGAAGTCGCTCAGTCGTGTCCGACTCTTTGCAACCTCATGGACTGTAGCCTACCAGGTTCCACCATCCATGGGATTTTCCAGGCAAGAGTACTGGAGTGGGGTGCCATTGCCTGCTCCAGTAGAGGGCTGTGAACCTACCGGAATACTGCAAAAGTGATGGAGCAGGACTTCAGAAGCTGGGTCGTGAGAGACCATGCAGCTTCTGCCTCGCTCTCTTAGCTCACTCACTTTGGGAAAACCACGTACATTATAAGAAGATTCGGTTGTGTGAAGAAGCCATTGTGATGAGGAATGGCGGCCTTCTTCCAACAGCCAGTGCCACCTCACCACCCACGAGTAGGAACCACCTTGGCAGAGAATCCTCCAGAACCCTTCAGATACAGCCCTGGCCAACATCTTGAGTACAACCCTCAAGAGAGACGCCCCCCCACCCCGCAAACCAAGACCAACCAGTTAAGCTTGAATCTCTGACCCATAGACACTGTGTATGTGTGCGTGCGTGCTAAGTTACTTCAGTCATGTGAGACTCTTTGCAACCCTATGGACTGTAGCCCACCAGGCTCCTCTGCCCATGGGATTCTCTAGGCAAGAATACTGGAATGGGTTGCCATGCCCTCCTCCAGGGCATTTTCCCAACCTAGAGATCCAACCATGGCTCTCACTTCTCCTACCCTGGCAGGTGGGTTCTTTACCACTAGCGCCACCTGGGAAGCCTCCATAGAAACTTCGAGATGGTAAATATTTACTGCTATTTTAAATCAAGTTTTGGTGCAATCCGTTATGTAATAAATAACTAGTGCAGATTTTGGCACTAGAAGTAGGGTATTACTATAAAAGAAATTTAGAAATATGGGTAAAAGCTAAAAGAGCCCTCAGGAGAGTTAATAAAAGCCTGGAAGAGACTGTTAGCAGAGGTTTAAAGGTCCTCGAAGGGGTTGCTGATGTAGAGTTAAAAGAAATAGGAGGAAAACATTATTGGGAATTCCAAGAAAGAAAACCCTTGTTATATAGTGAAAGAAAACGTAATAACACTGTTGCCTGCATTAATCGGGGGAGGGTGAAGCAGGGCTTCCCTGGCAGTCCAGTAGTTAAGAATCTGCCTGCCAATGCAGGGGACGCCGGGTTCAGTCCTTGGCCAGGGAGGATTCCACACCCTGCGTGGTAACTAAGCCTGTGTGCCGCAACTACTAAGCCCAAGCACCTAGAGCCGGTGCTCCACAACAAGACAGCCTCCCCCACTGCAACCAGAGAAAACTCACATGTAGTGTAAGGAACCGGTGCAGCCAAAAATCCACATCCATCTTTAATTTCGGAATCAATTACTGCCTGGGGAGGCTGGGAATTTTCAATCCTACAGTTGTGGCTTCTTTTTGTTTAAAAATTCTATATTAAGTTTATTTCTCTCTGCTTGCATTTTACTGTAAGCAGTAAGAAGCCAGGCAATTTGTAACAGCCTGAAAACTCTGTAGCTAGGTCATCCAAATCAAAACAGATACATCTTTTACTTTCCCCGCTTAAAAAATTTATTTATTTTTGGCTGCTGCTGCTGCTGCTAAGTCGCTTCAGTCGTGTCTGACTCTGTGCGACCCCGTAAGACAGCAGCCCACCAGGCTCCTCCGTCCCTGGGATTCTCCAGGCAAGAACACTGGAGTGGGTTGCCATTTCCTTCTCCAATGCACCAAAGTGAAAAGTGAAAGTGAAGTCGCTCAGTCGTGTCTGACTCTTCACAATCCCATGGACTGCAGCCCACCAGGCTCCTCCGCCCATGGGATTTTTCCAGGCAAGAGTACTGCAGTGGGTTTCTTGCCAAGATCACTGAAGTAATTTCAGATGCCATTTTCTCCTCCAGGGGATCTTCCTGACCCAGGATCGAACCCATGTCTTCTGCACTGGCAGATGGATTCTTTACCCCTGAGCCAACAGGGAAGCCCAAACCTTACTTCATGCATTTCAACCTTACTTTCATACTTTCTTCCCAAAGCAGCTGCTTTCCATACATCCATGTTGGGATGAAATGGAGCTTAAAGCTCCATACTGAATATATAATCATCAAGAAACAACTACATGGTATGTTTCAGTAAACTACAGATACTTTTCAAGAATGCTTTTGGAGACAAGAACACTGATCACAAGCCCCTAGGAGTATAAAACTATACTAACAAGCTTATGAAATAACACTGTGGAATTATTTTTTTTTTCACTCATAGAACTTTCATGGTCTTTTTCCTTTTAAACTTTTTATTATAGCCAAACAATGTTAGATTTCAGAAAGGAATAGAAATACTTATGGACCTGTTAATATCTATACATTACATTTTTTTTAAGCTATCTGTAAAAGATACTACTATATTCACCTTTCAGAGGTTTCTAAAAAGTATGAAAGCTGCCTGAGTGTAACCATGCAAATATTCAATATAATGAGGACACTCAAATAGCCTGCGGAGAGGTTCACAAGGTGAGGAACTAAAGCCTCCCAGAAGTCAGCACTAACTGCTGGTGAAACATCTTGGGAGAAGCTCTTCCAGCCCCCATCAAGCCCTCAGATGGATGTGACCTTGGGCCAGCACCTTGACTAAATCTTGTAGACCAGAGCCAGAACCAATCAACCGAAATGTTGACTGTTGTCTTCAGCTGCTGAATTCTTGAGTAATCTGTTACATACTGATAGGAAGCTAATACACATGGCTTTCCCAAAACCAGTAAGACCTGGCAACTTTCTTCTTTTAGATAATAATCAACTACCATGAACACTTTTCCATCAACACAGAAAGAAAAATAAATTACTCAGCTTTTCAACCCTCAATCTCATCATCAGTTTTGTTATAATACAGCATCCGAGAAGGGAAACTTTGTGTATCTTTACTAGGACCACACTTACCCTTTATTTGACCAGATGGTGTCTAACAAAACCCACCAGTTCTGCAACTTCCCTTTCTGACTTCACAATATATCCTGAACAGAAGAGCAGGTCAAAGCAGCTGTAGGTCCCTAATTCCTAATGGTGCCCAGGACTACAGTGTATGAACACACACTGATTTTACTGGTCAGTCTTCTGATAAATAAGGGCAGGCTGTTTTCAGGTTTTGCTGTGACAATCAAGGTCACAGTGAACATTCTACCCAATCTCGGTGAACTTTTGTGAGCACAGCCCTGGGGAGTGTTCCTCACCAGGGAAATGCTGCTATTCAGCAGTTTTTTTGTACTATAAATACCCATCAGTCTGAGTCAGGTACTCCAGCAGTCAGCTGTAAGGGAGGGTTCTCCTGGAAACAGCTTCCCGGACAACCAGTGCCACACACTCTCCAGCTGGCATGCCTCTGCAAACCAAACAGAGCACGCCTCTGTTGACCAAACAGAGCACCATGCTTCACACAGAGCACATCAGTTCCTGCACTCACACCTGATAGCTGGAAACACCCTTTATTGTTGTTGTTCAGTCACTAAATTGTGTTCCATTTTGCGACCCCACTGACTGCAGCACGCCAGGTTCCTCTGTCCTCCACCGTCTCCTGGAGTTTGCTCAGATTCACGTCCATTGAGTTGGTGATGCTATCTAGCCATCTCATCCTCTGGCGCCTCCTTCTCCTCTTGCCTTCACTATGACCCATCTGACGTGGGTGGCCCTGCATGGCATGGCTCATAGCTTCACTGAGTTACAAAAGCCTTTTGACCACGACAAGGCTGTGTAAATGCCCTCTCCTCCACCCAAAGCCCATCACCGGCACCAACCACTGTGAAGGGACATTCTGGAATTCAGATTCCAATCAGGATCCCAAGCCTTCCTCACCGTGTGAAGTCCTACTTGGCTGCCTTTGCCTCTAGGATGGATGCCCAGATCGCCTCCCACTATTTCAGTCAGAAGATGGCTCTCACCCAAAGTGACCAGACTTTGACCAGCCAAACATGGTGGACACTGCTTCTGGAGAAAAGCTTAGATTATCACTCCCAGAGCACGCATCATCCACACACACAGACACGCACAGGCCCACGCAAACAGTCCAGCCCACAGATACCACCCTTGCACTATAGGCTTGAGGACATCATGAACTCTTGCAGAACCATCCCTGGCGTAGACATTGAGGCAACGGCAATATATGTGAGGAACTCTCCAGCAGGTCTCTGAGGCAATCCCGCCACCCACAGAGGAGGAGGCACAGCTGCGTGCATTAATGCTGAAGCAGGGACGAGCTGCATGTGTGTGTACACGTGTGCGGGTGTGTGCTTCAAAGAAGAGACGACAGATAGGCTAGTGCATGCACAGGAAACTTCTGCAACATTTAACAGTAAATAAAGACTGCCTCTGGAAATCTGGCAGGGGTGTGGTCAAGAAAATCCTAAGTTTTAAATTTTATCTAGTTCTAGACCAGGAAATAAGGATCCATGACTTAAGAGGTTACAAAAAGCAAGTCTTTCCCCGACTATTCCACCCTCCAGAGGCCTCATTTTCTTTTCAGGTCTCTGTCCTGGCCAGATTGTCACCGTGAGCCCACAGGTGTTACAGTTCAAGTAGGAGGCTGCTCCACAGCTGCCAGTACTGGTTTCCTCGAGAACAGGGTTAGGGGAATCCGTGCCTTAGCAGAGCCCCCCATGGCCAGCAGTCATACACACTGCCCCCACCTCAGGTTACTGAGAGCTGGGGTCCTCTCCAAGGACAGTGGAAGGGCGGCCCATCGGGACCCCTCGATTCCCAAATAAAAGCACACACATGGCTAGTGGGAAGTCCAGCCCATACCTGGCAGAAAGACTTCATCTTCTCCAGGACTCTGTTGACCTCTGGCATCACATCCTTACCATCCACCAAAATGGGTGCATTTGACCGGTTCCGAAGGGCCACGTGCAGCACAGCCCGATCCTGGGGGCGAGAGTCAGCGTGTGAAGGCCCTCGCCCCACTGGCAGTCACACACCCAGGTGCACCCAATGGACATTCAGGCCCTAATGTGTGCTAAGTGTTTGGACCCATACAGAGAACCCACTGTGTGTTCACGGAAGTAGGGACCACCCCCAGGATCCGGGGGAGGAGGAAGCAAGGCAAGTGCCCCTTGCTTTATGTGCTGCAGATAGTCACAAGGGGAGAGAGACCAGAATGGGCCTAGGACAGGCCCCGATGACCCCGGGATGTTCAGGGCATAAAAAGTCAAGGAAAGCTGGATGGAGTGAGCGAAGGCAGACTGGTGGCAACACAGGCCAGAGACAAGCAGTAAGTGGCTACAGAGGACCAACACTCATGATGCCCAGTCTCATCTTCCTGGTAAAAAGTTCATGGCGCTTGTTGGCACCTTCTGAAAAGTGTCCCGGCCCCTTGGATGTGGAGCAAAGCGGGCAACTCAACCTTCCCTCACCAAGTGTTCCATCACACCCACCACTGGAAACCAAAACAGATCCTAAGCCTGTGATAGGCGCCAGGCAGCTGGCCTTATCAAGTGAGAACAATAGTCCCATCGAGCTTCGGGCAGCAGAGGCCTTGAAAGAAACACATCTGAGACTCTGGAGGGACAGGAAGGGATGATCTTAGGACTCTAGCCCAAGGAGCGGCTCGCTAAGGTGGAGGGCTTCATGCCACACCACCCTCACCCTGTCCAACCTCACTTCTGAGCCATGTTCTGTAGGCAATGAAATGACCCCTCCAGGAAGCCCTCCTTGATTGCAGCTTTCCCTCAGACTGCCCAGTCGTGAAAGACAGGACGTGTTTGAATCCTGAATGTGCCACTTAGAGAATGACATTAGATAAGTGATTTGATCTCTGAGTTTCAAGCTCCCCATGTGTAAAAGGAGACTAGTAACAGGAGGATGACGCTATGCGTGCTAGGTGATTCTTAGGCCTCCAAGGCTTCCACAGCGATTCAGGAACAGGGTGGCCCAGACCTGGCCCTGCCATAGCTTCCTGTTGACTCCTCCCACTGAGGAGATTGATTTTGACAGGAGTCTGCTCTTCACCAATAAAACTTGCAGCAAGAACAGATCAGAGTTAATTTCTCTGACCATGTCTTGAGATGCCCTCTCCCTGCAGGCTTGAGAGCTACTGTCCCCAGGCAGACAGAAACACTGGAAGCCATCCACGCACACCAGACCAAGACTGCAGGCTTGGGGTGTGTCTTGGGGTGTGTTGGGCCCTGCAACTTGCTTGAGGAAACAGACTTGCTTCAGGTCCCTCGTTAAGCAAAAGCATTGCCTAAGAGGAGGAGTATGACACAAGGCGATGCTGCTAACAGTCAGATGCACCCCAAAGGGAACCAAGAGGCTGTGGAGGGTGTGCAGAGACTGCCTGTCCACTGGCCAGCTCACCTCAGTGAAGTTGATCTTCTCACCGGTAAACATGCGCTCCCGGGCGGCCTCCACACCCCTGGACTTAGCCTGAGAAGAGAAGACACTGAGACCTGGTCCCACCCATGACGGTCAAGAGTCCACGCCCCCAAGCCCAAGGCTTGGTGCAGATCCCCAGTGGGACTGCAGCCTGGCGCCCTCTCCCATTGCCTGGGAAGGGTCTGCTCAGACATCCCGGCACTGGGTCCCCTGGGCTGCCGGTCAGAACCTGAGCCAGGGGCAGGGGCACAGAGGCAGTGACTGAGATCCGCTAAGAGAAGGAAGTAAAGACGCTCAGGAATCTGGAGGCGCCAGGAGCCCTGCTCGCCTGCCACACCATGGGTCACCGGTCAAGCCTTTCGAAGCAGAACATTACCAGGTCCACCAGCATCTGCATCACAGTCTCCGTCACCAGGTTCTTGGAGTAGTCCACCAGAATATGCCCATGGTTGGTGTTGAGGTTCAAGCTGCAGAAAGATAGCAGAAGCTGCCCACCACACCCCAGACTGCTCCCTGACAAGATGCTTCCAGAAAAAACATCCTCCCCGTGCCAAATCCAAACAAGCCTCAGCCGGCCAGCACAGTGGTGTCCTCTGTCAGCTGCCCGCCCACCCGGCTGACCTGCAGCAGGAGCAGCACAGAGCAAGTTGCAGACACTGGGTGAGGGGCCCTCGCTCCGCTAAAACTGAGCTGGGGGATGGGAAGACAGAGTTGGGAGCGCTGCCACCGCCTTGGCCAGGGAGTGATCATTCTGGCTCAGGGCTCCTGAAACCCAACCTACTCAGGGAAGGCCCCGGAGGACAGGGCTGGCCATCAAGGACCTCAAATCTGGCGCCACAGATCTCCCCTGCCCAATACCTGCACCAAGGATTCGCCGTTCCCAACCCCCAAGATTTCCTTTTACCCCTGTTCACCGATCTCCAGATCTAGCCTCCAGGGCAGGAATCACAGCCCCACCTCTCCAGCGTTCCACCGCGGCTCCCCGCAAATCCCACGGGCCTGTCCCACCCTGACCACACCCTGCGGATGGTCCGTTCTAAGCCAGGACCGCATTTANCAGGCTCCTCCGTCCATGGGATTTTCCAGGCAAGAGTACTGGAGTGGGGGTGCCATTGCCTTCTCTGACTGATAGTAGCTTATCAGTATCTAAATGATTAGATTTCATGTTTCACTCTTGAAGATATAGACTGGCCTCAGTAGAGTAACTGGAACTAGACTAGCCTTGCTGCCGCAAACTCGTACAGAACTGGACAAAGCGTACGAGGCATTTGGTTTCACAAAGAGGATGCCAGTCAGTGCAAAGCTGCAACCCCAACAGAGCTTCAGAAATGACTCCATGATGTGAGGAGTCTCTGACTGGTGGAAACATAAGCTAAATAGAGATTGGGAATTCTGCAGAGCTTGACAGTTGTGCTGTACTGAGGAGGCAAAGATCAGAGTCGTGATTGCATCATCTTAGTGCTAACTTTTATTTTCATAAAACACCTGTTATGTCATAGCCAATAAAAATTACTGCTTAGGGCATATTTTTTTCTTGCCAGCTTTTCCTACTTTCCCAAAATGTGTTTATTATATTTATTAAAGCTTTCCTCAAAGTATAGATCCTTCTCTAAATAAAAGTGAAGTGCTAACATCTCGTTGGTATCTATATACCATCTCCGTGTTTCTCACTTTACTGAAAGTACATGTTTTTTATCAATATTGGTAATAAGATTGGGAAAAAAAGTTGCATTGACATAAAACTGGCTATCAATTTTCACTCCTTACAGTTACTCTTAGAACTAATTCAAGAAAAAGACCTAAGACTTAAGAAAGTCATGTATTACTTTAAATTGTCAACATGAGAAGCAATTTGAAACAAAGTTATCTCATTTAATAACAGAAAAAGTTTCATTCACATACAAGATATTGAATAGTTTGTCTTTCAATATCTTTATGCATTTGAGAAAGCTTAGTACATATCTATTTGCAAAATACACAATTTCAAACTATTACAAGAACTCAGCATCTTAATATTATCCTGTGTGAATTTTTGAGTTTTATCTACACTGATATTAATCTGGTCATAGATAAATAATCAACATTATAGTAATTNTTATGGCGCAGGCGCCCGGCCCCGCCCCGCCCCTGGCCCCGCCCCGTCCCGCTCCTCTGTCCGCGCCCCGGGGGCAACCAAGCCCACAGCCGAGGATCCGGGACCTCAGCTCTTCTCCCGTTGCTAACTGGCAGACACTTGGACTCCTGCTACTCTACCAGCCTTTGCCTGGAATCGATTGGGGAACAGAGGCCGAGCTCCTGCCTGCTTCATTAGTTCATTCGTTCATTCATTCATTCACTTAACACGACTCCCTCCAACACCTTCTGTGTTACAGGTAGTGTTCCAGGCGCTCGGGATGCTTAGGTGACAAGTAAAATATATGGCTTATCAGATGCTGGTAAGTGCTGCTGAGAAAAGGAAAACTGAAAAGGGTGCTGGAGACAGAAGATGCAATTCTGAACAGAATGGTCAAGGCAAAACTCACTAAGGAGGTGACATTTGAGCAAAAGCCTGAAGAAGGTGAGAAAGCAAGCCGCTTGGATATCTGGGGGAGAAGTGTTCGGGCAAAGGGAAGAGCAGCTGCAAAATTACTGAGGAAAGCACGCTGATATTTTAGCAACAGCAAAAGGCAAGTGTGGCTGGAGCGGAGTGAATGAGGGGAGAGTGAAAGAGGATGAGGTCAGAGAGGGAAGGAAAGCAAGAAGTCATTGTGAGAACTTTGAGTTTTATTCCCACAGAGATGGGAAACCATTGAAATGTTTAAACAAAGAGGGGGGGGGACATCATCTGACATGTTTACCAAAGGATCAGACCAACAGTTCAGTAGGCATGAAAGTAAGAACAACAGATAGGATGCTACAACAAGAATGCAGACCAGGAATGAAGGTGTCAAGGTAGGAAGAGTTGGGCCTGGTGATCTATATATATGAGTGAATAATTAAGAGAAAGAAAAAGAACAGTCAATGATAACATCTGGTTTTTTACCCAAATTCCTGGAAAAATGGAATTGCCATTGCATCTTGGAGAAATGCCAGTTTTACGGGGAAGATCATTACCTTATTTTTGACAAGTTTTCAAAACCTATTAGACATCTAAGTGGAGGTGTTGAGTTGGGTGTTCATGTCTGGAGTATGAGGAGGGATGGTTCAGGCAAGAGGAAAAACTTGGGAGTCATGAGTGAATAGATAGCATTTGAAGTCATGAGCCTAGAGGAGTGTGGGTAAGACGGAGTAAATGTAGTCAGAGAGAAGAGGCCTAAGGACTGTGCACTCAAATTCTCCATCACCCAGTTCCCCCAGAAATACCATCTATCAGGAGTGTGCCCTGTTCTGCTGCAGTCCTAGACTTAGATCTTCCTCTGACCCACCTCCCAGTACCATGCTGTCACTGCCACTTCTGGCCTTCCTTTGTCTGCCCAGAATTATTTGAGTTCCTAAAGATAAGGAAAAGAGAGAGGGGTCAGAGATTGAAGAGTTGGTCACAGGACTTTGCAGGGAACAGCCCTGCCACATGGCCCTTATTTGTCCAGAGTTTTGGGTCATCTGTTAACTCTGAGGTTTAAATGGGCTTCCCATATCCAGCAGAACCCTGACAGTGCTGAATAGCATCTGTTCCACTAGTTTCCGAGAAACCCTCCAATCACAGAGTTCCCATCCAAGCAGCTATCTGCACAGAACAGCACTCTCAGCCCTCAATCCTGTGTTTCAGAACAGAACTCCATCCAACAGGAAGGCCAGTCTCAGCAGCTATTACCCATGTCATCCACTTGCTCTAAGATTCCTTTGATGACTCTCGACAGTAGGAGACACTACCTCCCTTTTTCTCAAGCAGGCTCTTTCCAGTGATCACAGTAGACGTCTGTTTATCTGTTGTCTTGATCCAAAGCCACTACCTCTCACCCTTGGGTTTCTTCCTCTGCCTCCTTGACTGAATCAGAGGTGAACATATGACTTAAGCCAGAGATGAACACATGACCTAAGTAGTCAGAAGTGAAAGTCACTCAGTCGTGTCTGGCTGTCTGCAATTCTGTGGACTGTAGCCTGCCAGGGTCCTTGTCCATGGAATCCTCCAGGTGAGAATACTGGAGTGGGTAGCCATTCCCTTCTCCGGGGATCTTCTTAACCCAGGGATTGAACCTGGGTCTCCTGCATTGCAGGCAGATTCTTTACCATCCGAGCCACCAGGGAAGCCCAAGACAGCCAAACAGGCACCCAAAGCCAGTAGGAAAAACTCAAGTGTTGTTGTTTTTGTTTTTTTTTTTGTCGTGTTAAGCTGCCTGTCAGAAAGGACAGAACGAAGAGAAGGACCTCCAGAGAGATGGCAGAGTGAACCCCATCACCCAAGTTCCTGGGGCCAGGCCACCTCGGTCTGCAGCTGCAGCACGAACCACTGATTTCCCCTCATCTTGACGCTGTTCTAAGCTAAGCTGTCATTTACAACTCCCAATCTTTCCAAAGATTTTATGGGTGTTCACCTGGCCCCTGCCACACTGTCCTCCCCAATGTCCACTTCCATTCACCTGAAACCCACAGGAGCAGCTTAGGTCCTAAAGAGGAAGGAGGCAAGGCCTCCAATGATTACCTTTCATCTTCTTTTTAACATTCTATAATGTACACCTTCAGCAGTTTGGCCTCTGTGATTCCCAGCAGCTTCAATTATTCCAGATTTCCCACCTATTCTCAGATCTTCCCGTAATATTTTAACATTGCATGTTGAAATTCCAGCTACGTGGATTTTCTATATTAGCAGGAAAGTATGGGTACTTTGGAGCAGGCAATGGCACCCCACTCCAGTACTCTTCCCTGGAAAATCCCATGGACGGAGGAGCCTGGTAGGCGGCAGTCCATGGGGTCGCTAGGAGTCCGACATGACTGAGTGACTTCACTTTCACTTTTCACTTTCATGCACTGGAGAAGGAAATGGCAACCCACTCCAGCGCTCTTGCCTGGAGAATCCCAGAAACGGGGGAGCCTGGTGGGCTGCTGTCTCTGGGATCGCACAGAGTTGGACACGACTGAAGCGACTCAGCAGCAGCAGCAGCATGGGTACTTTCCTCCTCCTGCTGGGTAACTGCATGCACAGCTNGCTCTTGCCTGGAGAATCCCAGAAACGGGGGAGCCTGGTGGGCTGCTGTCTCTGGGATCGCACAGAGTTGGACACGACTGAAGCGACTCAGCAGCAGCAGCAGCATGGGTACTTTCCTCCTCCTGCTGGGTAACTGCATGCACAGCTCTTTGCTAAATTCTCTGCCACATAACCCTCATAGTACCCCATGAGTGATATCCATTATCCTCTCCACATAATAGACAAGCTAAGAAATCTGAAAATAGCCATTCTGCTAAACTAAGAAGAGAATCAGTTCAAGGTTGCCCCAGTCTTGAACCCCGTTCTTAATCACAACCCTGCCCTGGCCCTGTCCTGGGCCACTTCTTGACTCTCCAGCCTTGGGAAAAGGGTACCGGGAAGAAGAAGCAGGCCACTCTTTCAGGCCCTCTCCATCACCCCTCCCCCACCTTCTATTTGAACATCAATTAAGCCTGTAAATCTGATTGACAGGGTAGAATTTTACAAGAGGAAATGGCCAAGAATGACATTTCCAAAGGCAAAGGCAGAGAGGTAGGAGAGTACAACCACTGGATCAACACTGCTCCCCTTGGACTGGATCTGAGCATCTGAGTAGGGCAGTAGGGAGATTCTTACAAGGAAAGGTGNAAGAATGACATTTCCAAAGGCAAAGGCAGAGAGGTAGGAGAGTACAACCACTGGATCAACACTGCTCCCCTTGGACTGGATCTGAGCATCTGAGTAGGGCAGTAGGGAGATTCTTACAAGGAAAGGTGCACCGTGGTGGGGTGGTCAGGGGGCGGCAGGGGGCAACGATCAGACACTGGGGTGTGGTGGTAGCCTCTCTAATCAAACCTTGGGGAGTAGGGTGAGGTCTGCAGTTTGAAAAAATATTAAGGTAATTTTATATTTATATTGATAAAGTGGCTTCCCTCATAACTCAGTCGGCAAACAATCTGCCTGCAATGCAGGAGACCTGAGTTTGATTCCTGGGTCGGGAAGATCCCCGGGAGAAGGAAATGGCAACCCACTCCAGTATTCTTGCCTGCAGAATCCCATGGACGGAGAAGCCTGGTGGACTAAAGCCCATGGGGTAAGAGTCGGACACGACTTACTGACTAAACCATATACAGATAAAAGTTAAACCTGTTTTCTACCACCATCCCTACGATCGGCTCCACATGCTGAGCCAAGCCCTGCCTGCAAACCGCGTACCAGTGTTCAGAAGTGGCTCTCTCAGAGGGTTCTATGCATCCAGACCCGGGGCTGACAACCACCACCCAGAGAAAACCTGGCTCTCAAAGTTCAATAGACCGCTCCAGTATCAGGCACTTTCAAGTGCCCTCGGCAAAATGCTATGAACCGAGAAAGAGGGGTGGATTGAAGGGTGGACCTAAGTCAGGCCTCAATTCAGGGCCGTTGGACAGGAGTCAGGCAGGGCATGGAGACCTGATCACCAGCACAAGGACAAAGGGAGGTTCCGGGACAGGGTAGCAGCAGTTCTGGGGCTCAAGTGTGAAGGAGGTCGGGTGTGGGGCGATACACGCCGATGGATTTTCGCGAGCTGCTCCGAGGCGGCGCACCCACCGAGGATGCCGAGTCACGGTGACCTGGAAAGGGTGAGGAGTCGCGGTTCTCCGGAACTCCGCGAACCCCCTGGCACCCGCCACACTCTCCAGAGGGGCGGTGCGCACGCGTCTAAGCCCAGGGAAGGCGGGACCAGCGCAAGTAGTGAGCGGGCGGGGGTGCGCACGCGTCTGCGTGTGGGCTCGCACGTCCGGGGGTGCACGTGTGCGCATGTCCCCGTGCTCAGACAGCCGCCGGCTCCTGACCGGCGAACTTGTGGACGCCTCTGCCCGCACGTCTGGGATGGACACGTGCGCGAAAGTGCGCAGACTCTGGGTCGGGGCAGACTGCGCGTGCGCAGGCTAAGAGAAACCCGGATGGCTGGGTCAGCGGCCCCCGGAGGCTCGGAGCTCGCGTTCCGCGCTCGCAGTGCTTGGCTGCTCAGCTGAGTCCTGTCGCTTTGGGATGTCGCCAGATTTTCCTGGTGAATCCAGTTACGTCTTTAAAAAATATTTCCTCTCCGCACATGGGCGTAGGTTTTCACCCTAAGAGAAAACTCTGTACTTGGTAAAGAGCTAACAGCCCTTCCTTGCGGCTCTAGTACAAACCCTGGTCATTGTGTATTCTTTTAGCCTGATGTGAAAACCGATTCAAGTCTAGTTCTGTGCTTTGGCTTTGTATTAGAGTTTGCCTCTGGCCTGGGCGGCACCCCATTGCGTCTGTATTATCTGGAGTTGCTTCGCGGTGTTCTGCGCCCTGCGTTTGTGGCCATGAACAAGACTTACTCCTTGCTCTACCGAGGCCCTGACTCCGGCGAGAGGGACATGTGCAAACACACATTATAGCGGAGTACTAAACAAGGCCGGACAGAACCGATGGAAAGGCTCAGGCACGCGGGCACGTAGGCAGGCTTCCTCGAGGGGGCAGGGGTGTCCAGGAGACGTTAGGCCTGTGAAGGAAAGGCAGGAGATGGGGAGGACCAGGTTGATGGCAGTGGAGATGTAAGAGCTTGGTGGNTAGAGTTTCAGCTACACTCCCAGAGCTGGATGCCCACTCTCCCAGGAACCCCAGATGGAAAAGGAGGGTCACCAGCCTCATAAGGACCTGCCTGTGTGTCCTCCTCCATTTCTCCGCTGAGTCAAAGCCCCCAGAGACCATCTTGAGGCTCTGGTGAACATCTGTCTGCTTCCATCCCCACCCATTCAGGACGGAGCTGGGTTTACAGGACTCCTGTCTCCACCACTGTTGTCAATTAGAATTCAGTGAACAGGACCATGTGTGTGAGTGTGTGTGTGCTAAGTCACTTCAGTTGTGTCTGACTCTGCGACCCTCTGTAGACCTCCAGGCTTCTCTGTCTATGGGCTTCCCAGGGGATGCTAGTGGTAAAGAACCCACCTGCCAATGCAGGAGATGTAAGACTCAGATTCAATTCCTGGGTCAGGAAGATCCCCTGGAGGAGGGCACAGCAACCCCATTCCAGTATTCTTGCCTGGAGAAGAGCACTGGGTATTAATGTTAAATAGGAACACGTATGAATAAAATGTGTTCACATTTTATACAATTTATAAATGGTTACATTTTATGTTATAAATGCTGCTGCTGCTAAGTCACTTTAGTAGTGTCTGACTCTGTGCGACCCCATAGATGGCAGCCCACCAGGCTCCCCAGGCCCTGGGATTCTCCAGGCAAGAACACTGGAGTGGGTTGCCATTTTCTTCTCCAGTGCATGAAAGTGAAAAGTGAAAGTGAAGTCGCTCAGTTGTGTCCGACTCTTAGCGACCCCATGGACTGCGGCCTACCAGGCTTCTCCATCCATGGGATTTTCCAGGCAAGAGTACTGGAGTGGGGTGCCATTGCCTTCTCCATGTTATAAATGTTTAACATTTATAAAATGTTCTGGCTAGCATTTTAATATGAACTTTCAGTATTTTCCTTAGCAATACTCATACAACATGGCTGTACTAAGTAACCTTGTCCTGAGGTGTATTTAATGTGCCCATGCTCAGCTTCTGAGAGTCTCAGCAGAAAGAAGCCAGAGTGGTACTTGTACTGGTAGGTTATATATTTATACTCATTTACTCCATTTTCTTAAGTTCATGAAAAAAGTTTCAACCAAATGCTGTCTTGCTGTTTAGGTGAAAATGAGTTGAAACTCCCCTGTAACTCCCCGCTCCTTTTGTGGTTCCCACTGTACAACCTTTCCTTCTCCACAGCAGGATGGCTCCATCCAGTGCAACGAGTCCTTCTTGTACCTATGAGGGTCTGCCACATGGCGGGTGTCTGGCGGAGTTAGGGGAGACCTCATCCCTGGGTCTGCCTCCTGGAAAGGCTGGCTGGACAGCTCACAAGTGCCCACACTTGGTGGAATGTGTGTGTTGGCAGACCACAACCCCTGGAGAGTCTGCATTCTTCAGGTGGCCTCCTTCACCGCAACAGTGGCTCTGAAAACACAGAGGCCCTTTCAGCTTTGCCTCAGGGAAGCCAACAGGAGAGATGTGGTAGGCTGTCCCGCTTTCTGTACGCCAGCAGCAGCCCCCTGCCCCGGCTTATCCTAATACCCCCAGAGGTATTACAAGGTATTACAAGCCCTTGCAAGGGCTCAGAATCAGAGGACAGGCTGACCTAAAAACCTGTTAGTGTGCAGCTTTTCAAAGTAATGAATCAGACAGGGCTTCTGGCATGATTATCTGCTGCAGTTCATTTTAGACAGAGATCCAAAAATTATTAAAGGTATATTTTAATAAAGCCAATAGTTATTTTACTTATAGGAGCTTTAAAAGTAAGATACAAAATGTAGAGTTCCAGTTTGGAAGCGTTGTAACTAGTCACACGAGCAAGGTAGCCACGCCTGGCCACACAAAGGACACACACACTCACACACGCAAACACATGCGCTTTGGCGAGACCCCTCTGCCGAGCGCAGCACCTGGAATTACCAGTGTTCAAAGCAAGGCGGTGCTGAGAACACAGCACCCACAAGGAGACTACACAAACAGCTTCACACAGTCTCACAGCCCATGGAGACGCAATTACAAAATGTCTTCCTTAATCGAGAAAAACAGACTGGAAAGTGGCAGTTAGCAATGTGGATGTCACCTGCGCTGGAGCATACAGGACTGACCTCTGTCCAGGGTGAGGTCTTTGGGGAGGCACTATTAAAACAAGGGTACTTCAGGATAATAGAACTCGAAACACGGGTACTGGAGACACATTACTGAAGGAAAGGAGAAAACTATCTCACAAGGAAACAGCCACAGATAACTTCAACAGACGTTAGTGCACACACAGTGACAGCTAACACAGACAAGAGTCACGCAGGGTCGGTGCAGAGCACGTGCCTGAAAAGTCTATGTACAAAATAGTTCTCTGTAAACATGGTGAGGTGAATGTTCAGAACCCACGGTGAAAGGATCATGACTACAGGCAGCACTGACATCCCCACTCAGCACAAAAGACAACACCCGAGGCCTGGAGACAGCCTGGCACCACAGTACTAAAGATTCAGAGGGCTGGGCTCAGACACCCTAAGGGTCCTCTATAATTAGTGTGTCTACATACACACATATATATATATATTCTTTTTGGTATTTTTAAATATAAATTTACTTATATTCATAGAAAAATGAGAACATAACTGTGTTATTACAATCTTTGCTGGAAAAGCTTATATGGAGTTAGAAAGAATAAACCATTTATTAGTAGTTAACATATATTAAAATGGTTTAATGATTTAAGAAAATATAAAAAAAATATTAATACTGTCAAACTTTTATACCAGAAAATATTATGGATTTTTCTCAATTAGACTTTTTCAAAGATGAAATATGAAAAATTTAAATAAGTTTTATATAAAGAACTTCTGTAACCTCAATTAATATACAGTGGGATATGTCTACTCTATATAGATATATTTATTATTTCTCAATTTAAGCACCATTCAATTCTTCTGGATCCATTCTGGCTGGAAAAATATCCCTAAATCCACAGGATGTTATCTATTTAACAGCACATGTTAACTGAAAATGAGGTGGTTTATTTTTTTCTTTAAAGAAAAACTTTTAAATTAATTCCTATCTACATCTTAATTGGTTTGTCTTGAGCCAGCTCACAATGTTATTGCAATTTCAAGTGTCTCTTTGCAGCCCCCTGACCACACCCCCACGCTCAGAAACCATGTCAAAGCCTCTGGCTGTGTGTGGAAAGATGTGAGGGCAGGTGTAGCTTTATCCTGCACACGGGCAGCAGCCAGCAGGCTCATCTCCACGCACCATCAGCGCTATGATCCTGCTTTTGTAAATCCAGTAAAGGTCACACCCCTTGGGTGCTGCTGGGGGTGGCGAGGGGCTGTCCATCTACAGAAAACCCAGGTGATTGCTTCTCATCACAAATACGCTATCCTTTGCCCAGTTCATAGAAGCTTAAATATAGTGTTGAAAAACCTCCAGCCACTCTATTTGTTATCTTAAAATATTCAATGCATTTTAGGCAGGAGATATTTTAACTAAAAACCTATATGAAAAATAGCTATAAAATACAGTGATTGGTGTGGTCATCACTCAACGTGTTAAGGAGGGAAAGGAAAGGTTTCAGAAGAATGGTCAGTTTTGCTCTCAGCCTTCAGCCCCAGCACCTTTCCAACACACACAGTGGGGTCTACCAACTTGAGAGCTGTGTTTCTCAAAGTGTGGCCAGTGGCCCACCTGCATCAGAATCACCAGAGGTGCTTATTAAACTCGAACATCCCCCGGCATCTCCCTGAGGAGAGTCAGAAAACTCCATCTTCATCTGGCCCTCCAGGTGTCTGATGCCTCCAGAGTTTTGAGAAGCCAGGCCTTAAAGGCTTGGAGCTGCCAACCACCTCCATCCCCAAGGATCCCTGCCTGGGACAGGGGTGCACTGGTCCTCTTGGGGGCTGTTGCCAGCCAGTCAGCCCTGGGCTGGGGCCCCTGGCCCCAAAAGCTCTGGGCAGGCAGGCAGGCAGGCAGGCCCAGGGTCAGTACTGGGGCAAGTAGGCCGGTCTGCGCTCAGCCTTCCCAGGGAAGGCCTTGAAGCCCTTGGGGGCTGCCTTGTGTGCTGGTGGGGGCGGGGGCTGCGGCGGGGTCTGCACGTAGGCGAAGGAGGCGGCACTGCAGTCACTGGTGGCGGCCCACACCGGGGACTGCAGCATCTGCATGGTGTCGCTCCACTGGCTGCCGGGGCTGGCGACTGCATAGAGTGGTGCGCTTGGGCCAGGCAGGGTGCTGGGCAGCGGGGAGGGGTGCTGCCAGGGGGCTTTGGGCGGCCACGTTTTGGTTTTGTTATCCTGAGAGACAGAAGAGGGTTCTTAGTGGCATTTCTGGCAACTGATCCTCCTTTCCCACCTCCCCCGGTCTCCAGTCCTTATTCCCACTGAGGAAACAGGGTGTGAGCCCCAGCCCTCCCCACAGTCCTGGAGCAGCGCCGCCCAGCGGAGCGCGCAACCACAGGCGCACTCCGTCCACGCCACCCAGGATAGCAGCTGCTGACCACACGTGGCTGGCGTAACTCAGGAACTCAATCTTTACATTTAGGTAATTTCAACTTAAGTAGCCACATGGGCTAATGGCCATCATTCTGGACAGCATAGGCCCATAACTTCCTCTGCATGTGGCTCTTGAGTTTGCTGAGATGGCTGGTCATTTAGACAAAAACCATAGGAAGAGAGTTGCTCACCACAAAGAACCCCACACAACTCTTAAAACAAGGGTTTGGGACCTTGCCCGTGGTCCGTCCCCATGAAGCCAGCGCTGTGTGGCCAGAGCCGGGCCCACGTACCTGGCTCACGTCCTCCGCTGTGGTGAGAAGAGGCGCTGAGGGCGGCGTGCTGGTCTCCTGGTCACCACTGCTGTGCTTCCTGAAAGAGCCCAGAGCTCAGGCCACGGCTGCCTGCCACCCGGCCCCTGCCAGGGCACACCTTGCTGCTTGATGTGGGCCTCTCTAGGCCCTGGGCCCACTGTGCGCAGGGGGCAAAGGGGGGTCTCCATGGTGTGGTACCCTGCTGGAGGCCGTGACAGGGCTGGGCTGGGGGTGGGGGGCGGCGGGCATGAGGACTGGCACCGGCTGCTTCAGCTGCTGAGTCTGCCAGCTCCAGCCTTTTGTTAAGTTAGTCAATAGATACAGACTGACTGTTTACCATGCACTGGAGACAGATGACTTAAAAAAAAAACAACAGCTGTTAGTTTTACCACTAACGTGAAAAAATGTGTTATTAAGTAGAAGGAAAAAAGCAGATGCTGCAGCAGCCAGCCAGGTAAATCAGTCTATCAGCGCTCCGGTACGCAGCAGCAGCCTTTGCTGAGGTGGTGACTAGCTGGACCTCTAGTCAGCCTCTCTCATTTCCAGTCTGCACTTCTCCTCAAGGCTCAGTCCCACTCCTCCATGACACCCCCCTTTCACACAGACGCTCAGGCCAAAACCCTGCATCTCACCCTTGATTCTTCTCTCTCCCACTTACCCCACTGCCACTCCCTCCATCATTTTGTTCAGCTTTCAGCTCATCAGGAGCCTCCCTGACTGCCATTTGGAACACAGGAAATCCACCTGTCCCCTGCATTCTCTGCCCTCAGACCCCGCTTTATTTTTCTTTATAGAACCTAATCAAAACCAACATATTGGATTTTTTATCAGCCTTCCTTCAGTAGAATATCAGCTTCATGCAGAAGGGGACTTTGATCTGTTTGCTGCTCTGTCACCAGTGCCTACATGACAGGAGCTACAGAATAAGTGAAGGTGCCCCCCCCCAGCCCAAATTCATACGTGGAAGCCCAGCTCCCAGCACCCCAGAGTGTGACTGCACTTAGAGATACGTTGCTTAAACAACTAAGTTAACGGAAGTCATTAGGGTGGGCTCCAATCCAACATGACGGCTGTCCTTATAAGAAAAGAAGATCCGGACAGAGGTACACAGAGAGAAGACCACGTAAGACACGGGGAAAGAGGGCCAGCTGCAAGGCAAGGAGACAGGCCTCAGAAGAGAGCAACCTTGCTGACACCTTGATCTCTGGCCTCCAGAACTAGGAGAAAAATCCTTGCTGTTAAATACTTCCCTAGTCTGTTGTTCTTTGATATGATAGCCCTAGTAATCAAACATAGTGCTTGTGATGATTGAGGAAATGCATGTGAATGCCAAGCCCAGGGCCAGGCATGAGAATGCACCCCAGCCTGGATCAGCAATCACTGCCGACACCACAGTGACTCCTCTGTGCATCCCAGTCCGCGTGACTCAGGTGCCCTTCCACATTCATCTACCTGCTCCCCACTCTCATCCGACGGACCCTGGTCCTATCACTCGAGGCCATGACTTCTGACGCCCCGGCGACCCCATGTGCTTTCTATTCCTGCTCATGTCCTTTTGACCTGGCAGGCCTCTGCTTCCTCACACCCACAACAGTCTCTCCATTTCTTTCTAAACAAATTCTTCTCTTATTTCAGGGTCCACTTTCATTTTTGTGACTACTTTTGAAAACTTATAATGCCTTTGGTGGCTCAGATGATAGAGAATCTGCCTGCAATGCAGGAGAACTGGGTTTGATCCCTGGGGCAGGAAGATGCCCTGGAAAAGAGAATGGCAACCCACTCCGGTATTCTTGCCTGGAGACTTCCATGGACAGAGGAGCCTAAAGAGCTTCAGTCCATGGGGGTTGCAAATAGTTAGACACAACTGAGCAACTAACACTTACACTTGAAAACTTTAGCTCCAAATATACTCTGTAACTGTTTTTTTCAACTTTGAAATACCATTCAGAGGTTATTTTTATCCAGTTCCACCTTTGATGAAGAAAGTGAGGGTAAGAGGGGGCAGGCCCATGTCTGGGGTTGCAAAGCCTGTTGGTGAGCTGATCAGAACGTGGCTGTCCTGGCCCTGCTCCTCCCACAGAAAGGCCTGTCCCCTACAAGGTGCAGACCAGCCTCAGCAGACCCTGCTCTCCGCAATACTCCTTAGCCTGTCATACAGGTGTTTTGGGCTACCATGAACATGAGACTGTTCTCCCAGTAAAAACTCAGCCCGACTTTACATCACCACCCAAGCTTCAGCACGACAGTACTGGAAGAGGTCCTCTCCCTCTCTCAGCGTGGGCACCTGGAAACAATGGGGCTACAGAGCTTTGTAGAAGACTAAGCTGTGGATCACACTCATGCAACCCTCTGTTCTTTCGTTTAAATATTTCTTCATACCTTCTCTGCTTGACAGCAGCAACGAGGTCAGGCCCTGAAAACATGGAGAACAAGCTGTCTCCATTGGCAGAGGATGTCTCATCACTCGAGCTGGCTGAGTCTCCCTGAGCCCCCGCCCAGCCGCTGTGCAGGCCATCCCTGAAAGCCAAAGAGAGAAGCTGGTCCCAGGCCTCAGGCAGCAAGCCTGGACCCCAGCTAGACAGCCTGAAGCCAGGCCCACCCCCACCCCCACCCCAGCCCTAAGGGAACAGTCTTTTCCCTGCTCTTATCTCACAACCCAATAGTGGTCCCTTGTCTCTCTCCTTCCTCTAAAAATGCCTCAGAAGCTGTGGTATATATATATGCAATTCATGTTTGAGCAAACAAAAAGCTGAGATGGTCTTTAGCTGTGCGGAGTTATTAATCAGGGAGCAATAAGAGGTGTTAAAAAAAAAATCACTCCCCCAAAGGTCTTTATGATGAAAATCCACAGTTCTCTCAATACATCAGAATCTGAACTGTACATCTTTGCTTTTTTTTTGTAGGCTCTAAGGATCACATTCATAAGTAACACAGGTTTCATCACCATGCTCATTTCAGCTAAAGAGTGTGTTGAACATGCAATTATGTCCCAAACACCACCAAATAAGATCTTTGTCCAGGGCAGAAGAGCCTGTCTCAGAAATCAATTCATACCAATGGTGTATGTACAGGGACACCACATGCCACTTGGCATCCTAGTCAGTCACTAAACTCTGACCCCTAAGATCTGACCATGTGCCATTCTCTCACATGGGGGCCTAGAAATGAATGGCCTGATAAGAGTATACACCAAGGTCCCCTGCAGAATGCCCAGACCCCAAACTCAGCTTCCCGCCCACACCCCCAGCACTCACCCTTCTGCAAAGAACTCTGGGAAAGGGCAGGTCCGATGGGCATCATCCATGGGTGACCAGTGGCCCCGGGGGTTGCCTGGGCGGCGACCATGTTGGACTTGCCGTTTCTGCTGCATTGCTTGGCTCACTCCTGCCACATAGCGCGCAAACTCGGGATCTGAACCCACTGTGTTAAGACAGAGTAATAAACAGGGTTGGGGGCCAAACTGGCCTCTTCTTTCCTTCCCTACCTTCTGAGGGTGTCCTGCTGACAAACACAGTGATGAGTGGTGAGGGGCTGCCAGGCGTGCAGCCCAGAGTGGGCTGTAGAATTTGCTCAGAAGCCTACTGTGGTGAGGTGGGGCTTTTAGCACACAGGTCTGAAGATGGGGAATGGTGTGTGCATAGGGACTGTGAGAAGGGGTTTGCCTAGGCAGGGCAAGCTGAATGTGCACAAAGACAGAGAATAAAAAGGTCTGCTGTAGCCAAGGCTAAATTTGAAAGACAAATACTAGTTACTTTAAAAATTTCCAATGTCTGGAGTTACATACTTAACAACTAAGAGGATCAGATGATGACTTCAACTAAGAGATAACCTGAAAGTTATCAAAGCATTCAGGTCAGCCAGATAGAGAATACGTGGTCTTCCCCCTTGGGCTCAAGTCTAATCCGATTTTCTCCTGGATACTGAAGGCAGATCTGCAAATTCAGCCTGAAGATCATTAACAGTGATAGTGAGTAGGGTGAAATTTATGAAAGTATGAAGAGGTGGATGGAAACATTGGACAGAACTGAGTAAGGATGTGCAGGCCAGTACCGGGGAAGAAAAACAGCAAAGACGACATTTAGAGAAAGTCAAACAAAAAGACACAGTAGGAAAATGTCTGTAGGTCACAAACTGAATATGACTCATGAGTGAATACTTTCTAGCTTCAAGGTGGGAAAGATACCAGGGCTCAATCCTTAGATTGCTCTCTCTGGGAGCTCCATGTGTGCACTGCATGAAGACGGCCACAAGAGGGCGCGCAGGGGCTGCGTGCGCCTGTGCAGAGGCGGCACTCGGCTCTAGCTGTCCCTGCCAGAAAGGGCGCTTCTGAAATTCATCCTTCCAGAATGCCCTTCAGTTCAGTTCAGTTCAGTTCAGTCGCTCAGTCGTGTCCGACTCTTTGCGACCCTATGAATCACAGCACGCCAGGCCTCCCTGTCCATCACCAACTCCCGGAGTTCACTCAAGACTTCACGTTCATCGAGTCAGTGATGCCATCCAGCCATCTCATCCTCTGTCGTCCCCTTTTGCCCCCAATCCCTCCCAGCATCAGAGTCTTTTCCAATGAGTCAACTATTCGCATGAGGTGGCCAAGTACTGGAGTTTCAGCTTTAACATCATCCCCTCCAAAGAAATCCCAGGGCTGATCTCCTTGCAGTCCAAGGGACACTCAGGAGTCTTCTCCAACACCACAGTTCAAAAGTATCAATTCTTCCGCGCTCAGCTTTCTTCACAGTCCAACTCTCACATCCATACATGACCACTGGAAAAACCATAGCCTTGACTAGACAGATCTTTGTTGGCAAAGTAATGTCTCTGCTTTTGAATATGCTATCTAGGTTGGTCATAACTTTTCTTCCAAGGAGTAAGCGTCTTTTAATTTCATGGCTGCAGTCACCACCTGCAGTGATTCTGGAGCCCAAAAAAATAAAGTCTGACACTGTTTCCCCATCTATTTAAGAGCCACGTAGACCTTATGCTGATGGGGTTGTATCTGCAGGAAGCTACATGAAGGACTTGAAGGTAAGAAACGGATATCCAGAAGGAAACGCTAGTAGGAGTCCTAGGTTAACCACGTACAGGCTGTTCGGGCCCCAGTAGAGATTGAAGATGATAAAGTTCTGCCAAACACCATTAATAATCTGGATTTAATTATAGGACTGTCAAAAAATGTATACACTGTTTCTCAGTGATTGAAAAAATGTACACCAGCCCCCACTGGTGGTGGCTAGAGGAGCTTGCTCTTCCATAGCAGCGTAGAACCATTAGACCTTCCCCAAGGTAGGGGCCCCACATCCACCCACACAAGGGGAGCAAGAACAAAAGAGCACACGCAGCAGTATGAGGAATTCTGAGAAGACCTAAGAAAAAATTCCTTTCCTTTAATTTTAGATAATGCTGGGTTCACTTGGTCGGAAATCTCTTCTGGTCATTGTTTTTCACTTCCATATAACTTGCTAAATGAGTAAAAAGTAATCAATTTATATATATTTATCTTGTATCTTGTATGCAGGATGTGGGGTCTAGTTCCCTGATCAGGGATGAAACCTGCACCCCTTGCATTGGGAGCTCGGGGTCTTAGCCACTGGATCACCAGGGAAGAAGTCCCAAGAGACGTGCTTTTTTAATCTCTCTTTTCTAATGCATATTGTACCACTTATTTTCTTTGTTTTTGTCTTGCTACATTTGCCAGAAAGTTCAAGACAAAGTCACATGGTATTGGTAGTATCATTTGCCACACTGTTTGGGTCTTGATTTAACTGGAATGAATTTGTTTCACTGTACAAAGTACTACTTGCTACTGGCTACTGGTAGATAATCTTTTTCATATTCAAGACATTTCCTCCTATTCATGTTTTGAGTTTACTTAAGAACTGCTGGTGTCTTTTACCAAATGTCTTGATGGCATCTTCTGCTGTATGAATTTTTCTCATTTACTGGGTGAAATAACAGATTACTGTACAGGAGCTGAGTTCCTTAGACTGAAATATCTTATACTACTGAAGTGAACCAGATATAACTCCTTTGATATATTGCTACATATTCTTGCATCTATCTACATTCATAAAAAGTTACCTTTTTACAGTAAAATCATGTTGGCTTCGTAACTCCCTTTCCAATCTCTTTTCCTGGAATAGAGTGGGAAGGTTTTCCACTACTTGGTGCAATTCTGATCATGTACGTTTTGTGAGAAAAGATTCTATTTTCCATTCAGTTTTCTAGTATGGTGTCATCACATGTGATAATGTCTTAGTTTTTTTTTTTTTTAATAGTTTATTTATTTATTTGGTCTTTGTTGCCATGCAGGTTTTTCTCTAGTTGTGACAAGGGCTACCCTCTAGCTGTGGTGCATGGTTTCTCACTGCGGTGGCTTCTCTTGATGCAGAGCACAGGTTCTATGGTGCACAGGCTCAGTAGTGTGGCACACAGGCTTAGTTGCTCCGGGGCACATGGGATCTTCCCAGATCAGGGATTGAACCTGTGTTGCCTGCGCTGGCAGGTGGATTCTTTACCACTGAACCACCAGGGAAACCCTTAAAGTTCTTTTAATCTCCCTTCTGCTGCTGCTATGTCGCTTCAGTCGTGTCCGACTCTGTGCGACCCCATAGACGGCAGCCCACCGGGCTCCCTCATCCCTGGGATTCTCCAGGCAAGAACACTGGATAGGTTGCTAATTCCTTCTCCAGTGCATGAAAGTGAAGTCACTCAGTCATGCCCGACTCTCAGCGACCCCATGGACTGCAGCCCACCAGGCTCCTCCGTCCATGGGATTTGCCAGAAAAGAGTACTGGAGTGGGTTGCTACTGCCTTCTCCAAATCTCTCCTGTATCTGTAGCTATCTTTCTCTTTCCTAATCTTGTTTTTCTTTGCTCTGTCTTAATCAGGATTATAATAAATTGGCTTCTCTATTTTATCGGTTTTCTAAAGACCCTTCTTTTAGACTTATTTATAATGTTTACTATATTTTTCTTTCAAATTTATTTAGCTTTGGCTTTTATCCTTTTTTGAAATTGAAGTATAGCTAATTTACAATATCATTTTAGTTTCAGGTATAGAACAACTTTTATCCTTAACTCCTCCTCCTAGTTTATTTTTGTTTCTAAATTTTTTTTCTAATTTCCTAAGATAACTCTGGGGAACTTTCACAATTGTAGGCCAGGAAAAGCCAAATTCTATGAAGGTAGGAGAGTGCTTTACCACCTTTCACGGGTTCTAGACTTTAAGCAAAAGAGAATCGCAGAACAGGTTATGTAATTAGGGAAAAAGAAGCCCACGAAGGGCCAGTCATTTTGGCTGCCATGAATGGGAGGGCTCAGATTCGAGCCCTCTTGACTAATGGGACTTTGAGTCATTCAGCTTCTCATAGCCTCAATTCTGTCGTCTACAAAGTAAGAAAATAGTTCCACTTACCTCCTTAGACTCATTCTAACTACTGCTTCCTCCCTTTGCTGGAGCTGCCCCATATTTGCCATCAGACAGTGAGAAAGGGTCTTTAAAGGGGATTAAGTCACTGCCTCCTACAAGGAAGGCTGTGGCAGACAGGCCCTATAAAGTCCTTGGTGATACTATTTAAGTTAAAACTCCAAGGTGGGGAGGGGGCTCACATACCTGCAGGATCAAAAGGCAGAATCTCTCCCAACATCCCGAAGACTCCGTCGCTTTGGTCACGGTTTGGCCAGGTGTTATTTCTAGGTCCCTGTGCCTTTTGTCCCAAAACCTCCGACATCACATCATCCAAGCAGCTGCTCACCAGACCCAAGCTGTACAAGTCAGAACTGAGATCAGATATGCCAGGCCACTGGCCAAGGGGAGACAGACCAGCTCCAACGGGTTGCGCTGGCTGCTGGGATGA
>SJYV01004994.1:276921-337208 GCA_006410875.1 Neotragus pygmaeus | reverse complement strand
GACAGGTTGCAGCAGGTGTTGGTAGTACTGGACCTGGGGCTGCTGTTGCTTTGGGGACTGCTGCTGAGGTGCCAGGCCTGGCTGGGGTGTCAGAGGTGTGTGCGCCCCAGCCTGGGGTGGCCGTGGTTGTGGGGGCACTGGCAGTGACGGCTGCTGTGGCTGCATGGCTCCTGCCTTCTGCTCAGTCACCATGGCTGTGGCAGCAGAGTTACGCCGTGTCATCAGCGGGGAGCCCTGGTGTGACTGGCCCATGTTAAAGCCTGAGAGAAAATCGATCACCTCCTGCATCTCCTGATCGGTTGGCAAATTCATACCCTTCTCGTCCTTGCCATCATCCCCTTGCAGGAAGTTGTCACGCCTCTCCAGGAGAAAACCATTGGCCATGTGATTACTGGAATTCTGAGCTGACTGTGAAGGGTCTGCAGTCCTAGGGAAATTACCAATGTTCAAAATGCTTTGTAGCCTTGAATCCATATTTGTGGGCATTTTGGCCTTCTCTTCTGAACACCCGGCTATGAAGATGTTTTTGGAAGGGGTATTTGGAATGGAATAACTCGTGTTGCTGCTCGAGCTGGGACATGAAGCTTTCTTGGTGAACCGGGAGGTCAGCTTGGAGAATGTCTTTTGCAGGCCACCTGAAGACTTGTTCCCATTCCCAGAAGGCAAGTCAGCCTGATTTCCAAAATCACAGATCTCCCTCTGAAGCTGGATCTGTATGCAGGGTAAAGCTTGTTCCCTATTGAAAGAGAAATGCATTTTTTTTAAAAAAGACAAATATACAAACTGGACAATAAAATGGGATTGCTTTGCTGTTCAAGAAAGACTTTAAGAATGAAAAAGACCTCTTTGTTTGGAACTGGGTTCATTTATTTCATAAACACCCAAAAGTTTTAAGAGTACATAATTTAAACACTTACTATCTATATTTATCATAAAATATCCACCATAGCCAACTGAGCAACTAACGTTTTCACTTTCACTGTGTCTAACACAGGGCCATGAAAACTACATTNTTTAAGAATGAAAAAGACCTCTTTGTTTGGAACTGGGTTCATTTATTTCATAAACACCCAAAAGTTTTAAGAGTACATAATTTAAACACTTACTATCTATATTTATCATAAAATATCCACCATAGCCAACTGAGCAACTAACGTTTTCACTTTCACTGTGTCTAACACAGGGCCATGAAAACTACATTAGGATTCTGGCATGAGGATTTTTGAGTGAAACCCTCTGACTGCAACGCAGGAGAGCAAAACATGCCTAGTCTAGTGTGGGAGATGCGTTTGGCAGAGGTCGGCTGTGTGCCTGGATGACAGGGGAGCCTGGCAGATCCAGCAGAGGGTCAACAGACTAATCCACACAGCAGAGAGGGGTGAGTGGGCAGGACCCAGGGACACGAGGCAGCACAGCTTGTCTTTGAAGGTAATTCACAGGCAGTGCCAAGAACAGAGGGCTGTTACTTCCAAAGTTTTCTGCATATTTTTTCCAGTACTGAAAGAAAGTCCTAGAGATGGAAAGGGCATGGAGTGAGGAACTGGGTAGGTGATGGCTGCAGTGACCCTGGTTAGGTCACTTTGCTGTTCTGGGCCTCTGTGTGCTCAGGAATGAAGACATGCACAGGGCCTGTGGCTAAATGTTCAAGGACTCTACCAGTTCTAAAATTTATTCACAAATAGATAATCTTGCAACTGTCAGCACTTTCAGATATAAATAAATTTCATGCAAGATATAAGTAAGTTTTCTAAACACCTTTCTGCTCTGAGTTCATAGGGAGAATGTGAGCTTGGTTAAAATCCTCTTGATGGACTTAACTCTGAAATGATACAACAAATGAAGGCAAAAGTGTTCACAAACTGGGGAGTCTGGGTAAATAAAGGGTGGTTCTGTTCTATTCCTGCAACTTTTCTGTAAGCTTGAAATTATTGCCAAATAACAAGTTGCCCCAAAGTTCCCCTTCTTGCCTTATTTACTCACATACTATGAGTGACATGAGCTCACATGACCCTGTAAGTGGTCACACCGCTCCTCGGCAGGGACACCCACCTCCCTGCCCTCCAGCGGCTGAGGTCCAGCACCGCAGTGTAGAGCACATCCACCAGGCCCAGCGTCTTCTCGGGATCTAGGCTTCTCTGCAGGAGGGACATGGTAGCCGGGTCTTCCTTCAGGCACCTAGGCACCAGTCAAGTTGCGTGAGTCTAGGCTGTCCTCCACAACAGGGTTCCAGTTTTCAAGCAGGCCTTATACAAAAGGCCACAACTTTTGGCACCAAAGAAAAATTTAGTAATCATAAGAATATTTAGAGGTTGACAGGGCTAACACTGGGACTTGCTCCACAGTAGGAAGAGGAAGCAATATAACAGGGCCTGGCATCTCCGCAGATTTCTGTCTAGAATCTGTTTAGTAGGAAGAGAAGAGTTCGGTGCAGGGGCTGCCTTCCAGGTGTCCTAACCACTCTTTCACTGTCCTACACCAGCTTCAGCCCTGACTTCCCTCCACACAGCAAGAGAGTGAAACTCCTCTAGCACAAATCAGAACACACCACTCCCCTGTGCAAAACCCTCCAGTGGCATCCTATTGCGGCTGAAATAAAATCCAAACCGCTCACCACAGCGCTCCAGACTCTGTGACCTGGACCTCCTGCCTCTCTGGACACAATCCTCTTCACTGTCACCTCTCTTTACGGTGTCCCAACCACGAGGCTTCTCATCCGCCCTGAGTATGCTGGATCTGCTCACATCTCAGGATCTCTGATGCTGCTGCCTTTGCCTGAACTGCTCCCCTCTGAGAGCTGCTTTCCCGCTGGCATTCAGGTCCCCACTGCCCACCTGGGGCACCTCCATCAAGAGGCCTTTTCTGAGAGGGAGAACCAGGAAGATGCTATCTCTTACTGAGTGCTTTGGGGGCTAAATGATGCAAATAACACTTGCCGAAGCCATCCTATGGAAGCAGCAGCACTCCCCAATGTGACTGGCTTAAAAAGAAATATATGTGAGGATGTGAGCTGGCCAGTCTCAGAAACCCTGGGAAAGCAAGCAACAAGGCAAGCTCTGCCAGCACCCAACAAGATCCTGGGCTCCTAGGAGAGAACCTGGCCAGTGGACCTGGCTGAGGTCCATGCACCTGATTCTCTCAGCCTGGAATTGCTGATCACCAGGACATACTTGTTCTATGTTCTCAAGCCAACTTCTGCTTGTGATCTGGCTGGTCACATGTCCACCTACTAAGTGAGCATTTTCTGGTCATGCAGTAAGGAGTACTACGGTTTCTGGCAATACTAATTATTTCTTCCTAAAAATCAACAGAATGGTATTTTTATGTTATTCATCAGTCTTGAGAACTGATTAGTAAAATCCCCTGAAGAAACTAAACCTGTTCTTTTTGACAAATTACCATGATTGGCTTAAAATCTTCTACCTGTTCTTAGATAAAACTCTAGCCCCTCAGGGATCCTGCAAGTCCTGGCTTCCACGACTCCTGTCTTCACCGCCACCTAGCATACCTCCAGTCACACCAGCACACTCCTCAGGCCTCTGCATTTGCTGTTTCTTCTGCCTGCGATGCTCTCCCCATCTGCTCTCTGCATGACAGGCTCCTCTCAAATGTCACATCCTTAAAGAGACCCTTCATGACTGGCCTCCTCATCCAAAATAGCTTCCTCTTGCCATCTCTACCTGTTATTCTCTAACAGATGATGTCACCCTACTCTTATTCCCCTCGTACGCTTGCCAGTGCTTGAACTTAACTCCTATGCTTATCCGCAGTCCCCTCCCCAACCCCCACGCCATTACACGGCCAGCTCTATTAAGGGCAGGGACCCTGTCTGTCTTGCTTCTGATTTAATTCCCAGAGCCTAGAACAGTGTCTGTCACGTATTAGGTACTCAGTAAATATTTGATGAAAGAAAGAATGGGTAACAGCTGAAATATGACAGTTTAAAAATCTAAGTAAAATACTACTTTTGGGGGTAAAGAAAGAATCTAGATACTTTATTATGCTAAAAGCAAAGCAAATAATAAATTCTTGACTAGTTTTGCTAGTAATGTCACTTTCTCTAAGTTGGAGTAAAGCAATTACTTCTTTTTGAGTTCTTCTCAACAAGCACATATTTTGTAAATTGAAACAAAAACATGAAAACTGTGCCATTTTTACCAAAAGTAGCCAGCAGAGGGAGCCTCCGTAGTCTGTGAGGTCTTTCAAGGATGGGCAATGAATTACAAAGGAAATCAATCATAAAGGGAGAGTTCTGGAAGTAAACTGCAGTGTTAACCATTTTAGTACTAGCTGTTTATATTTACCCAATTATCCAAGAGTTAGAAATGTTTTCTTTAAAATGAGAATCCTAGTTAAGTTTAATATTTTTCAATAAGAACCTGAATTAGAAAACAATTTCAGGAACACAAAACTCTTACAAAAACATGAGCTTTTAATCTACTGCTTGGGGAATTCCTTGCCAGTTCAGTGGTTAGGGCTCCACACTCTCACTACTGCAGGCCCGAGTTCAATCCCTGATTAGGGAACTACGATCCTGAGTTCAGAAAAAAAAAATCTACTGTTTGATAGGAATGAAGACATGAATATAAATTAAATAATAATCAAATTTAGAAATTTACGGAAAAACTCACAGAAGGGAGATTCTGGGACATGACGTGAATCACCAACCCTTCAGATGGTAAAGAGTCTGTCTGCAGTGCAGGAGACCAGGTTTGATCCCTGGGTCAGGAAGATCCCCTGGAGAAGGGAATGGCAACCCACTCCAGTATTCTTGCNGAAGGGAGATTCTGGGACATGACGTGAATCACCAACCCTTCAGATGGTAAAGAGTCTGTCTGCAGTGCAGGAGACCAGGTTTGATCCCTGGGTCAGGAAGATCCCCTGGAGAAGGGAATGGCAACCCACTCCAGTATTCTTGCCTGAAAAAATCTATGGACAGAGGAGCCTGCTGGGCTACAGTCCATGGGGTCACAAACAGTTGGAAATGACTGAGTGACTTAACACTTTTGCTTTCACACTTGATATATTAACAAATTCTAAAACTTCGAGCAGAATCTCCACTAGATCCCCTTCGCATTTCAAGAAGAAATGGTTTAAATACAATTCAAATGCATTACCCAAATACCACGTTAGCCCACCTGGGCCCAAATAGTGTCACTATTCCTTACTATCTCTTCCTACCTAATTACTTCAAACATTTTCTATATAGTTAAATATTCATTCTGCCCATGATTTTAATAGCAAAAGTCTTCCGATATATGTTTAATTTTTCCTATTTACTAATAAAACTGTGCTGAATCTGTAGGCACATCACAAGGCTAAATCCTTAGATGTGGAACTGTTGAGGTCACAGCCCTTATTTTAGGCTTCTGACAAATGAAACTGTCCTCCAGAAAGGCTGTGTGATTTATTCAACAACATCTGTGCCAGTTTTTGTACAGTCTGGACCAAACCTAGTACTGTTATTCTGAAACAATTTAATAACATGATGGGCAAAATTACACTGTATTTTCTGCTTTGCCTTCCTTTCTTTGTTAGGTGAGGTTATACATGTTCTTCATCTCTTCGTTGACCATGTCTCCTCTGATTTACCTGTCTACGTGCTTTGCCCATTTCTTACTGATTTGTAGGGGCTTTTGTTTGAATAAATTAAGAATACTTCATTATAAGTTTATAAATATAAGCAAATAATTAAAAATGAAATAGCTCAGTCCGCCTCCAGATTTTCAATGACACTGGGCGTGTGATGACACGACCTCTAGGTCAGCAGGGTTGTTGCTGGAACAAAGGAGAAGAAATTCTGTGTTTTATACTCAGCTTCAGAGAAATGCTGGGTGACTTAAGAGAAAATTATATACTCTGTTCAAAAGCTGTGGACTCAGTAACAAATTTGTCACAAGCAATGCAATCTTTTCAAAGACGTGCAAACATCAATCAAAGCTTAGGCCTGCGTTAATGTAACAGTCATGTTACCATGTGGAAGGGACTTGAACCACAATTCTGGAGCCTTCTAAACTGATTTGGGGGGCGTAGGCTTCTTTATTTTCAATCTGTGCTGTGTCAACTACCACCTAAGAAAGAAACAAAAGCAACAATCAGCTATCAAAGAGAAAAGTGGATCATAAACAAATCAAATGCATGAGCCTATCAATGCTGAGTGACTCTGGTGAGACAGCAAACTATCTGGCCACACAGAAACACAGAGGCCAGTCAGGAACCCCCCGGAGACAACAACAAGTAACAAAGATGACTGAAAACAGTAATACTTCAAAAAACAGAAACTGCATTCTAGGTGCAGGATGTACTGAACTTTACAATCATTTTTAGTACTTCTTCCAAGCTGTAAATATGTTAATTAGGAATTACTTTATTTCCTTCATCTAAGTATTTTTCACTTGATACACTTGAAAGAAGTAAAAATGTCATTAAAAATCAAACCAATGCTTTTAGAGCAGCCTACGTGTCATGACCAAATATGAGCCAGAAGATGGTAAGGCTTTTTGTTAAGGCCACTTTATCCTCAACCATCAATAAGAACAGAATTACTTCAGGAAAAATGCAGAACCAATCCTTTCTCAGTGCTTTTCTCTTGTTTTATTTCTGGTAACACCGTGCACTTGTGAGACCTCAGTTCCCCAACCAGGGACTGAATCCGGGCCACAGCTATGAAAGCATGGAGTATTAACCACTAGACCACCAGGGAACTCCCTGGAAAAGAGTTGTTTCTTTCTTCAGCTTTTTATTTTTTGTTTTTTTGGCTGTGCCATGCAGCATGCGGGATCTTAGTTTCCTGACCAGGGATTGGAAGTGCAGAGTCTCAACTCCTGGACTACCAGGGAAGTCCTGAGGAGAGTCTTTAATATTACACAGGTGATATAGTATCCTTTGTAATTCAAAGGGTGTGACAAAGTGATGAATATATTTTCAAATAACAAAGAAATTTAAGAAAATAATCATAAAACACTTTAAAAACAAATCTGTAATATTTCAGGAAGGGCAAAGCTGTGCAGAGTTGCTTATTAGGATTCCAGATTCAGCATCTAATGGAGCCAATTTCCATAGCTGTAAAGAGAGTTCCCACAGCTGGTCTGCAGCGTCCTTTAGAAAAGACTTCCTGTCCAAGTAATAGCCATTGTTGGAACAAGCAGGTGTTTCCTCTCTCCTCCCATCCCCAGAACAATAATCTAAAGTTTCTTCATCATTCACACACAAAGGTGCCCTGGGATCA
The DNA here is from genome assembly GCA_006410875.1 of Neotragus pygmaeus. Lineage (NCBI taxonomy): Eukaryota > Metazoa > Chordata > Mammalia > Artiodactyla > Bovidae > Neotragus > Neotragus pygmaeus. The sequence continues at coordinate 329,983 of SJYV01004994.1, read as the reverse complement.
AGGAGCAGATAACTAGAAAGAAGTTTTTGCTTTCTGAATAACATGGAACCTTTTTTTTAAACTGCTGTTTTCTCAAAACTGCCTTTGGGTCTTCCTGCCTTATTTTACACACTCCTTTCTGGAGAACTTATTGACATGGTTCCCCTGCTGCTGCTGCCGCTGCTGCTGCTGCTGCTGCTACTTAAAATGGTCTTTGGGAATATGGATCAACCTACTCAAAGTAGTGGGCTCCAGGGGTCTCCAATTTACTCTTTTTCTCAGGGGTTCCTATACTGAGGAACAAATTTTAAGGCAAATGTAACTCAACACTGTGGACAGGCCCCACCTGGCCCTCTACAAAGCAAGTACTACCCTGAGCTGGGCCATTGGAGCGCTCACCCACACCAAACAGAAGGACTGCATCCTCCCAACAGCTCCTTTTATGAATAAAGTAGGAATCAGAGTAGAAACAGTTCTTTAATTATCTTGATCTCTGATTAGCTTCCTTTAATCTCTAAAATGCTATGCATGTGTGCTAAGTTGCTTTAGTCGTGTCAGACTCTGTGTGACCTGCTGGGCTGTAGCCTGCCAGGCTCCTCTGTCCATGGGATTCTCCAGACAAGAATACTGGAGTGGGTTGCCATGTCTTCCTCCAAAGGATCTTCCTGGGTCAGAAAGATCCCCTGGAGGAGGACCTATAACACTTCAAAAAGCAATCTTCCATGCTAGAACATAGGATAAATACATAAGGTGCACAGAACAAAGGTGCCTGACAAAAACCTAGATGTTGTTACATCCCTGGTGGTCCAGTGGCTAAGACTCCACAATCCCAATACAGGGGGCCCAGGTCTGAGCTCTAGTCAGGGAACTAGATCCCACACGCAGCAACTAAAGATCCTGAGAGTCACAAAAGCCCCGGTGCAACCAAATAAATAGTGAAAAATAAATAAATAAATAAATAAAGACACCTAGATGTTGATTTCCTAACCCCACCCAAATTTGGCAAAAGTTATTCTTCTCACCAAAGGTGAAGAGATCAAACTTAGTTAGGAGATGCTGTTGTTATTTTTATTATATAAAAAGAGATAAACAGAGAGCTGGGGTACAAAGTGACTGGATGGGGCACTGCTTATACCATCAGAGGAGGTGATGTTTGAGTTGACGTAAGGAAAATGAGAAAGAGTCACACGAATATCTGCGAGGAGTATTCTCACGGAAAAGGAACATCAAGGGCAAAACCTGAGACAGGAAGAAGGCTGCTGTGTTTAAGCAACAGAAAGACACCCACTGTAGCCCTGAAGAGTCAGGCCAGGTGAAAGGGCCTACCAAATCATCACTAATGTAATGGTTTCCTTAAAATCTGGAAAGCCTGAGACACCATTTTGCAACTAGGTCCCCTGCAAATACATAACATCAATCTAGTAAAGGACAAAAAAAGACCTTTTAATGATGCGCTTCCTTTCCCATCTTGTCTAAACTCTGCAGCAAACAAAGGGCTGTTTATATTATCCAATGTTTTCACACATGAGCCCACACCACATGCTCACGTGCTTAAAATGTCTTCCTCTACTCTCCCCTGTCCTTCACAAGTGTTCACTCACCAGTCCGGCCTGGCCAAAGAGCAGCTGCACGGCAGTCTTACAGGCACCCCGCCACGTGGATGGGCACACTTGGTTCAGGACTTCAGTCACAGGAAAGTCGTCTCTGGGCGTGATTCCATTATAGCAGCCTGCCTCCTTGATCAGCTGCAACATCGTATGCTATAGATTGATAAAAAGAAAGTTCACACCTCAAAATAAAGCCATACAAGGTTCCAAAATTTACAGAAATGCATTTATAGGTACAAAATAGCCCTCAAGAGAAGAGAATTTTATGTTCTCCCAAGTCACTTACTTTTGATTTCTTAAGTAATTCTCATCAATTACCTTCAAAGATTTCCTCAAACCTGTGACTGGCTAGATATGGACACATGTGCATTAATACACATATGTGATTTCTATTCTAGCACAAAACACAGCATTATTTAACAATCTACTGATGCAAATTGGCTAAGGAATTTTGAAGTTCTGAATCCCTCTGAATAAGGAAAGAAAATCATCTGATACAAGTAAATACCAGAAAACTTCATCCTTACTCTGGATGAAAAAGTGGTCAGCATAAGCTCCAATTCCAGTCTGCAACTTTCTAGCTGTGCAGCCTTGGGCTCTAGCTCCTCTGTCCGTCAAGGGGGGAAAAGGGCTGTGCCCACCTCATGGGTGAGCATTAACTAAGACATGGGAAACATCTGACACATGCCTGACACATAGGACGCTCCACAAATGGTCCGAATTACTTCAGTACTAGGGCAAGATTTCTCCTCTTATTTATTTCACTAAAACATTAACCATAAAGAGCCTCCTAGGTTCTGATAGCAACACAGGACAAGGGGGCCTCAGCTGGAGGATTAAGGGATGTGACCCTTGAGAAGAGGGTAGAGAAAGACCTGATGAATAAGTGTGGGGGTTGAGGCTGGGGACAGCCAGGAAGTGAGAGCCCATCCCAAGAGCATGACCATTAACAACATTTTTATAGTGTACTTTCAAAACCTTTTATTTTACACACTTTGAACAAAATCATAAATGAAATTAACTTGGCAAAAGTCTCTACAAAAGTTACCCTAGCACCTTCTGGGCTGGAGAACACAGGGAGGTGCTGAGACTGTGCTGCCTGGAGAGAACAGGGAACTGCCAAGCNAAACCTTTTATTTTACACACTTTGAACAAAATCATAAATGAAATTAACTTGGCAAAAGTCTCTACAAAAGTTACCCTAGCACCTTCTGGGCTGGAGAACACAGGGAGGTGCTGAGACTGTGCTGCCTGGAGAGAACAGGGAACTGCCAAGCCCCTTCCCCAGGCCTTGCCCCAGGCGTCTCTTCCATCTGGCTATTCCTGAGTTATATTCTCTCACAGCAAACCAGTGATCCAGAACTCTCCCAACAAGCTGGACTTCACAGTAACAGTGTACTCAGATCAAGGCACCGTAAGGAGAGTACACCGTGGCAGATACAGCACATGCCTGAAGAAGTTCAAGTATGGCCCTGTGACTATAAAATAGTCACGGCCACTCTCTTAAATGCCAAACTTTCCTTGAACCCCTTTCACACTCTTCCTGGACTCCCCCAGCCTCTCTCCTGGCTCCAAAGACCAACTGTCTGTGAGGACCCAGGCCCTGATCCCACTTCAGAGATCTAGACCCATACACCCAATTGCCTGCTGGACGGCTCCACTTGGACATCTCCAAAGCAATCTTAAAGTTATGTACAAAAATGTATTTTTGACGACTATCACCAAGCTTTAATAAGCAGCACCAAAACTGCTGTCCAAGCCAGAAACTAGGGCCTCATCTCCCTTTCCTTCCCTCTCATAGCCAGTTAATCCTGGAGTCCTGCTTATTACAACCTCCAGGTTGCTCCTGAATCCTTCCACTTGCCTCCCATTATCACCAGATGGGTCCATGGCCAAAAGCCTTCAGTGCTGCTCTCCTTCCAGCCAAAAGTCTATCCAGAAGCCAGGGGGATCTTTCAGAAACGCCAGTCTAATCATGTGACCTGCCATGGTGGGGCACCAGCCTTGAACTGGGGGCTTTCCATCTCCCTGGGGGGCTTCTCCAGCCTTGGTCAGTGCCCTGTCTCCCCTTGTTCTAGACTCTCAGGTCTGACTACATGTTAGAATCACCTGGACAACTTTTACAAACTAGAAGCGCCCAGCCCTCATTTCAGGGCAATTAAATCCAAATCCTACCAGGGACTGTACTGGATAGCCAGAGGACACCCTGCTTCAGCTCTAAGGAAGGCCTTCAGCTCTTGGGACAGGCTCTCGCTTCCTGGCTGCCTCACAACCCCAGCCTCACCCTGACATGTATTCTTCAGGTCTTTCTCTGCATTAAGTCCTCTTCTCAAGGGTCACATCCCTTAATCCTCTAGCTGAGAGGCCCCCTCGTCCTGTGTTACTATCACAACCTAGGGGGCTGTCAAACCTCCTAGCCTGGTACTAATCGTTACTCAATAAAGACCTATCAAATGTGTGTGTGTGAGGGGGAACGTCACTCTAGTCTGCTTTTAGACAACAGTTTACTGAGGAAGGTCAATGCCTCCTGTCTTCACTTCAGTTTTGCTTTTTAATCCAGATTCTTTAAAAGCTGTCAGGTGTCCTTAAGAACTCTATTTTCAAGTTCACACCCGGGCTGGAGGAACCCCATGGGAAGCTACCGTCTTGAGTTTCAGGTTGTCGGCGGCCGACTCGTTGAAGGAGACGCCCTTCAGGAAGCTTGATCCTATCTGCACGGGCACCGTGGGAAGCTCACACTGCATGGGCTGCGGCGGGGTCTGCCTCCGCCCCGTCTGCTGTGCCTCTGCCTCGCTGCAGCAGCCCTGGAAAACGGTTGGAGAAGACAAGAGAGGTGACCCACGGCTCAGCTCTCAAGACTGGCTCATGTAGATGGCGTGACTGCCCCACCACAGCTCACCGGAGCCACCAGACAGAATAACGTACCTGCAAACTGGCTTCTATTGCCTTTGGATTCAGGTGGAAACCAGCTTTCATTGCATATTCACAGTGACCTAAGCTTTCCAGAGCTATTTTATATGCCTGCAAAGAAATTATTTTTAAGAATCAAGATTACAATGTAGATTTTAAACTGACACAATCCAATGAAAATAGAAATCGTAAATTTCTAGTTATTAAAAGACATGAAGCCAACTACTATCCTATTACTCTTTCCAATTGGTTCAACATCAAATCTTTGACTCCTCTCCTTGTTTTCATTCCTCAGATATTAATGTGCTAGCTTTGAAAAACATACTTGCAGAGCACTATCAATTTTTATGTTCAGTTCTTTTAGCTGGTGCTCGGGAATTGCTGCACTTTGAGAACAGAAGAGTTGCTGAACTTCAATTCCCGCCAGGCGGCCATCAGAGCCTCTTTCTCTCAGTCTAGATGTTGCCTGCAACAGAAATAATGACCGGTAGGTAAAAGAAGATGTTACAGATACTAGCGAAATTTAAAAACAAAAACAAAAACAAAAAAACACAAGAAACAATAAAGCAAGAAACTATCTAAGCATTAGTCATTCTAGATTATCTCTATTATGAAGAGAGCAGCCAGAAATTCTGAAAGACTAAACCAAGCACTGATGAGAAAACAAACCCGACATAGCACTACCTTATTTAAGAACCCCCCCCGGGAATTCCCTGGTGGTCCAGTGGTTAGGATTTGACACTGTCACTGCTGAGGGCCTGGGTTCAATCCCTGGTCTGGGAACTAAGATCCCACAAGCCTCATGGCACAGTCAAAAAAAAACCCTGCAAAAAAGACTTANCCTGGACAACTTTTACAAACTAGAAGCGCCCAGCCCTCATTTCAGGGCAATTAAATCCAAATCCTACCAGGGACTGTACTGGATAGCCAGAGGACACCCTGCTTCAGCTCTAAGGAAGGCCTTCAGCTCTTGGGACAGGCTCTCGCTTCCTGGCTGCCTCACAACCCCAGCCTCACCCTGACATGTATTCTTCAGGTCTTTCTCTGCATTAAGTCCTCTTCTCAAGGGTCACATCCCTTAATCCTCTAGCTGAGAGGCCCCCTCGTCCTGTGTTACTATCACAACCTAGGGGGCTGTCAAACCTCCTAGCCTGGTACTAATCGTTACTCAATAAAGACCTATCAAATGTGTGTGTGTGAGGGGGAACGTCACTCTAGTCTGCTTTTAGACAACAGTTTACTGAGGAAGGTCAATGCCTCCTGTCTTCACTTCAGTTTTGCTTTTTAATCCAGATTCTTTAAAAGCTGTCAGGTGTCCTTAAGAACTCTATTTTCAAGTTCACACCCGGGCTGGAGGAACCCCATGGGAAGCTACCGTCTTGAGTTTCAGGTTGTCGGCGGCCGACTCGTTGAAGGAGACGCCCTTCAGGAAGCTTGATCCTATCTGCACGGGCACCGTGGGAAGCTCACACTGCATGGGCTGCGGCGGGGTCTGCCTCCGCCCCGTCTGCTGTGCCTCTGCCTCGCTGCAGCAGCCCTGGAAAACGGTTGGAGAAGACAAGAGAGGTGACCCACGGCTCAGCTCTCAAGACTGGCTCATGTAGATGGCGTGACTGCCACACCACAGCTCACCGGAGCCACCAGACAGAATAACGTACCTGCAAACTGGCTTCTATTGCCTTTGGATTCAGGTGGAAACCAGCTTTCATTGCATATTCACAGTGACCTAAGCTTTCCAGAGCTATTTTATATGCCTGCAAAGAAATTATTTTTAAGAATCAAGATTACAATGTAGATTTTAAACTGACACAATCCAATGAAAATAGAAATCGTAAATTTCTAGTTATTAAAAGACATGAAGCCAACTACTATCCTATTACTCTTTCCAATTGGTTCAACATCAAATCTTTGACTCCTCTCCTTGTTTTCATTCCTCAGATATTAATGTGCTAGCTTTGAAAAACATACTTGCAGAGCACTATCAATTTTTATGTTCAGTTCTTTTAGCTGGTGCTCGGGAATTGCTGCACTTTGAGAACAGAAGAGTTGCTGAACTTCAATTCCCGCCAGGCGGCCATCACAGCCTCTTTCTCTTAGTCTAGATGTTGCCTGCAACAGAAATAATGACCGGTAGGTAAAAGAAGATGTTACAGATACTAGCGAAATTTAAAAACAAAAACAAAAACAAAAAAACACAAGAAACAATAAAGCAAGAAACTATCTAAGCATTAGTCATTCTAGATTATCTCTATTATGAAGAGAGCAGCCAGAAATTCTGAAAGACTAAACCAAGCACTGATGAGAAAACAAACCCGACATAGCACTACCTTATTTAAGAACCCCCCCCTGGGAATTCCCTGGTGGTCCAGTGGTTAGGATTTGACACTGTCACTGCTGAGGGCCTGGGTTCAATCCCTGGTCTGGGAACTAAGATCCCACAAGCCTCATGGCACAGTCAAAAAAAAACCCTGCAAAAAAGACTTACCTACCTGTTTTATATATATATATATATACATACACAAACATATATTTTTTTTATCACATTTTAAGTTTCTCTGCTTTAAAAACTAGATACCCTAGTATATTGGCCCTTGAAGTTTCCAAAATTAAAAAATATATCTATTTGGTTGAGTGGTCCTATACACCAAAGTAAAAAAACCTCACCAATAGGAAAAAAACTACATTGTAACACTCAAGGAAAGATAGAACTTCTGAAATCCTCACAGAAAAATGAAATACTTATTGTTTAGTTACATTTATGAAGAGTACACTGAATCTCCCAGGTGGCTCAGTGGGAAAGAATCTGCCTACTAAGCAGGAGACACAGGTTCAGTTTCTGGGTTGGGAAGATCCCCTAGAGAAGGAAATGGCAATCCACTGCAGTATTCTTGACTGGGAAACTCCATGGACAGACAAGCCTGGTGGGCTACAGTCACGGAGTCACAAAGCATTGGAAATGACTTAGCAACTAAACAACAACAATGAATACATCAGACAGAAAAACAAGAAGTGAATACATCAGACAGAAAAACAAGAAGACATAAGGACATAAGACAGAAAAACAGGAAGACTAATCTGTGTCTTAAACAGGAAGACTAATCTGTGTCTTGCGATGAAATGCTAGTATCTTTACATATGGATCAGGACTAGAGAATATAGAAAAATATATACTCGATTTATTAGATGTAAGGAAGGATTCAGGATGAACTTTCAATTTTTTCAACATCTATTTTTATTGCAATAATACTTATGCAACAAATAACATTTTTAAACAGTTAATTTTTGTTCTTCTAGGTTAATGGAGTTATAACATTTACCAACATTGCAAGACTAAAGGAAATTAAGCAGCTATAAAGTCACAGATTTCCAAAGCTTCACAAATTATATATGAAGACCAATCACTCCCTGCACCCTAATAGTCTCACAGTTTAAAACCATTTGACTCTGTTTCTAGAACTCTTCATCTAGTCGAAATATGTAGCTCACAAGGAGGTATTACGTTAGAGGAGTCACTGGATAGACAGTGGAGCACCAATCCTGGTCCCTATAATCTTGGAGCTGACAGCTTCATAGGTTGAAAAGGCAGCAAATAAAACATTTAAAAAATATAAAATGGAAAAACACATCCCAAGGGAAATAAAGAACTGTGACAGGGAGCACCGAAGAAACTGAGAAATCATCATTTAGGATACATTTAAAGAGGAGGAGGCAGTCAACAGAAGTGCAGGGTCGGGGAAGGGGGTGGACAGGCAGAGATGTAGGCACAGGAACTAGAACCCAGGGAGCAGGGAGAGTGGCCAGAGGCGGCTGGTGGGGAGGCAGGAGCCAGACTATGTGGGACTAGGCAGGTCATGGGACAGGTCTANAGTGCAGGGTCGGGGAGGGGGGTGGACAGGCAGAGATGTAGGCACAGGAACTAGAACCCAGGGAGCAGGGAGAGTTGCCAGAGGCGGCTGGTGGGGAGGCAGGAGCCAGACTATGTGGGACTAGGCAGGTCATGGGACAGGTCTACCCCTTACCCTAAGGAAAGAGAGAGAGAGATGAGGGACAGCAAGACAGGAAAGGAAGAAGCAGGCCCAGCCTCTGAAGATGTCAGGGGAGAGTAAGGAAAGTAAGTCCGTGACGGTGGACACAGAATGAAGGCACAGGTCTACAGTAGTATTCTGGAGGCAGGGTCTGCGGGGCTTTCTCATGGACTGAATGCAGTTGTGACAGAAAAACTGGAGGGTAAATGTCAGGTTTCTTGCACAAGGGACTCAGTGTGACAGGGCACGACTTGCTAGCACAGGGACCGTCTGAAGAGGAACAGGGGTATGTGGGAAGGCACGGGCTGAGCCATCTGAAGACCTGAGGAGGACAGCAGCCGAACACGGGTGCCTGAGGCCACAGCAGATGGGAACTGGGCACACACACACCACGGCCCCAGCACACAGGAGGTTTTCAAAGTTCCAAGACTAGATGGAGGCCCTCAGGGAAAAGGACAAGTAGAACTGGGCCTGGAGGAACTCACATTCATAAGTTATGTTGAGGAGAAGATAGCAAAGTGGATGGAGAGGCTAGCCTAGGAGCTAAGAGGGTAACTAAGAGCTCTTGGTTCCTCATGAGGAGAGAGGATTTTCAGGGCCCAAGTTGCTGTGAGCTGCTAAATGGAGCCAGTGGGATCCCTGGATTTCTGCCAATGTTTCTGGCAACACGGAAGGCACCAGTGACCTTGACAAGATAAGGCATGTTCTGGTGGAGGAGTGGAAGCCAGATTTTAGTGAGCTGAATGATGCCCGTTATATATAAAGCTTCATGTTGTGCAAAACAATACACATATGGATACACACATATAAAACAAAACTATAAAAATAGGCATAGGAGTCACATTCCAAAACCAAAAGAGGTTATCTCTAGAGAGAAAGGAATATGAATAAGACAGTGGAGAAGTATAAAGGGAACTCAACAGCACTTGTAACAATATTTTTCTGTTAAAAATAAAAGGTATGAAGCAAATGTGGCAAAAAGTAAAGATTCACTTGACAAAGCTAAAAGGAAGATAGATGGTTATGTATGTGACATTTCCTATATGCTTGAAATATCTGATAATAGTAAACTCTTTTAAGGGTGAATCAAAGGTGAGGCAAACAATTCTTCCAAGAAGCTGACTATGAAAAGAGCAGAGAAACAGGGCAGAGCATGGAGGATTTTTCTTTGTAAGCCTATTTGTGTATTGGTGGGAACATGCTGAGGAGGTGGGAGACAAAACCTACGGTCCCAGCACAGAGGCCCTGAGGGTGGGGGCAGGGTGGAGAGAGGCAGACTCTGCACAGGAGGGGAGGGCGCCTTCTCTGCTGTAACGAAGAGGAAGGAACTGGACAGGGTCTGAATGGGAGAGGTGTGTCATCTGGGTGGAAATGGAGAAGAGGGGCTGCTGCTAGGTACATTCTGTTTTCTCAGTATGTAGGGGGCAGGGTCACTGGTTGAAAGCAAAGTAAGGAAGGCAGAAAGCCAGGGCAGACAGAAGTGGGTGAAGGAAAAGGTCAAGGCCAGGAGGTCACAGGAGCACCAGAAGGCTGCTCACTTGGGCTAGGATCTCAGCATGAATGATACCCACAGGTTGGGTAGAGAGGACCTTCAGTCACGCACGAAGGCTGTAGAGTGTGAGCAGTGCGACCAGGAGACTGCAGCCAGGAGGGCACAGGGGTTGTAAGGTGAGAAGATAAAGGTGTGGACCCGCTGCCNAACAACAACAACAATATATATATATAAATTGGCCATGCCATGTGGCATGTGGTATCTTAATTTCCCAACCAGGGATTGAACCTATAACCCCCACATTGAAAGCACAGAGTATTAAACCACAAGGCTGCCAAGGGAAGTCCCTCAAAACATTTTTAATGGAAAGTATTTCATATTTCACTGGCCTATAGAGTGGTTTGCTAACAAAAAAATTACTTACTGAGTTTGTAATTTATCCCACAGGAGGACAGCAAAGAGGGCCCACCAGTATCAGTGCACTGTCCGGAGGCACGGTGACGGTTCCCACTGCGGTTACAAGCAGCTACAGTTCAACCCCAGTGCCCACTTTAGCCTGGTACTGTCCTGTGAAGCAGGCAGAAATAAGACCCCTCCTTGGGCCTCTCACCCTCAGCACACAGTTCAGATGCCGCCCCTCCTACCTGCACTAGGCAGAGTTCTTCCTCCTGGGGAAGGAAAGTCAGGCAAGTTCCCAGTGGTGACGCTTACTGCCTCTGAATTACCTTCCCCCGTGGAAATCACCAGGACAGAATGAAAACAAACACAGAAATCTCACATCATAGCACCCTCCCTCTACAGGGAACAATCAGAAAAACAGGCTGAGTTCCCACCCAAACCCCCTGGGTTTCCACTTACTCCCTCAAAGCTCTTTCCCATCAGAGATGGGCAGAGTGAGCCACACAGAGTAAACAGACCTAGCAACCTGGAACTTGTGACACAAACAGAGAAAACAGGATTTAATTAGCACTGTACACAGTATCAGCCAGCTTGAACACTCAGCATGCACCTCACTTGCGCTAAAGATTTCACATGGATTCTCTCATTCAATCCTAGGAACAACCATGTGAGGTCATTCCCATTTCACAAACAGTAAGTCTAAAGCACAGAAAGGTTATGAAACTTTGTCAAGGGGACACAAACTGAATTTGGCAGAGGGCTCACTTGACTCAAGTGTTTATGCCCTTANTTCAATCCTAGGAACAACCATGTGAGGTCATTCCCATTTCACAAACAGTAAGTCTAAAGCACAGAAAGGTTATGAAACTTTGTCAAGGGGACACAAACTGAATTTGGCAGAGGGCTCACTTGACTCAAGTGTTTATGCCCTTAGCCAGTGTGCACCTTGCCCTCAACAAGATCTACACGCCTGGAGACAGCTATGTGCTAGCAACACTGAAATCAGACCCATGACAGATGCTCACCCTTACTTAACTGGCTCAGGCCAGAATGACGTGGTGTTCTGAAGCTCCACACAGAGCAAACCCAGGAGGAGGCCTGAAGCCGAGTCCTCAGGCACACGAACTCTTCCTCCTCCTCCTTCCTTGGCCTCTTGGCAGGCTGCTAGGAGAAAGCAGTGACGTGCCATGTGCCATTCGCTCTGGGCTCACATTCTTTCAGCTTCTGACAGATACAACTGAGTCATTCATTCTTTCAACAAATGTGTAATCTGTGAGTGTGCAGTATGTACAAAGCACAAAAAAAGCTAGAGGGTACTACAAGAAATACAGTGAACAAGTCACTGTTCTTCTGAGGGTTACCTTCTAACGGTGGAGGACAATAAGTAGATGTGCGAAGGCAGGGGCTACTGGAGAAGGAACACTGAGGGGCGAGGTGGGAAGGAAAAGGCTCTCTAAGGACAAGAGCACGGGAACAATGGGAGTACCCTGTCCGTCCGTTCTGAAGGGAAGTTCTAGGAACGGCCTCTGGAGGCCTGATGCAGGGTCCTGGGCCCAGAAGAGGACACTCTGATAATGCTGCTGATGGCAGGCTGGGGGCTGGGGAGGGTCCTCTTGCCGTTGAGGGCAGAATGGTGGAAAGAGGACATCGCTGCTGCAGGAATGAATGGGGAGAGATGGTGGTCAGTTTTAGAAGGGGGACGTTCAGAATGTTGCCACCACCACTCCTCACATGCTTGACCCTCGATGAGACATCTAACTTAAATTTCTTCCCCATGTATGCTGCTGTTGCTGCTAAGTCACTTCAGTCGTGTCCGACTCTGTGCGACCCCACAGACAGCAGCCCGCTGGGCTCCCCCGTCCCTGGGACTCTCCAGGCAAGAACACTGGAGTGGGTTGCCATTTCCTTCTCCAATGCATGAAAGTGAAAAGTCAAAGTGAAGTCGCTCAGTCGTGTCCAATTCTTAGTGACTCCATGGATTGCAGCCTACCAGGCTCCTCCGTCCATGGGATTTTCAAGTGGCAAAAACAAGACCTCAGCATCTCCCTCTCCCTACTTATGAGGTATGGAGCACAAATTATGGTTGTAATAAAATATTTGTGTTGTAAACAATTCACTAAAAAGCCAATCAAAATGATGGTTACCCTGGATCTTGGAAAAGCTATCTAAACAATGTTCTATAAGTGTACCTAAGTAACAGAACTATATTCTCTGGAGAGAGGACTGAGCTCAACCTCCAGCCTGCCTCTGCCCATCTTTTCTCTACAATATCTCCTGTCTTAGCCCATTTTCCTTCCTGTCCCAGGCTCCATCCTCCCTGACCCAGGGATGTGCCAGTCCTTGGGGTCTTCCTAAGAAACAGACTCTAAAGTTATGGATCTGAAAGCATGTGATCCAAGGGCCTAGGACAGTTATTTTCTCTTTAGTTTTATTTTTAAAGTTGCATCTATTTACTTATATATTGGCAGAGCAGCATGTGGGAATTTAGTTCCCCGACCAGGAACTGAACCCATGGCCCCTGCATTGGAAGTGCAGAGTCTTAACCACCAGACCAGGGGCGTCTCAACTTTCTCTTCCACCAGCATACCATTTCCTGGATTATGGGATCCCATGAAGATGCAGAACATGTGTAGAAAGCTGAAGGACAAATGAGTGGTCAGTGAGATTAAAATGCCACTGGAGCTACAGAAGTCCATGTCAATCACGAGCTACCATTTACTGAGTGTTTAACCAATACCAAGTACTTTACATGCAGTGAAGTGAAGCTGTGGGGTGAGAGTAATTCATCCATTTTATAGATAACAACACTGAGGCTTAGAGAGAGAAAGAACCTTGCTCCAACGTCAAGCAGGTAATAAGTGGTACAGCAGAGATCTGACACTGAGTCTAACTCCAAAAATTGTTCTAACCACCAGACTGTGCTATTTTCATATGACAAGATCCAGGAGGTAGTCACAACAGTGGCTAAGGATATCATGAAGGGGAGGGGACTGCCGTGCAGGAACGCTGATGCACAAAGACTGGGAGGCAGGGCTCAGTCCTCTCTGATAGTGGGAAAGGGATTGCAACAAATTTTACAAGCGCCTGTGGCACTTGGGGTAGCATGAGTCTTGAGGTTCATGATTTGCATAGCAGACAACAGTTCAGACTGGCTGCAAACAGCAATGATAAAATCGGAGAGGGCACATGGAGCTTGGGAAAAGGAACAACTTCTCTTAAGGAATTCCAAGCCCCAAAACATCTTTTTGGGCCTTCAGCCCATCAGTCTCATTCAAGAATTATGAAGAAAGCAATCAGACTTAATCTTACCCTTGGCATCTGAATTAAAAAAATAAAAACACACACACACACATACATCATCTCAAGGCATCCCAACTGGATGGAATCTGGGCAATATGAGGCTACTATCAGAGCTGCATTAAGAGAAACATCTTGGGGACTTCCCTGGCAGTCCAGTGGTTGGGACTCTGTACTTCCACTGCAGGAAGTGTGGGTTTGATCCCTGGTTGGGGAACTATGATGCCACATACCATGCAGTGGCACAGCTTTAAATACAGAAGGAAAAAAGAGAGAGAAATATTTCGGTATGACTTAAATTCCTCATAAAAGCCCAACTCCTGAATATAGACAATAAGTGACCTTGCCACTACTGCTTCCAAATATCCATGGAGCATTCTGGATTGTAAACAGCCATTGAGCATCTACTGAAATAAAACCTTGTTTTCTGGGAACTGCTGAGGAATGGCAGAGGAAAGGGGTATGTGTTCACTTTCCCATGCCTCTATAAATGGACCTATATAGGGGGTTATTTTTATGGATATAACCAGGAAACCTTTTCTTTTCAGTGATTTTTCTATTTTATTAATTAAAACAGATTTTAGTTTAAGGTCATCCTGTTTTGAGCCCCAAAAGACCACCCTTTCTATATCACCATAGTTAATTCTACCTTCCTAGAATATTTTCAAATTTTTAGCTACTCCTCTTCCAGGGCCACAGCCTTACTCAGCCCCTACTATATCCCCACGTGTTGAAATTACAGACTGCCCAAGTCCACCCCATCTGTGACACACCTTGTGATTTTCACATCAATATGCACAATGTCTAAATTCATTTTCTACTCAAACTCACTGAACAAATGGACTTTCTCATATCCCTGCAAAGTGAAGCACAAGTAGAAATGTTGCATATGCCATAGTGTCAAACATCTGGGTTCTGGTATTTATTTCTGATCAGTTTAAAAGTCAAGAATGAATGAAATGAAGTCAATCCGGATTGGCGGCTTTTATTAGAAATTCCAAGGTCATTCAATCATTTCTTTCTCTTCAAAACTTACTTCTACCTTAAACATTACAGTTGGTTCCAAGTGTTCTCAATCTTTTGTCCTTATGATAATTCCACAGTTATTACATAATGACCTAACCAACAGACCGGAATGTGATATAAGAACTTAAATGTGTCTCCAGAGAAATAGAGAATGCAGTAGACCATGTCTGGACTATGGAAAGTACTTTATGGAGATTAAATTACAGTATGAAAATGTAAAAACCAAGCTCACTGAAACTAAGATGTATAGTCTGACCTAAAAACTGATTAACAGTATTTAAACTTTTTGTTTTTTAAAGCAATTAACAAAACAATAATCTCTTTGCAGTTGGTATCAACCCAGAGCACAAAGAAGCTGCCGTGCTATGTACAGGAGAAAGAACTAGGGAGGAGAGAAAGCTAACACATGCCCAAGGATGGATGAGCCAAAGCAAACGTTAATCATTCAGACAAGATGACATTCTGCCCCTGACACGCTGCTTTACTGCTGGTAACAATATCATCAGACACAGTTTCTAAACTGTTTCACAGGCCAAGTACTGTGATTCACAGAAACTTTTATAGGAGTAATACATATTCACTGCAAATAAATTAAGAGGAAAAGATCGGCTCAATAAAGAAACAGTGTCAGATATTACTGAACAGATATAATCACTGATTACATGTTTGCAAAACAGCCTACATTTGAAACTGTTTTTTTTCTTTTTTTTCCAAAATTAGATATTTTATATGTTGTTTTGGGGTTTCTCTGATTGCTCAGTTGGTAAAGAATCTGCCTACAATGCAGGAAACCCCGGTTCAATTCCTGGGATTGGGAAGATCTGCTGGAGAAGGGATAGGCTACCCATTCCAGTATTCTTGGAGTTTCCCGGTGGCTGAGCGGGTAAAGAATCCGCCTGCAATGTGGGAGACTTGGGTTCGATCCTTGGGTTGGGAAGACCCCCAGAGAAGGGAAAGGCTACCCACTCCAGTATTCTGACCTGGAGAATTTCACGGACTATGTAGTCCATGGGGTCACAAAGGGTCAGACACAACTGAGCAACTTTCACTTTCATATGCTGTTTTACAGTCTGCATTCCAAAATAAAATATATCAAAAATTTATTACCATGCAACAAACATAGGAAGTTTTCTATTTTAGCTACACTACTATACATCTTTACATAACTAGTAAGTATAATTATAAACTATCATCCAGGACATGAAACAGTGAAAGGCCAGTGACAAGAACTAAGTCCACGTCAACTACGGTAGATGAAGGAGGAGGAGCAGTTATTGCTCAGAAGGCAGAGACTCAGTTTGGGAAGATGAAGAAGTTTTGGAGGTGGACAGTGGTTGATGGCTGCAAAAACTACTAATGTACTTAATGCCAGTGTATGCTTCAAAACTGTTAAGATGGCAACATTTATGCTATGTATAGTTTACCACACTATAAAAGAGAAAAACTGCTTCTAGTCACCCCCTCTGCTGCCACTCTATTCCAAGCTACAGTCATCTCTTGCTTGGATTGCTGTAAAAGTCTCTTAACAGATCTTCCTGCTTCCTTTCAATCAGGATTCCTTTTATCTACACATAACAACAACAACAAATGCAGTGGCTTACATAAGATCAATGTTTACTTCTTTCTATGGTGAAAATCAGCAAGGAGATCAAACCAGGCAATCTTAAAGGAAATTATCCCTGAATATTCATTGGAAGGACTGTTCCTGAAGCCAAAGCTCCAATACTTTGACCACCGGATGCAAAGAGCAAACTCATTGGAAAAGACCCTGATGCTAGGGAAGACTGAGGGCAGGAGAAGAAGTGAGTGAAAGAGGATGAGATGGTTAGATAGCATCACCAACCCAATGGACATGAATTTGAGCAAACTCCCAGAGATAGTGGAGGACAGAAAAGCCTGGTATGCTGCACTCCACTGGGCTGCAGAGAGTCCAACACAACTTAGCAATGTGAACAACAAAGGTGAAAATAAATCTAGGGTTTGGCAGTCCAGAGCTAGGATGAGAGCTCCTGGGTATCACAGGGATCCCAGTTCCCATCTTTCTGCTCTTCATCCTCACACAAGACTTACATACTTAAATAACCTCTCAGTTCTAAATAATTAAATGACCTTCAGCCATTTTGCCTGCATTCTAGACAGTAAAAAACTGGGGGGAGCGAGGAAAAGGGAGCACCCTTTTTCCCTCTAAGGAAACTTCCTTATAGTCTCATCCAAAACCTCCAGTTACATCTTCATGAATCAGAACTTACTCAAGTGACAGCTCCTAGCTGTAAGGGAGGTTGGGAAGTATAGTCCTATTTTCAAGAACAATATTCCTTAAAAAAATAAAAGCAAACAAAAAACCCTCCACAGTTGGTTATTTATTTTTTCGGCTGTACCATGCAAAATTCCACACTGTGGAACCTTAATTCCCCAACCAGGGATCAAACCCAGGGCCCAGCAGCAAAAGTGCCAAGTCCTAACCACTGGACTTTTAGACAATGCCAAGTGTCCTTTGAAGGAGGCCCACCCTGACCCTATTTGCAAATGAACCACTATTCTACCTGGAGCAACCTTCTATATCTCAGACAGACATTGCTCAATGTTCCATCCTCAGAGAGGTCTTTCTTCTTCATTCTTTTTCTTCATATGTTTGTATGGGCCATTTATTTTTTGTTTGTTTCACTGCCTAGGAGTTAAGCTGAATGTGGACGGGGTCTTTTGTTTTGCTCCCAGTCACATTCTCAATGCTAGCACACAACGGACAAACTTTCTGTACATATTTGTTGAAAGAAGAAAAAAAGCAGTTGCTACTCTCCACATAAAAGCACCAATCCAGTCCAAGAGCAGTATGTTGACTGAAGAGCTGAGGGCAAGACATCCTGGCAGCATCCATGTGCAAATGTTATTACCCCTGAACTCTTCCTGCTTTCTTTCCCTGGACAGCTCTTCTGCAGCCAACCCGTGGACACCAGCTGCAACCTCGAGCTTACTTTGAAGGTGATATCCCCAACAGGCAAGGTGGAGATAATGACTCTTCTAGAGAAAGAAAGGCTGTAAATCATGCAAGGCTTTCCTGTGAGTGACACACTTGCCCAGAATGAAGAATCGGGTATAACATGTCATGCCTTGGAAATGTAGGCTTATTCTTTCAAAACGAGAACCAATGTTGCAATTAACAAGTATGCTACTGAGGGAATTAAGGGTGTATATAAGGGCCTAGAAAGGTGTATTTTCCCTGTATGTTTGTGTAGTGTATCTACTTGTGGTTTTCTGCCCAGATACATGACACAGATAATAGTGGTTCCACCTGGGACTGGGATGGAGTTGGAAGAGAGAAGCATGACTTCTGGAGAAGTGAACTTTTATGGCATTCAAAAATGTTTGTATTTTTTACCATAAGTATGCATCACATACAAAATAAAACTAATTTATTAACATTAATAATCAAGAGTAATACATCCAAAGCATTCTCATTAAAATGAGGACCAAAACAAAGATGCTCATTCTTTAAAAAAAAAAAAAGATGCTCATTCTTAAAGCTCATTGTTTTATGTATTAAAATCTACGCTGATAGTCAGAGTTCCCTGGTGGTCTGATGGTTAGGATTGCTGGGCTTTCACTGCCATGGACTGGGTTCAGTCCCTGGTCAGAGAAGACTCCACAAGCCATGTGGCATGGCCAAAAAGTAAAAGTAAAACCTATGTTCAATGCAACAAGATATATAACTACTGGAAGGGAGAAGATATATACAGATGACATGATCACACATACCAAAAATCCCCAAATAAACCAAATGAAACATCAGAATTATTGAGTCCAGCCAAAGACCAGGAGATAAGACAAAGATAAAAAAAAGTCAAGGGTGTGTTCCTATGTTACAGGAAAAAAAAACTTTCAAATAAAATTTCATCCCGGGCTTCCCTGGTGGCTCAGTGGTAAAGAATCTGCCTGCCAGTGCAGAAGACACTGGTTCAATCCCCGGGTCCAGGAAGATCCCACATGCCCAAGCACCACTACAATCGAGCCCAAGCACCCCAACTACCGAGCTCGAGAACCCTAGAGCCCATACTCCACGACAAGAGAAACCACTGCAATGAGAAGCCCGCACACCACAACCAGAGAGCAGCCCCCACTCACAACTAGAGAAAAGCCCTCACACTAACACAGACCCAGCATAGCCGAAAAATAAATAGATAAAATTTCATTCACGGTAGCAACTAAAATAAAGATTAGTTAAGAATGTTAAAAATATACACAGCCACTAGAACGGAAATTATGAAATTTTACTAAGACACATAACTGAAGGCTTCACAGAAGACATAATAAACTGCTAAAATCCTGAAAACAAAACAATTCAACAGGTGTTTCCAGGGTCATAAATATGTTCCCCATCACATCCTCTGACATGCTCCACCTGGAACCTGCAGTGTGGCCTCTCCAATGCCTAGTCCCGTGGCTTTGGAAGCAGCCGGGAACTGCTCCCCCTGCGCTCTCAGCCTGGAGGCACCCCAGCACCAAAAGCGGACACAGTCAGGCCTCACCAGTCGGTGCGTTAGTTTAACCTTTTTGCCCACCAGGCCCAAGGAGAGGCAAGTGATCCAAGTCAAGCCAATCAAGTTGAGTTCCAGAACTTTTGTCAGAACCTGGGAGAGAACAGAGGTGTTGGTTTAACTCTGGCATGGAGACAGTCTGGATCTGTTCAGCACTGTGTGAGCCCCTGTATCCGGTCATGACGAGAGAGAGAGAGAGCTAACTTTCTTCAGTTCATGAGGTCAATCCCTTGTTTTGTTGAAAGGCAGTACAGAGCTACTGTCAAGAATTTGTACTCTACAGAATCAGACTGTCTGTGTCTGAAGTCTGGATCTGCCATGAAACTTTTAAAAGTTGTTTAACCACTCCACACCCATCTCATCAAAAAATGGGAACATGAATAGTACTAACTTCAGTTCAGTTCAAACGCTCACCTCAGTTCAAACCAGGCCTCCCTGTCCATCACAAACTCCCAGAATTTACTCAAACTCATGTATATCGAGTCGGTGATGCCATCCAATCATCTCATCCTCTGTCGTCTCCTTCTCTTCCTGCCTTCAATCTTTCCCAGTATCACAGACTTTTCAAATGAGTCAAATGAGTTCTTGGCATCAGGTGTCCAAGGTATTGGGAGTTTCAGCTTCAGCATCAGTCCTTCCAATGAATATTTAGGACTGATTTCCTTTAGGATGGACTGGTTGGATCTCCTTGCAGTCCAAGGGACTCTCAAGAGTCTTCTCCAACACCACAGTTCAAAAGCATCAATTCTTCGGTGCTCAGCTGTCTTTATAGTCNGGTCATCCCAGTGCCACTAGCCCTAAGCACCCCATCTTATGCATCAAACCTGGACTGGCAATCTGTTTCACATATGATAATATACATGTTTCAATGCTATTCTCTCAAATCATCCCACTTTCACCTTCTCCCACAGAGTCCAAAAGTCTGTTCTTTACATCTGTGTCTCTTTTGTGCACAGCACTTCTTAACAAGTCAAAGGGTCTAGTCCCTCCAGAGTGGCTGATACCCTCTGGCCCCAGGAGCTTCTACCCATAAAGATGGGCTGGGAAGGCAGTAAATCTTATTTGTTGTTCACAATGAAATTTTTGTACAATCACCCAAATTTCAACTACCTAATTAATTACAGCTTCTTCTAATAGTTAAAATCTGAGGACAATTTGGATAACAGATTCAGTTGGCTAAAAGAACAGATAAGAATAGAGAAATTAACAGCCTGAAAACTGGATTTATATACTTTTTTTATAAAATGAATTTGAGTTTCTGATTAATACTAGCAATTTGAATTTTCATTTGGCATATATAGTTAGGAAACATTTACTCCATAATCTGTTATGGAAGGTGAACTAGATGAAACAAGAAAGAAGTAACACTGAATTTTACCTTTAGGCAAAAAAAAAAAGAAGAAGAAAAAAAAACACTATGCAAATTTAATTCCATTAGGGTTAATGAAAATCACATTTTGAAACCAGCTTCTAATATTTTCCATTACTGTTGCTCTGCAGCATTTCTGGCATACATCTATCCAAAATAAACGTTAAAATGCCTGAATTAAGGTCCTTAAGAGTCAGTCAGTGCTCACAAATAAATTATTTCAAACAGATTCATAGGTACACAGTATAGAAAAGATATCTGTCAATGCACAGAACTGAAAGCCAAGGTGCAATTACATAAAGACTTGATTTAAAGTCTATTTATAATATGGTGATACAGGAGGTCCTCTGATTTGAAAGTTCCACGTGTGCAGATTCAACCAACTACAGGTCAAAAATATTCAGGGGGAAATACTCCAGAAAGTTCCAAAAAGCAAAACTTGAATCTGCCATAGGCAACTATTAGATAGCATTTACACTAAATTTAATAACTATTAACACTGCATTTAAACTGTATTAAGTTTTATAATAATCTCTGATGCTGGGAGTGATTGGGGGCAGGAGGAGAAGGGGACGACCGAGGATGAGATGGCTGGATGGCATCACGGACTCGATGGACGTGAGTCTGAGTGAATTCCGAGAGATGGTAATGAACAGGGAGGCCTGGCGTGCCGCGATTCATGGGGTCGCAAAGAGTCGGACACAACTGAGCGACTGAACTGAACTGAGAGATTACTTAAATTACACATGGAGTGTGTTCTATATAAATATTATGCCATTTCATATAGGGGACTTGAGAATCTTCAGATCTCGGTTCAGGGGGTTCTAGAGCCAATCCCCTGCAGATGTTGAGGGACACCGTACTTGGAAAGTCACTAAAAATGCTGGAAATACTCTTGTGAAGGTGGGTGGTAATTCCATTTTACAGATGGGCAAACTGAGGCTTACAGATGGTAGAAGATTTGCTCAACATCACACAGACAACAAGAGGCAGAGTCATTTTCTAAACCCACATTTTCTGATTCCATGCCCCATAATAAGCAGTGTCAAGAGCACTAGTTAATCCTCATAACTTACTTCTCTAACAGTGAGATAATGAGGGTGAACCACTTGAAGTAAGGGGCAGAGTCACGAATGAATACAGACAGGACAGGACTCGTGTACACCCTGCCTGCCCCAGAGCACACAGTCAGCAACTGCAGTTCCTAGACACGGGCAGCAGGGTCTGTCAATCAGTGACCATATCCCAAACCTGACTTTAACTCAGGCAGCATCAGAAGCATGTTTTCGCCCCCTCAAGGGGTGGGACAGTGGAACTAGTACTCTATCTCAGGTTTAAAACGGTCAAGCATTTGAACACTGAATCCAGGGCTTTCTTCAACCACAGTCCTAGGCTCAGCTGCCAAGCACAGGTCCTTGCCTAGTCAGTCAAGTTCATCGATTTTAGACCACAGATTCTTTTCCCAAGGATGAATGCTAAAGAGCATCTCTGGGCCTTGCCTATAAAATCTTTAAAAGCCAACACAGGGGAAAAAATGCCTAACTATTCCATCTGAATTGGTGAATATCCTGAGAGAGAGGGACCACAGCGGTACATAAATTCCAGAAACAACAAATCCTG
The DNA here is from genome assembly GCA_006410875.1 of Neotragus pygmaeus. Taxonomy (NCBI): domain Eukaryota; kingdom Metazoa; phylum Chordata; class Mammalia; order Artiodactyla; family Bovidae; genus Neotragus; species Neotragus pygmaeus. The sequence continues at coordinate 307,727 of SJYV01004994.1, read as the reverse complement.
TTCTGTGGAAAGAGCAAAATGTTAAGTCTGCAGGCCTACATTTGGCAATCACATTTTAGGGTTTACTTGTAAGTCAGCAGTTTGAAACCCAGAATACAAGCATAGACTCTAAAACTCATCAACAGCACTTAGTTTCCAGTTTAGACTCTGAAAGCCTGTTTAGCCCATTATACACAAAAACATGGTAGTGTTCCAGCTATCCTAATCACATTTCAATGGGGAAAGTCAAGCCAAAATTCCAAAACACAACAAGAAACACTTCCCTTTCTCAGCTCAAATGGTCCACACTGGTCCCAGAAAAGCAGAAGGGACCGGCTCAGTGCTACTGCACCCATTGGATTACTCAACTCCGAGTCCTCAGGGTTAGTGCATCCTTCTCTAGTTGTCCTGTCCTGGGGAACAAGGGCACTTGCCCACTGGGTCAGAGGGGAAGTGGCCCTGGAGGACTAGCTCTGTCTCCTCCAGCATTTGGAGGCACGGCCTGAAGAAGAGCTCAGTAATGTTCATGTTAAAATAAGAGGCTTTGGCCTCATTTTTCAAACCACTCTTGACTGAAATTCTAAATAAAGCTAATGATGGCTGTGCCATTATAGGATGATAGCTATAACAGTCTGGGCCTAATACTGTTCAACTGTTTCAGAGAAGGAAGAGTCTCTAAGTGCTCTCTTGTCACATCTCTGCCCAGCAGCAATCAAGCACACAGGGAGCTGCACTTGGTTCTCCACATAAAACAAACAACAGTCACAGCTGTGTATCTGTGCAGGTATACACAGTAGTCTGGAATGGCACACACCAACCCAGTTAACAGTGGTCTCTTCTGGGAAAAGGAATGAGATGGGAGAGTTGAGCAATACTGTTAAATTTTACTGCTTGAGTTTCTTTTGAGAAGTACAATTTTTTTTTAAAATATGCTTTATATATGATTTACATGTATAATATTAAAAAATACTTTAAACTATGCCAAGCCACTTTTAAAAACACTTCAAAATCATGCTTTCTCTGAATATATGCCATGACCATAGGAAAAAAAATCAGAAAATAAAAATATATTTGGATAGGTTCAAAACAGAATGACCCAAGGAAGATATTATACACGAATACATTTATACCAGCAGATTCAGCAATAGGCCAAATTCAGTCCAATAGACAAGTCTACAAGGGAAAACTGGTTATCAGATTTTTAAAGGGCTATTTTTAAAAAACCCAAAACACAAAGAATTTGTGACAGAGACAAATGTGGCCCACACAGCCTAAAATTTACTATTTGCCCCCTACAGAAAAAAATCTGAAGATGCCTAATGCCTGATTTAAACCAAGACTATTATGTCTTTTCAAAAATAATTTTAAATTCCTCTTGGAGGACTTTCCCAGTGGTTCAGTGGTTAAGAATCCACAATGCAGGAGACATGTGTTCGATCCCTAGGTCCAAAAAGATCTCACATGCCGTGGAGTAACTAAGTTCGTGTGCCACAACTACTGCGCCCACACGCCTGGAGCCAATGCTCCACAACAAGAGAAGACACTGCAATGAGAAGTCGGCGCACTGCAATTAGAGTAGCCCCCACTCGCCACAACTAGAGAAAACCTGTGCAGCAGTGAGGACCCAGCACAGCCAAAAATATATTAAAACAAAAAAATTCCTTTTGGAAATGCTTTCCAAATCACAATATGCCTTTTAAACACAATAAAAGTGAGTCATAATACTTAATAGCTTAGCTTTTGTTCCCCCCAAACCCACAACAGTATAAATTAGCTTATTCAGCCACTGCAATCATGAGATTTGGTTCAGAAGACTGGTGATTTCCGAAAATCAAATACAACCCTGGGATGCTGAAAAAACATTCTCCCTCCTAGCATCCAGAAACCTAACCTCTGATGTGTTGCTAAAATGTACAAGGACACATGGAAAAATCAAACTCAGAAGAACTCTCTGAGCAACTAAAAATAATTTTTAAAATCTAGCAGTGAAGCGAATTTACCAGATGACAGTTTAAGAAGTATTTTCTAAATGAAGGAAGGAAAAACATCACCTTTATTCTGAATGAAATTCATATTCCAATTTCATAATCTAAAGCCCTGAAAAAAGAAGAATATTTCATTTTGACTATCAAAAGACCTAAGAAATGTCCTAAATAAGAGTTAAATGTATCCTAATATGAACAACTGTAAATTCAGAACTGGAAAAATACCTTTATCCTGTAAACATGTGTAGAACTTGCTACATTAAACCAACAGGTCTATATAATGACAACTCACAAATAAATCTTTATAATCACATTTACAATTCTCAGTCCTTACTGTGTATTTTATCCCCTGGAGAAGAGAATGGCAACCCACTTCAGTATTCTTGCCTGGGAGAGCCCACGGACAGAGGAGCCTGGCGGTCTACAATCATGGGGTCGCAAGAGTCCAACACGACCGAGTGACTATCCCATCACATCACATCACATCACTGTGTACTTTAACAGCATGTTATTTGGAAATTAAGTTCCAAGTTGAAAATTTAAAGAAAATCTAGGCTAATTCATTTGTTTAATAATCTTTTATCCTACTTAATTTTAAATGAAAGCAATTCAAAACGTGGCATGCAAAAAAAATTTTTTTCACAACGACAGAGTATCAATGGAAAGAGGACAAAGACCACCATTTCAGTGATTTGAGAAAAAACTAAAACAACATACTCACTTACCTCTGGAATACACTTTCCAACCCAAGTATGACAGAGAAGATACTCTACCTCAATGTCCTGGAGACTGAATTCCTTCTGATCCGTCAAGTTCGCAGCCCCAGCACTAAGCTCCATCAGCATCTTGGCAATCTCGGGCTTGATGGCTGAAGTCAGCCGACTGGCTGCTTCCATGACGTGCTCCTGCACATCTTTGAGCTGCATGGCTGCCTTGGAGTAGTGTGAGTTCCTGAACACAGTGCTGAAGAGATCTGTGAGGAAAGTACTGGCACGGCAGAAGACGTTGAGGGCGTCCAGGTACTTGGAGATGCCCTGCTGGATGTCGGCAATGGGAGTGGAGTGGGGCACGGCATGGTGGCAGCTGCCTGCAGCGGTCAGACTGCCCAGCGCGGGGGTGGTGGCCGCAGATGCCAGGGGAGCGCTCAGTGCTCGGCCCAGCTCGGGCAGTGGGTACTGCTGGTGCTGCTGCACCTTCTGCTTGGACCCGCCAAGCAGGAAGCGCCGCTTGTAGTCCATTTTACTGTCCTGGGCACTGCAGCAATACATGCGGGAAGGGGACTGTCCCAGGGACCGGGAGAGGGTCAGGGTTCTGATTCCTTTCTTTTTCTTCCTAAAACCGTGGCTAGGTATAAAAATAGTGGAGTTCTGCAAATCTAAGTTTAAAAAAAGGCATTTCCATGAGGCAGGTGACCATGTGATCCAATGTCGACGTGAAAAGGACAAGAAGTTTATATAGTTAAGATTTTCAGTGGAGGCAGGACCTCTGACAAAAAAATAAGTGTGTCCAAAATGTTATATAAGAACTGTTAGCATTCCACCCTCTTCATAAAAAGATATGGTTGCTGAGAAAAATGTTTACTGAGAACTGCTTTGCAAGAATATTTTGATACTTGTATTTACAATGGCAGAAAAATAACTTAACTTTAAAAAATGTAATATAATGTATCTTCAATATACCAGAAAAGTTAGAACCCAAAAACCCACAAGCTGATCAACAGCAATTTAAAAAGCAGTACAGAATCACTTCTCACTAACTCCTTAGGAAGGAAGATCAAATCTGCAGAATTTTGACAGAGCCTGCCTGCCAAATCCATCTACCTGTAAAGCTTTTTCTAAATGCGAAAAATTTCCAAATTTCCTTTAATATTTTCTGAAAACAAGTTTTTTTTTTCCTTCAAAAAATGGCATTTGTTATTATAAGTCTTCTTCTTTCCTTTTGTTTGCTGAGGTAGCGGTTTCCTTGTAACATTAATAAGAGGTGCTTCCAGACTGGGTTGGCCCTCAATTGTAAAGTCTGAAGCAAGAATGCACAGATGTACTTGTAAGGCTTCTAAGTCATTTCCTGTGAGGGGGGAAAATAAGATAGAATTAGGAGAGTTATAGGACAGTGAGTAATTCTGGAACATTAACTCCTGAAATGCTGTCATCCACAAAGGTGGGCTCCAAATGAATAAGAAACATTATAAAATAGTAGAACTATCATATGATGATGGTTAGAAAATTCCTCAAGTTGTAGTACAAAAATAACACAACAAAAAAGTTTGATTCCACACAAACCGCTTCACAGTTCAGGCTGACAAGTGACACATCACGTGGGGCCTGGACTAATGTTTGTGTTTGGCATTCCCTTGTTTTTTCCTCAAAGAGCTCACAAATCCAATTAGAAGAGCACACGATTAGGACTGTTGACAAATACAGCACTCACAAAACCTTAAGGGGGATTAGGAAATGGAGCGATGAGCAAAAGACTGAGAAATCAAGGTTGTTATGAAGGAAATGTTACTCTACCTTAAGGAGGTAGGCCATGATTGTACACCAGGTTTTGGTAAGTGCAAGAGTTATGGCCAGGGTCCATCAGGTGAAAGGACTACCACAGCAAAGACCCTGAAGCAGGATGACTTTAGGTCTGTTCAGGATACCCAGGTCGGCTGAAGTGCAGCATCAGAAAGACAGGCTGGAGAGGTGAGTGGCTGGCAGGTTTGCTTCTCATCCTCATCCAGTACCAATTTCCCCTCTAGATGATCAAAGGAAAGTCTAGGAGGCTGTGACAGTTCCTACACCCTCGGGAGGCTTCTACACAACCCCTGGCTCTGGATAGGTACAAAAAGCAAGGTCTAAATATCTCTGGTTGTCATTTCTGAACCTACACTAGTGAAGCAGTGTGATTCTCCCTCCACAGCTAATTAGGTTTACACTTGCCTTAATGACTTGCTCTCTCAAACATAACAACAGTTCAAATATATTTTATTGAATGACATATGTAGTCTACATGATGTCTGTATATAGCTTGATCTACTTATTGAGAACTAGATTTTCTTTCTTTCCACTTTGCTTTTTTGGTAGATAAAAACATGACATCACCGATTCAATGCACATGAGTTTGAGCAAATTTCAGGAGACAGTGGAGGACACAGAAGCCTGGCGTGCTGCAGTTCATGGGGTCACAGAGTCAGACACAATTGAGTGACTAAACAACAACCACTTTTTCATTTACTATAGCCAATTACCATGCCTTCTTTATGATTCTACAATTCCATTAGGAACCCAGGAAGGTAGACAGGTTATAAGAGCAAGAGATGAGAAAAGTGTTATGAATACAAACACATACTCTAAAAGTACAACCCTAACCTGGCTAGCATATAAATCCAAGTAAACTGGCACTGTTTGTAGTTCTGTGTTCAAGAGAATTTTGACTCTTAAAAACTCTCATAAACTTTTCAAGAAGTGAGATATCAAACAGCTATATGTAAGAAATATGTTCCCAAATGTTCATTTTTCAAATTAACTACATATAATAAGGCAATCATATCCACCCCTACTCAAGTGTTCCACTGTTACCAATGTGGCTGTACAAATTCAGAAGGGCAAGAGAAACACTCAGCAGGAGTGCTGAAGGATGGAAGGCTGCTCACACAGAAACGGTGTGCTCTGTGAAGGACAACCATCACCTTGAACTGGCCACAGCAAGTGTCTTGAAAAGCCCTAAGGAACACCCTTCTTTGTTGTGTGTTGCGCCCTGGTGCTCCTGGCTCTGAACGTCCACCCCCATTCCTCTGCCAATGATTCAAGAAGGTCAAGTAAGGCCCACACACTCACTTAATTTTTTAATAAACATCATAAACATTAAATTTTTTCCCACTTTATATGATTTCAAAGTTTATGCAAATGAAACTGGTAATGCTTAAAAATATACTACTTATACTACCAAATTCATCTGCAAATTCAATGCAGTCTCTTACCAAAATTTGAACCTTTTCCACAGAAATAGGCAAGCTGATCCTAAAATGCATATGGAAGTGCAAGAGACCCAAGATAACCTACCAAGTACTGAAAACAAGACGTCAGAGGACTCACACTTCCTAATTTGAAAACCTAGGTGTGAAGCTACAGTAATAAAGACAGCAGAGCACTAGCATAAGGAAAGACATATATACAAATGGAACACGATTGAGAGTTTGGAATAAACCTAGACACCAATGGTCAGCTAATTTTAGACAAGGGTGCAAAACCATTCAGTTGAGAAGGAACAGTCTTTTCAATAAATGATGATGGGACAACTAGATATTCTCATGGAAAAAAATATATATATATGAATAAGAACCCCTCTCTTACATTATAAACAAAAAGTAACTCAAAATGGATCAAAGACCTCAATGTTAGAACTAAAACTTATAAAGCTCTTAAAAGAAAATATAGGTGCAAATTTTTGTGATCTTAGATTAGGCAATGGTTTCTTGGACATGACATCTTAAAACACAAACAATAAAAGAAAAAATAGATAAGCTGGACTTCATCAAAATTAAAAACATTTCTGCATCAAAGGTTACTACCAAGGTGAAAAGACAACCCATAGCATGGGCAAAAATATTGGAAAATCATGTATCTGTTAAGGGTCTAGTATCCAGAATGTAAAAAGAACTTAAAAAAAAATTTTTTTTAAACAAATAACCTAGTAAAATGTGGGCAAATTATATGAACAGATGTTTCTTGAAAGACATACAACTAGCCAATAACCAAATGAAATGAGGCCCAACATGGATAATCACTAGGGAAAAACAAATAAATCACAGTAAGACATCACTTCACACATGCTAGCATGACTACAGTAAAAACAAACAAAAAACAAAACAGAAAATAAGTGTGGGTGAGAATGTGGAGAAACCAGAACCCTCCTAAGTTGCTGGTGAGAATGTGAAATGATGCTGCAACTGTGAAAAACAGTTTGGCAGTGCCTCAAAACGTTAAACAGAGAGTTGCCATTGAGACCAGGCAATTCCACTCTTAAGCATATACCCAAGAAAATTGAAAAACATCAGTTCATTTGAAAAAAAAAAATTACACATGAATGTCCATACCATCATTATTCATAATAGCCCAAAAGTGGAACCCCCCAAGTCTATCAACTGAAGAATGAATAAACAAAATGTGGTACAGCCACACAATGGTATATTATTCAACCATAAAAAATCAATCAAACATTGATAAATGCTTGGAGAAGGAAATGGCAACCCACTCCAGTATTCTTGCCTGGAAAATTCCATGGACAAGAGGACCCTGGCAGGCTACAGTTCATGAGGTCACAAAGAGTTGGCTACAATTGAGTGAGCACACTGATAAATGCTACCGTGTGACTGAACCTCGAAGACATTATGGTAAGAGAAAGAAGCCAGAAATAGAAGGCCAGATAACGTGAGATTCCACTGACACGAAACATTCATATAAATCAAACACAAAGAGACAGAAAAAAGTAGATCAGTAGTTGCCAGGACCTAAGGAGAGGAAGGAAATGGGGAGTGGTTATCAATTAATACAGCTTTTTTGAGATGATAAAGACATTCTAGAATTAGATGGTGGTGATGGTTACACAACTATACTTCAAATTTAAAAAAATCATTAAAAAGGAAAAAAGAATTAAAGAAAAATATAAGAATGATATCTTAGCAAATTCAGAATACTAACAAAAGAGATACTAAAAAAAACAGAACCAAACAAATTCTGGAGTTGAACAATATCATAACTGATATAAAAAAATTAAGGGCTCAACAGCAGATGTAAACAGGAATCAGTGAAATTAAATATTACCCAATTGAGATTATCTAGACTGAGAAACAGGAAGAAAAACGTCTCAGAGACTGTGGGACACCACCAAACATACCAGCATCACAGAAGGAGAAGAGAGGGAGAAAGGCACAAAAAAAAGTATTTGAAGAAATCAGTTCAGTTCAGGTGCTCAGTCATGTCCAACTCTTTGTGACCCCATGGACTGCAGGCTTCTCTGTCCATCACCAACTCCCAGAGCTTGCTCAAACTCATGTCCATCAGGTCGGTGATGCCATCCAACCATCTCATCCTCTGTCATCCCCTTCTCCTCCTGGATTCAATCTTTCCCAGCATCAGGGTCTTTTCCAAGAAGTTCTTCGAATCAGGTGGCCAAAATATTGGAGTTTCAGCTTCAGCATGAGTCCTTCCAACGAATATTCAGGACTGATTTCCTTTAGGATTGACTGATTTGATCTCCTTGCAGTCCAAGGGACTCTCAAGAGTCTTCTCCAACATCACAGTTCAAAAGCATCAATTCTTCAGTGCTCAGCTTTCTTTATAGTCCAACTCTCACATCCAGACAGGACTACTGGAAAAACCATAGTTTTGACTAGACAGACTTTTGTTGGCAAAGTAATGGCTCTGCTTTTCAATATGTTGTCTAGGTTGGTCACAGCTTTTCTTCCAAGGAACAAGCATCTTTTAATTTCATGGCTGCAGTCACTGTCTGAAGTGATTTTGGAGCCCCCAAAATAAAATCTCTCACTGTTTCCATGGTTTCCCCATCTATTTGCCACAAAGTGATGGGAGCGGATGCCATGATCTTAGTTTTCTGAATGTTGAGTTTTAAGCCAGTTTTTTCACTCTCCTCTTTCACTTTCATCAAGAGGCTCTTTAGTTCTTCTTCACTTTGTACCATAAGGGTGGTATCATCTGCATATATGAGGTTGCTGATATTTCTCCTGGCAATCTCGATTCCAGCTTGTGCTTCATCCAGCCCAGTGTTTCTCATGATGTACTCTGCACATAAGTTAAATAAGCAGGGTGACAATATATAGCCTTGATGTACTCCTTTCCCAATTTGGAACCAGTCCGTTGTTCCATGTCCAGTTAGTTCTAACTGTTACTTCTTAACCTGCATACACCGATTTCTCAGGAAGGAGGTAAGGTGGTCAGGTATTCCCATCTCTTTCAGAATTTTCCATAGTTTGTTGTGATCCACACAGTCAAAGGCTTTGGCGTAGTCAATAAAGCAGATGTTCTGTTGGAAGTCTCTTGCTTTTTCTATGATCTAATGGATGTTTGCAATTTGATCTCTGGTTCCTCTGCCTTTTCTAAATCTGGCTTGAACATCTGGAAGTTCACAGTTCACGTACTGTTGAAGCTTGGCTTGGAGAATCTTGAGCATTACTTTGCTAGTGTGTGAGATGAGTGCAATTCTGTAGTAGTTTGAACATTCTTTGGCATTGCCTTTCTTTGGGATTGGAATGAAAACTGACCTTTTCCAGTCCTGTGGCCACTGCTGAGTTTTCCAAATTTCCTGGCATACTGAGTGCAGCACTTTCACAGCATCGTCTTTTAGGATTTGAAATAGCTCAACTGGAATTCCATCACCTCCACTGGCTTTCTTTGCAGTGATGCTTCCTAAGGCCCACTTGACTTCGCATTGACTGGCTCTAGGTGGGTGATCACACCATTGTGGTTATCTGGGTCATGAAGGTCTTTTTTTGTATACTTCTGTGTATTCTTGCCACCTCTTCTTATTATCTTCTGCTTCTGTTAGGTCCACACCATTTCTGTCCTTTATTGTGCCCATTTCTGCATGAAATGTTCCCTTAGTATCTCTAATTTTCTTGAAGAGATCTCTAGTCTTTCCCATTCTATTGTTTTCCTCTATTTCTTTGCATTGATCACTGAGGAAGGCTTTCTTATCTCTCCTTGCTATTCTTTGGAACTCTGCATTCAAAGGGGTATATCTTTCCTTTTCTCCTTTACCTTTAGCTTCTCTTCTTTTTTCAGCTATTTGTAAAGCCTCCTCAGACAACTGTTTTGCATTTATTTTTCTTGGGGATGGTCTTGATCACTGTCTCCTGTACAATGTCACAAATCTATGTCCATAGTTCTTTAGGCACTCTGTCTATCAGATCTAATCCCTTCAATCTATTTGTCACTCCCACTGTATAATCATAAGGAATTTTATTTAGAGTATACCTGAATGGTCTAATGGTTTTCCCTACTTTCTTCAATTTAAGTCTCAATTTGAAGAAATAAAGTTCCCAAATTTCTCAAAGTTGATGCAAAGCACATGAATCTATACATTTATGAAGCTCAACAAACTCCAAGTAGGATAAACTAAAAAAAAAAAAAATTCGGTCTAGACACATTATAATCCAAAGCCAAAGAGAGACTCTTGAAAGCAACAAGAGAAAAACAACTCATTACATACAGTTGACTCTATAGTTATGTAAAGTTGCTATGAACACTGAATTAGCAAATACTAAATCCGTACTCTTAGAAGACATGCAAAGTTAAGATCCTGTAAATGTCTGGTCAAAACATTTTCACCAACCAATTAACATATAACCTTGTTTTATGTTTTTATTTAAAGATACCTTAGCTAACATATATTGTTGATTCATTAACATTGAACTCACAGGCAATAGCACAATAACTCATATTTAATCAAGCTCATCAAACACATGGATTTTCTCTGTTAGTTACATCACAGCCTTCCTGGACTTAGGAACACTAGAGAGCACTTCAGCAATATACTTAGGGGCCATTTTAAACAGTGAAACTGCCAACAAAAAGTATAAAAATGCAAAAAACGTGGCACTAAAGAGACTATGAAAAGAATACTTGTTTATAGTCTGAGAGCTGAAATGAGAAGGCAGACAGTCACCCTGTTCAACCCCAGCTGGGGGTGTGCATGTTGGGCAATTCAAATTTTTTGCCACTTTGCACATGTCTACCACTGACCACAAGAGGTCTGTGAGTATTTATTTTATGTTGAAAATAAATTTTAGCCACTAAGCTAATCTGCAAATACAGGATTTGATATTTGTGAGCATCTATGTGAGGATCAACTATGTACATAATACTACTTCAAACACTTGTATTCCCAACATAATGGGGTACTCCTCTTCTTAAAAATAAACAAAAACATCAATCTATGAAATAAATAATCAGAGAGTTACTGACCATCTTAAAAGATACATAGAAACTCCTTTAAGTAGTGAACCCCAGGATATATTTAACAATTCAACTACTTCATTATGTACAACCTTTCAGGATTTCACTGATTTTAAAAGGCTCAAGCTTATATATTTAAGGTATAATCTATCTGACAAATTAGAAGTACATAATTTATAGAGACAAATTTATGCTTTAAGAGAACAAGTATAGACTTGCCTGGTGGTGCAGTGGGTAAGAATCCATTTGCCAGTGCAGGAGACACAAGTTCGATCCCTGGTCCAGGAAAACTTCCATGCTGCAGAGCAACTAAGCCCATGTACCACAAATACTGAATCCACGCTCTAGGGCCCGTGAGCTGCAATTACTGAGTCTGTGTGCCACAACTGCTTAAGCCCATGTGCCCAGAGCCTGTGCTCCACAACAAGAGAAGTCACCACAATGAGAAGCCCGAGCATCACAACTAGAGAGATCCCCGACTTGCCGCAAATAGAGAAAACCCAAGAAAAGCAACGGAGACCCAGCACAGCCAAGAAATGAATTAATTTTTAAAAAAGAGAGACAACAATTACATTTGGAGAATCATGTACTCCTTTTGTCCCTTCTAGAATCCATTATTTTAAAAATAAAATTTGTAAACACTAAGCAAGCAGAGGAATTGTTATTATTCATTATACTTTTTATTTTTGTGCTAAGCTATGGTGAATATTTTTATTAAAATGCAGTGGATATTACAACTGCTTAAAGAACAACTCAACAAGTTAAAATATACATTAATATCTCACTGACTGGTTTGCATATAGCTGCTTCATCAAAGATGATTACTTCAATCAAAAAGACAAACAATAACAAGTGTTGGTGAGAATGTAGAGAAACTGGAACCCTCATACATTGCTGGTAGGACTGCAAAAAGTATAGCACTTTGGGAAACAGTTTGGCAGCTCCTCAAAATAAGTACAGTGTTACCACATGACCCAGCAATTCTACTCCAATGTATATATGCAAGAGACGAAAAATATAAATTCACACAAAAACCTATACATCAATGTTCACAGCAGCATTATTCAAAATAATAATAATAAAAAAAGAAACAACACAAATCTCTTATCAACTGATGCATGAATAAACAAAATGTGGCACAGATATACAATAGAACATTAAATATATATTATGCACATATAAAGGAATGAAGTACTGATACATGCTATTATAAAACATGGACAAATTTTGAAAACACTGTACTAAGTGCAAGAGAAGCCAGACATAAGAAGCTATATATTATATACCCTGCTGCTGCTGCTGCTAAGTCGCTTCAGTCGTGTCCAACTCTGTGCGACCCCATAGACAGCAGCCCATCAGGCTCCACTGTCCCTGGGATTCTCCAGGCAAGAACACTGGAGTGGGTTGCCATTTCCTTCTCCAATGCAGGAAAGTGAAAAGTGAAAGTGAAGTCGCTCAGTCGTGTCCAACTCTTCACGACCCCATGGACTGCAGCCCACCAGGCTCCTCTGCCCATGGGGTTTTCCAGGCAAGAGTACTGGAGTGGGTTGCCATTGCCTTCCCCATTATATACCCTGACTGATACGTAATGCCCAGAATAGGAAGATCCATAGAAACAAGTAGATTTATGGAATGGAGAGTCACTGCTAATGAGTTCAGGGTTTCTTTTCAGGGTTAATAACAAGGCTTTGAAGTTAGATAGCATGACTGTTGAACAACTCTGAATATACTATAACACATATGGTATGTGAATTATATCTCAACAAGACTGTTATTTTCCCTATGTAACTTCTCATTTAACAGCAAAAGGTACATAATAAAAAATAAGTTTGGGGGACTTCCCTTGCAGTCTAGTGATTAAGACTCCAAGCTCAGGACTTCCCTGGTGGCTCAGTGATAAAGAATCACATGCCAATGCAGGAGATGTGGGTTTGATCTGATTCAGGAAGATCCCACATGCCTTGGAGCCATAAAGCCTCTGCACCACAACTACTGAGCCTGTGCTCTAGAGCCCAGGAGCCACAGCTGCTAAGCCCACGTCCCCTAGAGCCTGTGCTCCTCAACAGGAAAAGCCAGTGTCTTGAGAAGCCTGTGTATTACAGCTGGAGAGCAGCTCTCACTCTCCACAACTAGAGAAAAGCCCGCACAGTGGCGAAATCTCAGTACAACCAAAAATAAATAACTAAATAATTTCTTAAAGTGACAAAATCTACATTTAAAAAAAAAAAATTCCAAGCTCCCAATGCAGGGGGCATAGGTTCGATCCCTGGTCAAGGAACTAAGATCCTGTATGCCACAACCAAAAAAAAAAAAAGTTTTCCAGGGATACCTTTCAATTCAGATGAAGGAAAAAGATCTCAAGGTACTAAATGTCCTGCACTAGACTGCATAGTACCTACATCTTTACTCCCAGAACTCTAAATGCATATGGAAATGTCCTATTCAGCACTATCCTTGTTAAGCTATGCTACAGGAACAAATCCTGAAAGGAGCAGCCTAACCTAAGATGATTTATTTCTTGCTCACATAACATTCAATGACTGTCTGGCAGCCCTTCAGCCTGTAGGGACATCACTGGAACTTGTACTTTCCACAGTCACCTTAGCACAATAAAAAAAACCCATATCCATTCTTCACTGGCTCCCAATATAAGTGACACACATCACTTCCCAATATAAGTGGCACACGTCACTTCCCAACATAAGTGGCACATGTCACTTCCCAACATAAGTGGCACACGTCACTTCCCAACATAAGTGGCACACGTCACTTCCCAACATAAGTGGCACACGTCACTTCCCAACATAAGTGGCACACGTCACTTCCCTTTGGTCAGAATTAGTCACATGTGCCAATGTAACTGCAAGATAAACTGGGAAATGTAGGGGGGCACATGGAATATTAGTTAAGCAATACAGTTGGCCACCATTGGCCACCTAGCCCAGCTGTGGCTTGCAGTTTTTATCAGATGATGAAGAGCAATTCTGATTCCACAGAGTAGAGACTGTTTTGCAATTTGGTGTCCCTACAACTGCTGTCCAGAGGCCAGGTGATTCTCACATAGGCTGCTCTAGGACACGGCTCTCTGCTCTGTGTATGTATGCAAAGTGGGGGAGTAGAAGGAGGTGGGGACAAAAAGGTCACAGATTCCTTTTAGAAACTGATGACAAAACACTCCATAGTCAAACATGTATCCAAAACACCAGAGTTCTCCTTCAGTTTTGGATTTGGAGTCCCAGGTGAAGAACCACCTGCTGTTCACACTCTCCGTGCTTCCCTTCCCTTCCCTACAGAAGAAGGCTACATAGAGCTGGAGGCAGCAGGTGACATCATCAAAACTGCATTTAGAGTTGGTCCAGCAGATAACCAAATAGGGGAGGACAAAGGCTCAAGTTAACACATTGCAGGGAACCAAAGAGAAATACATACTGGGCCCTTAGTGATTTTTTATTTTTGCTTACTTTTTGTTTGTTGGTTGTTCATTGGCCATGCCGTTTGGCTTGTGGAATCTTAGTATCCCAACCAAGGACTGAACCTGTGCCCCCTACAGGGGAAGCACAGGGTCCCTAATCACTGAAGCACCAGGGAATCTCCATATTGGACTCTCTGAATCCATATCACGGCCTGTGCACCTATATTCTCGAGGTGTGGTCCTCAGGTCACGAGCATCATTAACTGAATTGTTACAGACCAAAGGTGCAGGACTTCCCTAGTAGTCCAGAGGTTAAGACTCCACACGCCAAGGCAGGGGACAAGGGTTCGATCCCTGGTTCAGGAAGATTCCACATGCCAAGGAGCAACCAAGCCCATGCCCCGAAATAACTGAAGCCATGCGCCCTAGAGCCCCTGCTCCCCAACAAGAGAAGCCATTGCAACGAGAAGCCCGTGCACCACAGCTAGAGAAAGCCCATGTGCAGCAACAAAGCCCTAGCCCAGCCAAGAGAAAAAAGAAAGAAGACCAAAGATGCATCTGTATTAGGATAAGGCTGTCTATATGTCACATCAGTGTTCAAGGAGTGGCTATAATGCCCACTGAACATGTTATTAAGAATGGTGGGAAAAAAAAGAACAAAAAATTTTAAGCAATTTTTGATAAGATCCCATATTAACATTAACCTTGTTGGACTAGGTTGAAAGGAAAAGGCCAACCATAGCTTAAGGACTTCCTTCTCTGACATTAGAATTAGAATATCCCTCTTAATGAAATGACTGTTAAAATGCTGATTCCTGGGGTACACTCCAAATCTAAAGAATCTATCTTTGGGATTAGGAACAGAAAAAAAATATGCATTTTTTACAAGATTCTCAAGTGGTTCTAGACACATACTATTATTTGAGAACAAAACTGGTCAGCTGAAAACCTGCTGAAAGTCACAAGGATGAGGACATGTGAAGATGCAGAATATATAAACACTATTTATGGCAACTCGTGTATTTCATCAACATTCCTATTCATTCAAAACTCCAGAAAGGGACTCCACCTCCATGTGATAAATGATTCTATATCTTAGAATCAAGGGGCTGGCTGGACAATTCAATGAAAACTTCTGCTTATATCATAATTGCTTCTAACAAAACCATTTTAGTCACAGTTAAGGTTGGGGTTCTTCACCAGACAGAACAAACAAGACCCTTAAGAAAATAAAAATTGGTTTCTACTTAATCTTAATAGATCTGGTGTTCCTGTGCTGATCTTTGCTGTAATCAAAACTAGACAGTGTTGAATTCAAGGAAGTACCATGGAATTGAAATACCATTCAAGTCCTATCATTTTCAAATGGGACTTTGCCAGAAACAATATGCAAAGCAGGTGGTGACACGCATTTAAGGAGTCATCATCATGGTAGTCATCATAATAGCCCTTCACAAAATGTTGCTAGAAGCTCGGTGATAGGCACGCATGAGGTTCATTGTTTTATCTGTTCTACTGTTGCACATGATCAAACATTTCTGTAAATAAAAAGTTTAAAAGGGGACTTCCCTGGTGACACAGTGAATAAGAATCCAACTGCCAATGCAGTGGACGTAGGTCAATCCTGGTCCAGGAAGACTTCACATGCCATGGAGCAACTAAGCTAACGTGCCCCAACTACTGAGCCTGTGCGTCGCAACTACTAAAGTCTGAGCACCTAGAGCCTGTGCTCCACAACAAGAGAAGCCACTGCAATGAAAAACCCATGTACGGTATCAAAGAGTAGCTCCTGTACATCACAACTAGAGAAAGCCCACGTGCAGCAACAAAGACCCAGTAAAGCCAAAAAAAGTTTAAAATGCTCACAAACATGTATGTAAGCATGGGGATACACCCCTTCCTTTTTTAAAGTATTCTCAGTGCTTGTCTTGCTGTTTTTTGAAAGCTTTCCCCCCCTATTTATCTCCCTGAAGGGCTAAAATATGTTCAACCCATTTAAGGACATTTCTGCTCTGTATTTTCTTGAAAAGAATTTTCACTGGGAAAATATTCACCATTTATGAATCCACTATTCATGCTACATGGAAATAAATATGCATTGTGAAAGACCTCAGAAATTAGCTGCAGCCAAGACTTGTAAGATTTGTGTTGTATTCGTAAGTTTTAATGCTGCCTAAGACTCTCAAACACATAGTAGAAAAGGACATTTTAGGAGATGTCACATCTTTTCAACACTACAATAATTTGCAAAAACTCTCAATAAATTAAAATTGAACTCAGACCTAACTACATATTTTAAAACATTCCTTTTTGTAATCAAAGTCAGCAGCAATTTGTAACTCAACCAATAACAAAGAACAGGCTTGAAACTAAACAAAAGCTAAGTATAAAAGGGTTTTCTTTATGGCAGAAACCAACACAATATTGTACAGCAATAATCCTCCAATTAAAAATAAACAAATTTTTTTAAGGGTTTTCTTATACCCATAACTGATAACATTAAAAAAAAAAAAGTGGTCATCCTGAGAAAACTTGAAGGGCTTCCCTTCAGAGAAGGTAGTGGAAAACAGTGGCCTTGGGGCAGACTAACTAGGTGGGATCCTGGCTCTGCCACTTACCAGCTATGTGACCTTGGGCAAGCTCCTTAACCCCTCTGTGCCTCAGTTTCATCGTCTGTAAAATAGGGATAATAACCGTAACTACTGTTATTGAGTTAAATGAGTTTATACATAGAAAGCATGTAGAATAACATCTGGCACATATTAACTACTAAATGTTTGATGATCCTATTATCATCATTTCAATAAGTGAAAATAAGTAGGCCTTATTATTCTGCTTGTCTAAGAAAAAGTTACTGACAAGAAAGGTCTTATAAAATCACCCAATCCCTTAACTGAGTAGAAATCTCTGTATTCTAGGGTGGCTGGCGTCACGTTTCAATGATGTAATAACTATTATCTGTGAACACCGAGAACAATTTAAAATCCATTTCAAAAAAAAATAAAATAAAATCCATGTCAGTCATTAAGCCAATAGATAAAAAGGAGTGAAAAACAGTCCTACTATCAGAAATGGGGCTTCACAGGGGGCACTTGTGATAAAGAACCCTCCTGCCAATGCAGGAGACTTAAGAGACTCAGGTTCGATCCCTGGGTTGGAAAGACCCCCTGGAGGAGGGCATGGCATTCCACTCCAGTATTCTTCCCTGGAGAATCTCATGGACAGACAAGCCTGGTAGGCTACAGTCCATAGGGTCACACAGAGTCAGACACCACTGAGGTGACTTCGTACGCATGCACCATTCAGCATGCGTTGTCAGAAATGGTATGGCACAAAGTAGCTTCATTTCAAGATGACAGGCTAAATAAAACAAGCACATGTACTTACCTGCCCACGTTGCTCAAATCCCAAAGACATAACAGTAAAGATATTCACAAGGGAATCAACATAACAGTAATAAGAACAGCTGAGGGATACAGTCTATTTAAGTGCTGGTCACTTTCTAAAAGACAGAGAGAAAGCAGAGGAAATTGTATGACAAGATAAACCAGAGCAGAGCTAGACATTTCACAGAACACGTAAAGCCAAAGGCAGGTGGAGAAGCATAGCCCTCCTCCAAGAAGAGCTGGATAAATGTCCAGCTTTGAATCAGCAGGTACAGTCAGGAGTGGGAAATAGGTTCATCTACCTGGTCTCCTCCATATTTCTCACTCCTGGCCACTGAATCAGCCAACTCCTATTAGTGGTACAGAGAAGGGTTATTTCAAATTAAAACAGGATCTTGACTGTATCTCTCTGGTCAACAAAGGAAAAGAGAGGCAAATATAAAATCAAAGAAATAAAAGTCTTTTAATCCTTCTATTAAATTTGAATCATGATTTATCTTTCTCTTTCTAAAAAGTACACATTTACTTTACTGAAAAAAACCTAAATTCATATCTCAGTTGCAATTATCTCCCTTAATATGATTTCCTCCCACCAACTAGAATGAGAACTCCTTATAGAAATGGCTGATTCTTGGGACTTCCCTGGTGGTACAGTGGATGCCAATGCAGGGACACAGGGTGGATCCTTGGTCTGGGAAGATTTCACATGCCATGGAGCAACCAGGCCCGTGGGCCACAACTACTGAAGCCCATGTGCCTGTAACCTGTGCTCCACAAGAGAAGCCAGTGTATGAGAAGCCCCTGCACTCCAATGACGAGTCGCCCCCACTGGCCCCCAACCAGAGACAAGCCATTGCACAGCAATGAAGACCTAATGCAACAAGAGGTAAATAATAAATAATTTTTTTAAAAAAAAGAAAGGAATCGCTGATTCTAGATCTAGGCTCAGAAACTAAAAGATAAGCCCAGGAATTCTTATCCGGCCAGAAATTAGGGAACCCATTTAACACTACCCAGCCCATGTCCTAGGACTCAGAGTCAACCTGAAAATTAAGCTCTATTAATGGCCAAAAATGGTAGAATCTATGAATTAAAAGAAAAACTTTTTTGGAGTGAAATTCCCTAAATATATAACAATCAGTGAGTTTGGACTGGGCAATGATTTCTTGCATATGACATCAAAACCACAGGCAACAAAAGAAAAACTAGACTAATTTTACTTCATCAAAATTAAAACTTCTATACATCAAAGGACACAGCTGGCAGAGATAACTTTAGGTAAAAAGATAACCCAAAGAATGGGAGAAAATATTTGTAAACCATATATCTGAAAAGGAATTAATATCCAGAATATAAAAAGAACTCATACAACTCAAAAACATATATGTCAACAAAACAATTGTCAAATGGGCAAAGGATGTGAATAGACATTTGTCAAAGAAATAAACAAATGATCAATAAACACATGAAAGAATACTCAACATCACCAATCATTAGGGAAATGCAAAGCAAAACCAAAATGAGATACCACTTCATATGCATTAGAAACACTATTATAAAAAGAAAAAATAACGCAGAAAACAACATGTTGGCAAGGTTACAGAAACTGAGGCCCTGTTCATTGCTGGTAGAAATGTAAAATGGTATAGTCACTTTGGAAAACACGATGGCAGTTCCTCAAAAAAATTAAACATATATTAATAACTAATTACCATATGATCCAGCAATTCTACTCCTGGGTATATACAGAAAAAAACTGAAATCAGGGACTCAAACAGATATTTGTACACCAATGTTCATAGCAGAATTATGCATAATAGCAAAAAGGCTGAAACAAGCCAAATGTCCATCAGTGGATGAATGGATAAACAAAATGTGATATAATCATATAACGGAATATTATACAACTTAAGGAAGGAAATTCTGATACAGACTTCAATATAGATGAAACTATTAATCCATGTGGCAATTGACCTCTTACTTGTCAGACCATAGATCTACAGAAACTTGGCAGTAGTTGCAATACCTGTAGTCTTAAGACAAAGTGATGTGTGGAAGATAGAGACCATGGTAGAGGCTTTACTTTGGAAGTAAAGTCACAGCTAAATAACAGGATCATCAAGCACCCTGTTTCTCAAGCTCATGCCTGAGATGGGAAAAGAGTGCTAGTTATTTCTCTGGGGAGCCTGTCCTTTGTCTTTTTCTGTTTATAGCATCTTTTACCACACACATACACACTCATGCTTTTCCCTCATTTCTCTATATGTTCATCTGTTCTTTTACAGTATCAGGTTTTACAACTTCATCTACCTTGTCCAAACTGATGATCAAAAATAGATGAACCCTTTGAAGATATACAAATTGCCAACAAGCAATGGAAAGATGGTTAACATCACCAGCTATTGGGGAAATGCAAATCAAAGTCATGAGATATCACTTTACAACTAGGATGACTATGATAAAAATACAGTCAAAACAAGTGTTAGCAAGGATGTGAAGAAACTGGAATCTATGGGAATATAAAATTGTGCAGACACTTTGGGAAACAGTCTGGCAGTACCTCAAAAGGTTAAACAGAATTACCATAAGACCAAATAATTCCACAACTATGTATATACCCAAGAAAAATGAAAGACATATGTCTACACAAAAACCTGTACATGAAGGTCCAGAGCAATATTATTCATAATAGTAAAAAAAAGCAGAAATNTGGAGCCGGGGCTCAGAGAAGCAAAGGCAAGCCTCAGAGAGATGGAGAACGGAACATCAGTGAGAAGTGAGCCGGACCTCACTGATGACCAGATCTGGGCCCCAGCGTGGCATGGAGCCGGCCTCAGTCGGGGCCCGCTGCAGACTGGAGTTGGGCCCAGTGGGGCGCAGAGGCATGCCTTAGTGTGAAGCAGACCCAGGCCCCAGTGGGCTCTCGGGCTGGGCCTCGGTGCAGACCGGAACCGGGACTCGGAATAGCAAAGTCCAGCCTCAGGGAGAAGGAGAAGCGAACTTCAGTGAGAAGCGAGCTGGGCTCCGTGAGCAGAGCCGGGTCTCGCTGAGGACGGGGCCTCAGGGTTTCTCCCAAGGGCCCCTCCCAGCAGGTCCTGAGGAGGTCTGGTTACCCTCCACATGCATACAGCCCCGCATCTTCCCGAAGCTAGAGCCTGGCCTGCCCTGCGGACACCTAATGCCGGTCAGCCGCGCCCAGGGCCGAGCCNTTCTCCCAAGGGCCCCTCCCAGCAGGTCCTGAGGAGGTCTGGTTACCCTCCACATGCATACAGCCCCGCATCTTCCCGAAGCTAGAGCCTGGCCTGCCCTGCGGACACCTAATGCCGGTCAGCCGCGCCCAGGGCCGAGCCTGGGGCCGGAACCCCGGGGCCGCCCTGGGAAGCGCAGCGGCTTGTCGCCCCCGCGGGCCAGCCGGGAGAATGCAGGCCGCGCCCGCGCCACTGCAGAGCGGGCGCCGTCTCTCCTGCCCGTCCTGCTCAGAGCACACTCTGGAAATTCAAACGGGTGGGAGCCAGGATCCCAGCGCTCTACAACCCTAACTTCAGGACGATGAGCAAACACGTGGCCCCAAACCTATCTAGGCACACACCGCAGGGCTCCCACCAAAGGCCATCAGGCTGTCCCCGGGAGACTTTAAACTCTACATCAATCACCAGAGAAAAATTCGGACAGGATGCCCCAGAGGCCACGGGTTAGGCAAATCATGAGTTCTGGTTGGGAACACACATATAATTTATTAAACACCCAAAAAGTCCTGCGGGGTGAAAAACCTCCTGCCAAAGACCAAGAGCTAAGCCACGAAGTGGGGAAGAAATGTATTCCCCATCACACCAGGTGAATTTTTACTCACATTAGGCTAAGAACCAGAAAACAAGCATCTACATTCGAAATGAGTACTGATCTGAAGAGAGTCCTCTCCTCAAGAGATAAAACGGTAACAAGAAAGTAGACAGGAATATGATCCATATGGTATTAGCCAAGGGAACGGCAAATCACGACAGCAGTTCACAGCACTTACAAGCGCCCGCCTCCTCGGGAAAGGCCAGTTTGGATTGCTGGAGCATGAGAGGCAGCAGGAACTCTCCTTTCTCGAGGCTGGGACACCTGCAAAGGGCCCTCAAGTCAAACACGGGCAGCCTTTTCAAAGCCAAACAAGTCTCACACCTGCAGACCCAGCCATCAGGCCAACAAGCATTACACAATTGTATTCCCAGTCGGTGCCCAAAGAAAAACAAGAGGGCTCTTTGCATGGAGGCTCTACTCCCACTCTAAACCTTAAAAAACTGAGGAGGTCCTCAGCTCACGTGCATCCGTCAGGGGAATGGGATGAGAGTACACGCGCTGAAGGAAAGCAGAAAATCCCAGCCACAATATGAAACAACACAGTCCACTCCTCTAAAGCAACTGGAAAAAAAGTCACATCTGAAGGCTGGCACCTTGAAATTTCAGATGTGCATCCCACATCCTCAAGAATAAAACACCATGATATAGGCATGAAGATGTCCTTTTGAAGATGATTGGAATTGAAAGGATATTCCAGGAATATACTCATGGGTCAAAAAAGAGGCATCAAGACATTCGAGGAAGCAACAGACATGCTGTCCATTCCTTTAACAGTAAACTGGAAAGACCTGCTCCGTTAAAGGACCATCACTCTAAGATGAAACCCAGAAAGTGAAACATCCAACCCACCCCCCAAAAAAACCCCCGAAACACACCTCCTTCCGCACCCCACACAGAGCTGACTAAGTCAGAATTCTCTGCCCTGGCTCTGCGCGGGCTGTGGGCATTTGGACCTCCTCCCTCCCCTGCTGGTAACCCCCAGCCAGCAGCATCTCCCGTTTCCTCAAGTTTTCCTCCCAGGGAGGCGCCTCCCAGCAGGTCCTGAGGAAACTCAGCTGCCTTCCCAGAGGACAGAATCCTGCATTTTCCTGAAGCCAAAGGACTGGCCGGCCCTGAGGAAGCCTAACGCCTGTCAGCTGCGCCCAGGGCCGAGCCTGGGGCCTGAACCCCCGGGGCCGTCCTGGGAAGGGAGGCGGCTTGTCGCCCTCTGCGGGCCAGCCGGGAGAATGCAGGCCGCCGTCTCTCCTGCCCGTCCTGACCACTCTGAAAATTCAAGAGTTGAGGCCACTATCCCAGGACTTCTGTAACCCTAACTACAGGGAAATGACTGAAAACGTGCCCCCAAACCAATGTAGGCATTCACTTCAGGGCTCATATCCAAAGGCACTCCCGATGGGCTCCAGGCAGTTTTCCGAACCACAGAAATATATAAAAAATTAGGTCACTCGTGGGAACCATGTTTTATTGCTTTCTCAGAAATGTCTCATGGAGTTTAATCTTACTCATTCCTCCTCCTTGCTTGCTCCCCACCACCCTTAAGTTAGACGTTCTGGCTGACACATCAGCATTAGTTAGATGCTGNCAACAAGAGGTAAATAATAAATAATTTTTTTAAAAAAAGAAAGGAATCGCTGATTCTAGATCTAGGCTCAGAAACTAAAAGATAAGCCCAGGAATTCTTATCCGGCCAGAAATTAGGGAACCCATTTAACACTACCCAGCCCATGTCCTAGGACTCAGAGTCAACCTGAAAATTAAGCTCTATTAATGGCCAAAAATGGTAGAATCTATGAATTAAAAGAAAAACTTTTTTGGAGTGAAATTCCCTAAATATATAACAATCAGTGAGTTTGGACTGGGCAATGATTTCTTGCATATGACATCAAAACCACAGGCAACAAAAGAAAAACTAGACTAATTTTACTTCATCAAAATTAAAACTTCTATACATCAAAGGACACAGCTGGCAGAGACAACTTTAGGTAAAAAGATAACCCAAAGAATGGGAGAAAATATTTGTAAACCATATATCTGAAAAGGAATTAATATCCAGAATATAAAAAGAACTCATACAACTCAAAAACATATATGTCAACAAAACAATTGTCAAATGGGCAAAGGATGTGAATAGACATTTGTCAAAGAAATAAACAAATGATCAATAAACACATGAAAGAATACTCAACATCACCAATCATTAGGGAAATGCAAAGCAAAACCAAAATGAGATACCACTTCATATGCATTAGAAACACTATTATAAAAAGAAAAAATAACGCAGAAAACAACATGTTGGCAAGGTTACAGAAACTGAGGCCCTGTTCATTGCTGGTAGAAATGTAAAATGGTATAGTCACTTTGGAAAACACGATGGCAGTTCCTCAAAAAAATTAAACATATATTAATAACTAATTACCATATGATCCAGCAATTCTACTCCTGGGTATATACAGAAAAAAACTGCAATCAGGGACTCAAACAGATATTTGTACACCAATGTTCATAGCAGAATTATGCATAATAGCAAAAAGGCTGAAACAAGCCAAATGTCCATCAGTGGATGAATGGATAAACAAAATGTGATATAATCATATAACGGAATATTATACAACTTAAGGAAGGAAATTCTGATACAGACTTCAATATAGATGAAACTATTAATCCATGTGGCAATTGACCTCTTACTTGTCAGACCATAGATCTACAGAAACTTGGCAGTAGTTGCAATACCTGTAGTCTTAAGACAAAGTGATGTGTGGAAGATAGAGACCATGGTAGAGGCTTTACTTTGGAAGTAAAGTCACAGCTAAATAACAGGATCATCAAGCACCCTGTTTCTCAAGCTCATGCCTGAGATGGGAAAAGAGTGCTAGTTATTTCTCTGGGGAGCCTGTCCTTTGTCTTTTTCTGTTTATAGCATCTTTTACCACACACATACACACTCATGCTTTTCCCTCATTTCTCTATATGTTCATCTGTTCTTTTACAGTATCAGGTTTTACAACTTCATCTACCTTGTCCAAACTGATGATCAAAAATAGATGAACCCTTTGAAGATATACAAATTGCCAACAAGCAATGGAAAGATGGTTAACATCACCAGCTATTGGGGAAATGCAAATCAAAGTCATGAGATATCACTTTACAACTAGGATGACTATGATAAAAATACAGTCAAAACAAGTGTTAGCAAGGATGTGAAGAAACTGGAATCTATGGGAATATAAAATTGTGCAGACACTTTGGGAAACAGTCTGGCAGTACCTCAAAAGGTTAAACAGAATTACCATAAGACCAAATAATTCCACAACTATGTATATACCCAAGAAAAATGAAAGACATATGTCTACACAAAAACCTGTACATGAAGGTCCAGAGCAATATTATTCATAATAGTAAAAAAAAGCAGAAATAATCCAAATGTGTAACAACTTAGTGGCATATAGCCATACAACGCAATAATATTCTTCAGTTATGAAAGGAATGAAGCATGAGAATTCCCTGGTGGTCCAATAGTTAGGATTTTGGTGCTTTCACTGCTGGGGCCTGGTTTTCAACCCCTGGTTGGGAAACCAAGATCCTACCAGCCATGCCAAGTAGCCACACACACATACACAAAAAAACCCAGAAATGAAGTACTGATACATAAAACAGCATAGATGAGTCTTAAAAACATTACACTAAGTGAAAGAAGCCAGAAGCAAAGTTCACAAATTGCATGATCCCTTTAACATGCAGTGTCCAGAATAGGCAAATCCATTGAAACAGAAAGTTTGATTAATGGTTGCCTAAGACTAGGGTGACTGGGAAAAACAAAGAATGACTGCTAATGAGCACAGGGTTTCTTTTTTTTCCCAGCGTTTCTTTTTGGAGTGATGAAAACGTTCTGAAATTGTGGTGGTAGTTGTAATAACTATGAATATACTAAAAATCATTGAATGATACACTTTAAGTGAGTGAACTGATGGTGTGTAACTTACATTTTAATAAAGCTGTTATAAAGATGACGACTCCAAAAACAACTCCTTCAGAGAAAACAGAAAACTCTCTGTTCTCTCCAATCTACAGCAACGTAAATCTAAATACCCACTCTTGATAATGCGGGGACACTCACAGGAAATTAGGGAGGTAAGTGAAGTTATTGTCCATGAAGTTCCAAGTCCAACCATTTCCATGGTGGTTTTTTTTTTTTTTTGGTCAGTCAGAATGACACAAGCCATATTTAGAAATGCATTCCAGAAAAATGCTTTGAAGAATTTTATTCCCAACATTCACAAATTTAAAGTATCTATTCAGACAAGAGAAAATGTCCAGAAGACCCAGTTCTTAGGTCTCTCTCGCTCTCTCCTTAGGACTCTTTTTTTGGCTCACCTTCTGCCGTCACATTAAAAAGAGTGATAGACAAAGATGCTGGTTCTCCTAGCTCTCCTCCTGCCCCTCTGGCCATTCTCAGTCACCTCTCTGAGTCACTGACAGCTGAAATGCTGTGGTTCCTCAGAGCTCTACGTTGCACCCTGTTTCTAAGGTCAACAAATTCTCACTGGGAGGATCCCCAAATCCATCTCTCTAGCCCAGTCTTTCTCTTGTGCTTCATATTCCAAATATTCAACGGCCCAGTACACAGGTCTTTGAATCAAATGTCTAGAACCAGCTCTCCCCAGTCTTTCCATATTCCTTCCCTGTCTTGGTGAATGGCATCGCTATTAACCTACACGAATAAGCCAGAAACTTGGAGTTATATTCGATTAATCATTTAGTCATGTTCGTTCTGTCTCCTTAACATTTTACAAGTCTTGTCTATCTTCACTGCCAATCCAAAGTTCTATCTTTATCTCCTGCCTGAATTATAGAGGAGCCTCGTGAGTGATCTTCCAAATGCCTGGACCGTTCCTCTCTAGTTGCTGTGTAATTAATCACACCACTCTCCTACTTAAAACCAATTACAGCTCTCCATTACCTTCCCATCTTTCTCCCACCTCCCCCACCCCATTTCTGCCTAGTTCGTGCCTGTGCCATTTTTCCTCTCACCATCTACCCACTGAGCTCCTTCTGCATGGAAAGCTCTCCCGGCTTACTTTAACTCCTCCTGAATGTCACTTCCTTTGGGAAAAGACCTTGACAGAGCCTGCGGTAGGAGCACCTGCGTGTGCAACCATAGCATCCTGTCTTTAGCCCTGTCTTAGCCTCATCTCTGCTGCACTGTAATGTACTGCATCACAACTGCCAGTTTCCCCTGTGTTTCTCTGCCACCTCCAACAAAGATCAAGAAGCTCATTCAAGATATTCGAGGGTGCTAAGCACCTTGTAAACATTCAACAGCTATTCGCTGAATAATTAGTTCATCCTCAGTATCTATTTAATGGCTATTTCTATATAGCATTCATATGTTCAGCCTTGCTAGCTACAGAAGCAGTAAGCTAAGTGCTAGATAAAAGAATCCACTTGAAAAAGAGAAAAAAAAAAAAGCTGACAAAATCGTATGTTCACCCAAGTTCTCCTCAATAAATCTGATCATTAAGTGACTACTATGTGTCAAGCATTACACCCAGAGCTTTGGATACATAATTTCATTTAATATTCACTAGAACTGTAAAAGAAAAACAACTGACATTAACTGAATAGATACTAAGTAGCAGGCACTGTGCTACACACTTCACATTTGTTACCTAATGACCCTGTGAGGTAATATAAGAAGCTGAGTGAGTTCTTTAGGTTCCTGCTACCCTGGTGAGGTAAATAGTCCCCAAAAGAGCTGGTTTGCACCTGGGGGGGTCTGCCACTAGCACCAGAGCTCTCCATCACTACACTACTCTACCTCTGTCAATTATCTAGACTGAGACATTCTATTTATTATCCTTAGGAGATGGTTTCATGCTATAGGATTCTTGACAGGAATTGGCAGGAAGTTGAGCTGGAGAGATGAAAAAAGAGAAAAGTTGTTTCTCTTTAGGAGATCATACTCGTATCTATTGCTGATGACCCAAATTCAACTCTCCTGGGACTAGACTCATAAGACATGCTAGTCATCCTTCCACCCCTTGGTCTCCCTCCTGTATATTTACTGCCTTGATATCAACCCTAAATGTGTTAGCCCAGGTGGTCCCTATCCTGTTCCCTTTCCTTTATAGTCTCTTACAACATTCAGTCCTGCCAATTGTGTTCACCACAGTTTTCACAGTTCAATCCTGGTCACCTGGTCTGCACAAGCACTGCATAAATGTTGGCTATTGTTACTGTTACATCCTAAATGCCTCTTGCTCTCTCCCTTACACTGTTCAGCTTCCAAAGAACTAGTCTTCAGGAGCAAGCATGTAAGGCCAAGAAAGAGTATCTTCTATGAGGACTAGAAGCCAAGCCTCCAGATGCTCAGGCCCCAAGACCTTTCAATGAAAGCATAATAGACAATAGCAAAATCTAAGTAGCAAGCTAAAAATACATGAGAATATCAGATACTGGAATAAAACTAACAAATAGCTCCAATCCCAAGGGATCAAACATTCTATTTTATCCCATTTCACAAAATTAGTAAGTCAGCACTCAATCTTTAACATAGTGGCTCTCAACAAGTGAAGACAAGGCTCTATACACAAACATACAAACACACTCTCACTCACTCACAAACACAGACATCCACCCAGGGGACATTCTGCAACGTCTGGAAACATTTTTTGGTTGTTACAACCGAGAAAGTGCTAGTGGGTAAGGCCAGGAATGCTGCTAAACATCCTGCAATGCACAGGACAGCCCCCTGTCCACCTAAAGACAAAGAATAATTCACCCAAAAGGTCAACAGTACTGCTGCTGAGCAACTCTGCTAAACAAGGTCCTTCCATGTTCAGGTACCTAAAGTATAAGTTATTTCTTTCTGGAAAGATGATACAAACTTCCCC
This sequence comes from Neotragus pygmaeus, assembly GCA_006410875.1. Classification (NCBI taxonomy): domain Eukaryota; kingdom Metazoa; phylum Chordata; class Mammalia; order Artiodactyla; family Bovidae; genus Neotragus; species Neotragus pygmaeus. The sequence continues at coordinate 279,278 of SJYV01004994.1, read as the reverse complement.
CAAAAGTTAAACCACAATAGATACATTTAAGGTATCACTGGAAGAGAAGCAGGTAAACGCTAAATACCTGGTTGAGAAATCAAATGCTGGGACTTGGGAGGAAGGAGAGCACTGTAGAGGCTGAGGCCTTGTCAAAGATCCCAGAGCAGATGGGACTCCTCATTTCACTCCAAGCCTGCCAATCGAGGCCCCCTCTCCCAAGTATAGAATCACCCCCTCCAGCCTCACCTGCAGCAGGTCCCTTCCACTCACCTGCCACACCGTCCACCCACAACAGCTGCTTCTCCACAGGGCTAGGTCCCAGTGTTAGTACTGGAAAAATCCCTCAGCCACTTCCCAAAAACTCTGCCCTCCAGTTGAGGAGTACCCAGTTTTCCCCAACCCCAGGCTGAGGAGGACATGTCGTCATCTCAGCCCAATCACCCAACCATAAGAGTGTGCTTCTATGATTCCTGTGGACAAAGATGGAACATGCTTTAAGGGACTTCTCTGGTGATCTAGTGGTCCAGACTCTGCACTTCCACTGCAGGGGATGCAGGTTAGATCCCTGGTCTGGGAACTAAGATCCCGCATGCCTCAAGATGCAGCCAAAAAACAAGCTTAAAAAAATAAAGAAAATACTCTCTTTCTCTCTCTTTTTTTTTTAAAGCCCTAAAGCCTTGGACTTCCCTGATGGTCCAGGGGTTAAGATCCCGTGCTTCTACTGCAGGGAACACAGTTTCAACTCCTGGTCAGGCAAGTTCCACATGCCATGTGGTATGGTCAAAGAATAAGCATAAATAAATATAAATAAATTTTAAAAGAGCCCTAAAGCCTTGCTCTCTGCCACCTAAAATCAGGACTTAGCAGCTGCCAGCCAGGAGACGCCTCACTTCCTGTAGTTGCTCAGTAAAAATAGGAAGTGGGGGAGGAAATTCACAAAGCAGAAACAAAAGTAATCACTGCCTAGCTTCCTGAACACAAATCACTGAGCAGGGAGGGTAGCATTAAAACATGGAAACGGAAAGGGAGGCATGGAGAGCTGACACCAGGGGAAAGGAAGTGACACTTAGGGGTCCACCAAGCCCAGACTACTTCTGTGCCCAGGAGACTGCTCCCAAATTAAAATACATGCAAAACTGGGCTCTAGTTTATACAGAAAGTTTCCAAGGAATATAACCCATGTTAGTTTAAAGAATCGTGCAACAACTCCTAAAACATTAAAGTTACATCAGAGTTTAAAAAAAAGTCAATGAAAAAATTTTAAGGATGCCAAGATTAAACTATCCTGGTCAAGAAGTGGCTACTAAAACTGCTATTAAGACAGGGACTTCCTTGGTGGCCCAGGGGTTAAGGCTCTGTGCTTCCCCTGCAGGCGGCACTGGCTGTAGATCCTTGGTTGGGGCACTAAGATACTGCACGCCCAGTGGTGAAACCAAAATAAAATAAAACAAAAAGTTACTACATAACTGACTGGTTGAAAAATCTGAAGCCCATGCTTTCCTGTATGAAAACTCAAGTAGACAGGAAAAAACCCTACTAAATATACAGATTTGTGCAGCCAAAACAAAACAAAAAAGTTACTAAATAACTGACTTGTGGACAAAATCTGCAGTCCAAGCTTTCCTATACTGAAGTATGAAAACGCTAGTAGACAGGAAAAAACCCTACTAAATACGCAGCCTGGTGCAGCCAAAACAAAAAATATTAAAATCATACTGAGGTATGAAAACTCAAGCAGACAAAAAAAACTCTATTAAATAAAAATTCTATTCACAGAATTCTAAGAATTTCTAATCATAGCTAGAATCTATCGTAGTTAAAGATACTTCTACACCGGTGTCCTCTAGCATGGCTCAACCCTGTAAGTTGTGCCTGAATGCTCTAGGCACCTAGGATGCAAAAGTTGACAGTGCTGGTGTCAAGGAGATTTTGGTCTAATGGGGTAACACTGCTTCCATGGGGTGACACCTGACTGCCCCTTGTGCTGACACCTGCTCTAAAACAATTTATCATCACAAAATATGACATTCCTCCATAAAAACAAAGCAAGTTAGCATTAGCAGACTGTCAAAAAGCTTTTATACAGTAATCTACGAATAACTGATAATTTCAGTTACAGCAGAAAAAAGAAATATTCTAACCTCAAAGGCAACAGAGTCGAAATTTAGTTTCAGAATAACACAGGTTAAAACCAAAATAGTCCAGGACCCTGGTGGTCCAGCAGTTAGGACTCTGCTTTCACTGCCAAAGGTGCGGGTGCCTATAAGCCATGAGGTAGGACCAAAGAAACAAAAAAATATGAGAACTTTTGTATTAGAGAAATGCTCCAAGTCAAAAAAAAAAAATCTCTGTTGAACAGAAAAATCTACAAGTCT